>SJXQ01011694.1:205029-465682 GCA_006408695.1 Aepyceros melampus
CTCCCTCCACTATCTGTTCGTAGAGGGAGCACTGTTCTCCACATGAGTCTACTGTGTGGACAGCGGTTGGGAAGAGAAAATCACACTTCCAAAAACAAATAGTGAAAAATAGAACAACAACAACAAAACAAAAACTCAAACAACAACAACAAAAACCGAAGATACCAGATAGCTATTAGCTAAAGTTGACAACGCTTCTGAGCATGTCAGAAACACGAGAGAATGGCAGGTCCCACGCCCACATCACCCCCGAAGGCCAGGAGAGTAATACAGAAAGGTATATACCCCGCTCCCTGTCTGAGCCCAAAACAGTCCCGTGCTGTTCAAACTGCCCTGAGCTGAGCGGAGCACATACAGTGGCCCACGAGGTGATGACAGCCACACACTCACATCGGGGGCTGTCACTGCTGCAGCCGTGACCCTGACCACTGAACATTCCTAAGGAAGCTTTGTTCCTGCCTTTGGGTTTTGACTAACACTGTAGATACTCTTGAGTTTTGACTAAAACTCTGTAGATACACAGAGGCATGAGAAGTTTCAAAAATAGAAAACATCTATTAGCAAATTCATTAGGGGTATATGAATACTTTCATATGGATATGATTTTCTATGCATTAATTTATAAAAACTTGGAGAATTCTTCCTGAAGGGCAAAGCCATGCAAGTATTCTCGGGAATGCTGGTAGATCAGGACTTCCCTATCAAGGCTCTGTACTGGCCACCCAAGGAGATTTTGCTGAGAGCTGCATGCCCGGGGCCCCGACCCCTGTCCTGATTCACCAGGGTGGGAGTGATGTTCAGACATATCTACTCTGAAAACTCCTCAAACTGGTTCCAACACACAGTTAAAACCTGGTGTAGGGACTTCCCTGGCAGTCCAATGGTTAAGATTCTGCACTCCCAATATAGGGGGCATCAGTTCCATTCCTGCATAAATCCCTCCCACCCAAAAAAACTTCACATATACCACAGTCTTGAATGACTTAGAACATTCTGTTGGACCTACATTAGTAGCTGTGTTCAAGTCCCATCCTATTCAAAAGAGGAAGAACTTTTCAAATAGCAACCATATGGAGCTAAGAGTAAACGCTAATTAAACACATCGTTTTCTAACTAGCTGTTTAGATCACTTCAGGAAAAAACACTCATCTGATTAATATAGCCAGAGGATTAATATAGGATACGGCCATCTGATTAACACAGGACATCTCAACAACCAGTTATGAAATCAATTTTTTAACATTTTAATTATCGTACATTTGAAACTAATATAATACTGCAAATCAACCATATCTCAATAATAAACGAAGGAAGGAAGGAGGGAAAGAAGGAGAGAGACACAAGAGACCACATATTGTGCTTAGATGAAGTATATAGAAAAGGCAAATGCATAGAGACAAAAGGTAGATTAGAAATGGAGTAAGAATCAACTGTAAATGAGCATGAGGGATCTTACTGGGGTGATGAAAATATTCTAAAACAGATGATGATAGCTTTACCCCTCAGTAAAGCTACTTAAAATTACTGAATTTCACACTGGAAATGCGTGTGAGGATTCTCAGTCATGTTCAACTCTTTGTGACCCTGTAAGGCCACCAGGCTTCTCTGTCCATGGAATTTTTCAGGCAAGAACACTGGAGTGGGTTTTCCATCTCCTTCTCCAGGGGGTCTTCCCAACCCAGGGATCCAATCCACATCTCCTACATTGGTGGGAAGATTCTTTACCATTACACCACATGGGAAGCCCCTACTGGAAATGGGTGATACGTTTCGTCACCTATGGGTGATGAATGGGTGATAAGTACGTCAATGAAGTTTGTTTAAAACAAATTTACCTATAGTATCCAGAAAAGGCAGGTATAAAGGGAACTGCAGAGATTCCACTATGGTAGGAAAGAATACTTTCCCACCTTTTTTCTGCCTCTCCAGAATTTTATCCTCTTCTGACTCACTTTTGTGTGAAAGAAATGCACAGAGAGCTCTGATGGTAAGAGGTCCCATTCCAGCCATGTGTAAACGACACAGGAGGCCTATCTGACACCTAACAAGAGAATCGAGCAATATATGTTTGCTAAATTGAGTTTGTGATGCTTGATATTTAAAATAAACAGGCACAATGTCAATTAAACCTCAGTAAAGCTGAGGAGACATTTTTTAAAATAAATTATTTTAAAAACACACAAATCATCACCGAAGCATGTTCACATGTCATGACCCTCTTGTTCCGTGGGTCATTGGCCTCATTCCTTGGGCCTGGGTATCACACATTCCCTGTCTCGCCTTCCACAAGGTCCACTTCTAGGAGAGTGAGAAAGAGGAGGCTGTAGGTTACTTAATGAAAATGAAAAATGTGTAAATACCAAATGGACCATTGAAATTTCCTGAAGGTCTGTGCCCATTTATAAAGGAAGAACATAATACTAAACATAATTATTAAAAGCTAGTGTAATTAGAAGGAGAATAAAATTTACTAACTCCAGTAGTTATGGGAGGGACTGATGGGCTGCTGCTTTCATACTCATCATTGCCAGCCAATTAAAGGACCTGCTAAAGACATCCACAACGTGTGTTTAAGTGAAAGAATTAGTTCAAGAAGTGCATACTCAGCATATTCTCCATGGAGTTTTTTAAAAGGAGGGAAGAGTCATATAGAAACTTGAGACCCATTAAACTCTGAAATTATGCATCTCCCTTTTTATGAGCCACAGTTTTTCTATAGGACACTCATCAGTAGTTGTGTTCAAGCCCAGAAGAGTCCAAAAAGTTCATGGACTATTACTTCAGAGGAAACTGAAGGCATAAATGAGCTAACAAAATCAAAACCATACCCCACTCCTGGTGATGGACAGGGAAGCCTGGGATGCTGCAGTCCATGGAGTCGCAAAGAGTCAGACACAACTGAGCAACTGAACTGAACTGATATCCCACTCCAGAGAAATAACTTATTTGAAAATACACTAGTACAATGTACCCAGGGCTTCCCACCAGCTTCGTGGCAAAGAATCCACCTGCCAAGCAGGAGACATGGGTCTGATCCCTGGGTCAGGAAGATTCTCTGCAAGAGGAAATAGCAACCCACTCCAATATTCTTGCCTGGAGAATCCCATGGACAGAGGAGCCTTGCAGACTACAAAAGAGTCACAAAAGAGTCAGACACAACTTAGCAAAACAACAGTGTACCCAAATGTATGATGACAAGGCAAGATAAATTCATAGGCCAAAAAAATCACAGAGGGCAGAAAGATTTGAGAAACTGAACAATATGAGCCAAAATCACAGAAATAATTTGTTTTAATTTATAAGAATTGGAGACTAGTACATAAATTATTAAGAAGTAATCTTCAAGTTAAACCCACCCAAATGAACAAAACAACAAAATAACTATAGCTAATGGTCAAGCTTTCAAAGTGTGCTAAAAAAAAAAAAAGCCAAGAAACAAGATACTCTGTAATATCTGCCAGGAAAGATGATGAGATAACATTTAAAATGGTAGAAAAGAAACCTTCAGATTTAGGTGAGGAGAAAGAAGAGCTGGAAAGAAAATATGCACAAAGGAAACTGCCACCACAGGCCCAGAACTGAGGCAAAACCCTGGGTTTGTTTGAAGACAGAAAGTATTTCATGACCCAAATGACCTGAAACAATCTGTCAACAAGACCAACATCCAAGAAGGTCCCAATAAAAGCAACAGGAAGAGTTTATGCAGGAGACGCACGACCCACTCCCCCCAAATGATTTAATGCTAGCAAAATACTACAATTGTTTATAACATTAGTCAGTTGAGAAGAGCAAGGGATAACAATGAAATTTCACAAAGGAGTCCATTATTATAATGTAGAATATGACTTATTCAAAAAGCTAAACTCAGGACTTCTTGGAGGTACAGTGGTTGAGACCTCGCCTTCCAGTTCAGGGAGTACAGGTTCAATCCCTGGTCGGGAACTAAGATCCCACATGACTCAGGGCCAAAAAACCAAAACATAAAAACAGAAGCAATGTTGTCAACAAATTCAGTGAAGTCTTTTTAAGTGGTCCACATCTTAAAAAAAAAGAAAAAAAAGAAAAGAAAGAAAGAAAGCTAAACTCTACATACACCAATTTTAGGAAAGAGGTCAAGATGGTGGTCACTAGTGTAAAAAAACAAGAATTAATTAAAACAGTTTTACTACAAATGCTAATATAAATGAAAATAGAAGCATTTCTTTATTGTCTATAATGCTATTCAAAAAGCATGCTGAAACACAAACCTCTGACATTAGAACAGGTATGCTTTTGAATTGTGAGGGCAAAGGATTCTAGAATTTAAAAAATAAAAAAGCCAAAACATATAATAATATTCCCAACTATTGCTCCAGCAAATACAGCCTTGTTCAAGCCCAGCAGTCCATGGCAATGTTGACTAGGGTCTAAGGTGGAAATCACCTACAGAGGCCTGAGACAAGTTGGTAGATTTCCCAAGTTGCCCCACTTATGACCTTGAGAGCCAATCTCTATTTTTCAAATATCTGATGTGCTGGGTATTCAGGGCAGAAGTAGGGATTAGAGACATGAGACTTGAGGACAGTTCCTCCTGACTCCATACCTGAGCCACACATCTCGGGGGCAAGATACAGTAAGCAAGGCGACAACACTGTTGGAGCAGCTCTTACTGACTTTCCAAGTCTTGGGGGGATAGAACAGTGAGGGGGGAGGTGTTGGACAGATCAGGGTATAGTAGCACCATGTGAGCAGCCTCTGTTTTTTCCTTGAGTAACCACTATTCTATTAACATCAGAGCTAAGAAATCTGAAGACTGAATCCTGAATAAAGAGGCTGTTGAGAAGGTTTCATTACACTACCAATGGTACACAGATCACAAAAGGAAAGTTCAAAGCTGCCTATATAGAATAAGCACGGATCACTATCTTCCAATTTAGTTCCATAGAAACTCAAAGTTTAAGTTTATCCCAGAAGGGTGAAAGCAAGAAAATGCAAAGATAATCAGGATAGTGATGAATAGCAAAAATTTACATCTCATTTACATCCTATTTACATCTCATAGTTTATCTTGTGAAATATCTCAAATATGAAAGAAAACATAAATAGAATAAACTTCCTACCTTTTTCTAGTGTAATTGATTACCTATCAAAAATGCATGCAGACTAAAATCTAGGGGATATTCCCAGGTGGACCCAATGTGAACAAAACCTACTGTCACAGCAAGGCCATGCTTCAGAGCTAGACTCAGCATGGAGACAGCCCTCAGACTGCTGATCCTTCTCCTCCAAGGCATGTGACTTGGGGGACTGGGTCCAGCATCTGAACCCCTCAACTTCTTCCTAGAGTCAAATGAGAACGACGCTACCTAACCTGTAGGGATCCTGTGAAGAATAAACAAGAGAAAATATGTAAAAGCAACTACCATGGTAGGTAGTGGGCACCCCAAACGTGAGAGCTCTTAGCGAATCAGGCAAAGAGCCTCAAGGCGCATTAAAGCAAATCTACTTTAAAATGTTCTGATCCAGCCAACAAATAAGTAAATATAAATGAAAATCTAGCAGCAGTGTAAACAAAAGGGAGAAGACTGGGATAATATGGCCAGAGAGAATTACAGAAGTAACTGAGACTTGAAAGGCCCCTGCCAGAACAGGCCAGCTTAAGCAGACAATGAAATACGCTTGGAATAACTTAACTGTCATATATGGGTGAATGAAAAAAACAACGGAACACAACTGATTTCCAATTCTAACCTAATGACTTATAAAAATACATCAGGTACTAAGTCCAAACTTTGGCCTACCTTAGTTGTTATCATGACAAAATTAGATTTTAAAAAATCAGTACCAAAGTATCCTAAAGACTGAACCTGGGAAGAAATTCAGAATATAATATTTTCTGGAGATGAGATATCAAAATGCATGGAAAGCTGCTAGGCAGTATGAAGAAGTTCACTGCTCTTCAACTAAGTGATTATATTGGTAACAAAATTAAAAAAGAAAAGCATAATAAATCAAGCCTCTTGAGTTGGAACTTAGGGAACAAATGAACAAGTCAAAATAAAACTAGAAAAGGCAAACTTGATAAAGAAACAAATAGAAAAGGAAAAGGAAATGAAATTGACAACCAAAAATTGTAGATGACTCTTTTGAAAATGACCAATCAACGCATAAAGTTAAAAGATTTTTGAACTGAGAAGAATGGACAAAACCCTAAAGATATGTGAGTAGGAAACACATCAATACATTTGATAAATGTATTGTGAAGTCACTCAGTTGTGTCTGATTCTTTGCGACCTCGTGGACTGTAGCCTATCAGGCTTCTCCATTCATGGGATTTTCCAGAAAAATCTCTATTAAAAAAGGAAAAATTTCAAAATATACCAAATTCCATTTCTCAAGAAAGATTCGAGTGAATTAGAAAAATCTGACAATCTTTCAAAAAAATCATTCTTATAATTAAAGTGACCATACAGTACGATGTTTAAAGTTCTAATTTCAGTCAGTCAGTCCTAGTATTAACCAGTACACTTCAGCAAAACCTGTTCTACATTTAATTCATAAATACTCATATAATCACTCTATCTATAAAAAATTATAAAATATATATAAAGCCAAATTATTTATTTTAAAAGAAAATATTTTGATCCCAAATAGTGAAAGAGAGAAGAACGAGCCATACTCAACTCAAACAAGAACTAGAAACTCAGCAGGATTTTTACAGAAGGAGAAACATTATGATTTCTCATATTTCCAGGTAAGTTCCATATCAAACAGATTTATCTTAATAGATAGCAAGAAGGCCAAAAACATCAGCCTTTCCAAATACAAACCTTACTGAAGGAAAATAGTGCTGCAGTGAAGCAAGGCTCCAAGAGTGCTAGGAGCATACACTTGAAACCAAGAACTAACCCCACGCCTACTGAGAAATACTGTGAGCCAATTTAAACAGTCAACAATCAGGTGAGGATGGCATGTGCCACCACTCCTAATTAAGATGATAGTAACTACTGCCTTCAAATGGCGTCAATAGAGAAAAGAGAGACTTTATTGTATTGCTTGCTTTGTGGGGTTGTTTGGAGGATTCACTAAATTAATAAAGAACTTGCTCATCAGCATGCCTGGCACAGAAGAAATGGCCAAGGGAATCCAAGAATAAGCTGTCAAAGATGGAAGACAGGAGAGGGAAGGCAACAGGGAAGCAGGGGACTATACAAAGGAGATGTGTGTAGATGAAAAGATGAAAAATAATGTGCTGGCTCTCACATTGAGGAGGAAGAGGTTTTAGGAGTGCACATTAATTTTCTATTGAATAAATCAAGGGAGGCAAGCACAGATCAACAATAATCTATCATAAACCAAGAACTATGTTTGATCCAGTTATGCCTACCTGAGTTCCAGAAGAGGGGAAAAAGACTTAGCTATTTTAATAACTCTAGGCAAACAAAATTTCCTAGTCAGTGTAACAAATTCAAGTCAAGAAACAACTACTGATTACTCACTATAGTTATCAGACATTGCACTCCCCCACAAAATATCAGAGACAAACAAAAACACAGTGCTGCTCCCAAGGATGGAACCTTGCTGTGTGGGAGAGCACAGACACCCAGGAACCTGCCTCCGGATGGTGCTCTCCTGGCCGTGCAGGATAGGATGGGCAGGGGGAGCGGTCAAGAGCAGACAGCGTAGGTGACACTACAGTGAGGTCCAAGGGCTGAGCAGGAAGGAAGAGTTCGGGGAGTGGGGGGTGCGGGGAGCGAAGTACAAAACAGAGGATGGAAACACTCAGGTGTGTTCAAGGAGTTACTTCTGAAAAAGAGCGCTGAGTCATGAGAAGCCACTGAGGAATTCCAGCAGGTGTGGAATCTGGATTTATAGGCAGATGGATCTAAGCGTGAGCAGATGAGAACGAGGTTTAAGTGACTCGGTCCAGAGAAAATAAAGGCCGGCACAGCGAAGTGAGGGTAGCCAGGGACAGGTGCTCGCAAACTGATGATTTCAGGGACAGGCAGGTAAATGACTGAAGGAGGCAAGGAGACGACAGGAAAGCTGGAGCCTGAGGTACTCTGAGAGCTTTAGTCCTCGTCAGTGTGCTTCTCAACAGCTACAAGCCCAACCCACTCTCCTGATTATTGAGATTACTGAGGAGAGACAACCTTTTGACATCAGTAATTGATTGGATGTGAGAGGAACAGCAGAGTTTAAGACAGTATGTCTGAAACTTTAATGTGTGCAGAATTGCCTAAACAGCTTGTCAAAATGCAGATTCAAATTCAGTAGGTCTGGACTGGGGCTGGAACCTCGGCATTTCCAACAAGCCAGGTGACTCTGATGCTGCTGGTCAGTGGACACACTTAGAGAAGTGAGACTCTGAAATCACTGGGAGACAAAGTATGGAGAAGAGAGGGAGGGGCAGCTGTTAAGTGTTCACAGTACGACACAACGTGACTCAGGTCCCTGAAGTTGCAAGTGTGAGTCTGGAGTTAGAAGGCTGAGAGCAATTCCTCCAAGTACAGAAAACAGAATGGATGAAATGAGATTACCCGGGGAAATTATGTAATGTCAAAGTAGAACAACAGATGCCCCATTTAGCCTGAGTGGGCATTAGTATCATTCAGAAGCTCTGCACTCATGACACTCAGATCAGTAGGGCTCCCCTCTGCCCCTTCTCACATCTCTGCCACCTGGATTCAATACAATCGAACTCCCTCTAACATTTCTTCCCCGTACAAATGAGCTTTAATATTTCCAAAGGTCCTAAATGACAGCAGAAGGGCATCAGCAAAAACTTTAATGGATCCTTGGAAAAATCCCTCATGAGCACCAAATTTCTTAAATATCTGTACCTATCTTTACTACTTTGAATTACAGGTTCTCCTCAAGTTCTGTCAGGGAAGTGTGGGATACATAACCAGAAAAACAAAGCGTTAACTCTCTAAATAAAATTCCAGGTAAACATGTGCCCTGATACGTCCAGACATTGCTTTTCCAGAGTTCATGTCTATTTCACATTTCAAGTTTCAACAATCACCCCTCACCCCTCAGTATGTAACTGCTCCGTATCTCTGCAGGAGTCCTTTTCTTTCTCTCTTTGGACTACAAGAGTAAGACACTGCCATGAATACAGTGTAAGCTCAAAAATGTCTGATGAATAAATGTTGTTTCCTTGTTCCAGCATTTCTCTGTGGAAAATTACTGTTGAGGGATGTTTCTCTCCTGCCTTCAGCATCAGTCAGTTTCGTGACCCTACACGAAGGCACTAGCGGCTACAACAATCCATTGTTAGAATCAAGAACAGGCAGAAGGCTGTCTCCAGACAGTCTGGTTTTAAGTGATCAAATGATCCCTGGCTCTGAGGTGTCCAAATCATTCCATGTACCTTCTTAGCCAACAAATTAATGTCGATCTGGGAAAGAAACATCTGGAAACAACCATCCAGACCTGCCTGATCTGTCCACTTAATTTAAAGACTGTTATTCAACTTTTAGAACTAACTCTTTTAGGTTGGATGTTAATGCAAGAATCTCTTTCCTCTTAAGGCAAAAATCCTGAAACAGCTGCTGTCATTTTCTCACAGTGATGTCCTTAGATGGGCTGATTCTATAGTCTATAAATTTTGTTCTATCACCAGACATACCAGACATACCTGTGAAGTGCCCTTGGGATTGAGGGCACAATAAGCCAGTAAACTGGGTCCTTTTGTGCAATAAGCTGTTCGCTGGGGTTTCAGTATCAGCGCCTCTTCTCTGTGATCCCAGCGGGGAGGAATCTCATAAGGAAAATACTCCTCGTTTCCCTAGTGCATTTGACAGGCCTGGGGGGGAAGAGGGGTAGCCAGGTACTGAGTACACCACAATGTGTGTGTGCGTGTGTGTGACAGAAGAGAACAGAAGACAGTGAAGAGAGTGTGTGTGTGTGTGTGTGTGTGTGTATGACAGAAGAGAACAAAAGTCAGTGAAGGGTGTGTGTGTGTATCACAGAAGAGAACAAAGACAGTGAAGAGTGTGTGTGTGTGTGTGTGTGTGTGTGTGTGACAGAAGAGAACAAAAGTCAGTGAAGGGTGTGTGTGTGTGTCACAGAAGAGAACAAAAGACAGTGAAGAGTGTGTGTGTGTGACAGAAGAGAACAAAAGTCAGTGAAGGGTATGTGTGTGTGTCACAGAAGAGAACAGAAGACAGTGAAGAGAGTGTGTGTGTGTGTGTGTGTGTGTGTGACAGAAGAGAACAAAAGTCAGTGAAGGGTGTGTGTCACAAAAGAGAACAGAAGACAGTGAAGAGAGTGAGTGTGTGTGTGAGTGTGTGTGTGTGAGTGACAGAAGAGAACAAAAGTCAGTGAAGGGTGTGTGTGTGTGTCACAGAAGAGAAAAAAAGAGTGAAGAGTGTGTGTGTGTGTGTGTGTGTGTGACAGAAGAGAATAAAAGTCAGTGAAGGGTGTGTGTGTGTGTCACAGAAGAGAACAAAAGACAGTGAAGAGTGTGTGTGTGTGTGTGTGTGTGTGTGCGACAGAAGAGAACAGAAGTCAGTGAAGGGTGTGTGTGTGTGTCACAGAAGAGAACAAAAGACAGTGAAGAGTGTGTGTGTGTGACAGAAGAGAACAAAAGTCAGTGAAGGGTATGTGTGTGTGTCACAGAAGAGAACAGAAGACAGTGAAGAGAGTGTGTGTGTGTGTGTGTGTGTGTGTGACAGAAGAGAACAAAAGTCAGTGAAGGGTGTGTGTCACAAAAGAGAACAGAAGACAGTGAAGAGAGTGAGTGTGTGTGTGAGTGTGTGTGTGTGAGTGACAGAAGAGAACAAAAGTCAGTGAAGGGTGTGTGTGTGTGTCACAGAAGAGAACAGAAAACAGTGAAGCATCCCCGCTCCTGGCTCTGTCTCTTAGTCTTCACTCCTGGCAAGCTAAGTCTCTGTCATAAAGATTCCCTCTCTGCTCCTGTGGAGCTATTTGGATTTTTCCTGGCCCTTCTCAGCCCATTATCTCAATTTTCCTCTCTAGATTTGTAGTTTGCTGGCCCCTAGATGAAAAGCAGCAAGGTTACCTGAGAGAGAAAAAAATTCACAAAGATCAACTGAATTCTTATGCACTATTGATACAGGCCGGGGTGGTGCGAGGAGTTGTCTTTAAAAATCATCACACAGTAATCATGTCCAAGATATTTTTAAATAAATAATTTGAGATGTAAGAGGTTTAAAAACAACCTTTCTATCCTGAGGTTCCACATGCATGGATTCAACCAACCAGAAATACTCAGGTGAAAAAATTCCAAAAAGTTCCAAAAAACTATTTTGAATTTGCCACCCTGGAAACTATTTACATAGCATTTACACTGTATTAGGCAGTATAAGTAATTCAGAGATGATTTAAAGTGTGGATGTGCATAGGTTATATGTGACTACTACAGGCACTTTCTATAAGGGACTTGAGCATCCAAGGATTTTGGTCTCCTTGAAGATCCTGAAAGCAATCCCCTCACAGTCATCCTAAGGGATAAACAAAGACAAGAATAAAACAGCAGCTTGTTCCTGCCAGAAAATTTAAAACAGGGCTAAGTCTTCAACATACGAATTGAATGTTGCATTAAAGACCTTGTGTTATTAATTCATTAACTGGCACACAATTTCAATATTCAAATCAAAATTATGCCTCCATCAAGTTAAAGAATTTCTAAACAGTGGAATGAAAACACAAAGGACACACTCCCCCAGCTCCCAGGTTATCAGACATAATTTCCTACTGCTATATTCTTATTATGAAACTTACATCATCAATACTCTCCTTATCCAATACTCTCAGTTTTACTTTCAGCAACTTGTTTAGAGAGTCCCATGGACTGCAAGGAGATCCAACCAGTCCATTCTGAAGGAGATCAGCCCTGGGTGTTCTTTGGAAGGAATGATGCTAAAGCTGAAACTCCAGCACTTTGGCCACCTCATGCAAAGAGTTGACTCATTGCAAAAGACTCTGATGCTGGGAGGGATTTTGGGCAGGAGGAAAAGGGGACAACAGAGGATGAGATGGCTGGATGGCATCACTGACTCGATGATGTGAGTTTGAGTGAACTCCGGGAGTTGGTGATGGACAGGGAGGCCTGGCGTGCTGCAATTCATGGGGTTGCAAAGAGTCGGACACAACTGAGCGACTGAACTGAACTAACTGACTGATAGCTTTCTTCTCTATTATGAAAAAGATAACAATGATCACATCTAAGGCTACACAAAAAAAGTAAAACAATTAAATGTAACAGTGTAAAAACATTTCCTAATCAGTCTTCACTCTACTCAAAGTAGCATTTCTTTCTGGATAATGTCAGAATTTCAAACAAAAATAGCAATAGTGTTTGTGTGTGTATATATTCATATTAAATTTTCACTTAAATAATGAGTCATACACATATTTCATGTATAAACTATAATATTAGACATGACAAAAATACTCTTATCAAAGAATCAAGCAATTGGGCCTATTAAGGATTATGACAAACTATAGTAAGCTAACAGTAAAAACATAAATTAGAAAACCTAAATGTTCAAAAATAGGGAAATGGCTGAATTACGGTGTATACATAGGATGGAATATTCTGTTTTCATTAACAATTACAATCAAAAAAAAACAAGAGGAAATTTTCATAATAGATGAAAAAACAGAATATCAAACTATAATAGTCCATACATGAATGCATATGCACATATAATTCTCAGCTACACTTTAGGATCTAAATTAATATTAGAAAAAAGTCAAAATGTAGCGGCTTATATCAACTCCACATGGTACGTTGCTAAACTTTCTAATTTTTCAGCATTAGCAAATGTTGACTATCTCATTTAATAATTAAGACTAAACAAAACATTACTGTATATCATATACACATTCTTACTCCATCAGCATATTTCTGAATATTGAAATTTCTGCTGCACACACACACACACACACACACATATATATAATACCTAAAATAATATGAAATTTATTTTCTAAACTTTTCCCATAGAGGAATGTGGAACACTTGTTATTCTTTCCCTTCTAAGGGCAGTATTATGATTAATGAAATGTTGATGGGAAAGCCTCTCTACTCAACATTTCTTAATGCAAAAATACTAACCTAATGCCAAACCTGTTCCCAAAAAGAATAGGACCATAAAATTAGACACCTAGAATATTCAATTCCCAAACTGCTCCCTATGCAGTTTGTCAGTTCTGTAGGTCAATACAATCCCAGACATTATCTTTCTTTTACTCTATATTTTAGGCATATACCAAAGGCTGAGTTGATGAACACCAACAAATTTTACCATACAGGAAGTTCCTGAATCTATTCTCCTTTGTACCTAAAAACTAGGTCTAGAATAGCAGTTCCCCTGTTTGGTTTCTCTGGGTTCTTTATACAAGAGATATAAAAACTAATAGCCCACTGTATATCATCTTAGATTACAATATGGTGGTGGCTTGACTATTATTTGATTTTATCAGGCCACAATATCTCTCACATACATACATACACACAAATATACTATATAAAAAAAAAACCAAATACACTATATATATACACACACACACATATATTTATAAATTGAATGAGCTCTTCACAGAGAAGAATATCTTAATTTTCATAATACTCATCAGAATATATCAGTAACATACTATATATAAGAAATTCATTTATGAGTTCTATAAGTTATTTAAATATTTTATCAACATAATCCGGAAAAACAAACACACACATACATACACACAATTTATACATCTAGATAATCACTCATTGTAATCAAAGTCTTAATTTCCTATCCTCATCTTCATATGTATATCTAGGAAAGGATTATACTATTTGGCAACATGAACAGCAAGGTCAATTTGGTCTGTGGAGTCAATGACTTATAGCTTTACCTTCACACTCCATAACATTACACCCTACGCTGCTAAGTCACTTCAGTTGTGTCCGACTCTGTGCGACCCCATAGACGGCAGCTCACCAGGCTCCCCCGTCCCTGGGATTTTCCAGGCAAGAACACTGGAGTGGGTTGTCATTTCCTTTTCCAATGCATGACAGTGAAAAGTGAAAGTGAAGTCACTCAGTCGTGCCTGACTCTTGTGACCTGATGGACTGCAGCCCACCAGGCTCCTCCGTCCATGGAATTTTCCAGGCAAGAGTACTGGAGTGGGATGCCATTGCCTTCTCTGTTAATTTACCCTGAGTATCCTCAAAAGAATCATTCACTGGATAACTCAAAACACTGATTCTAGATTACTTTGAAATATTTTAAAACATTATTTTGAATTATTTACATTAAAATTATTTATTTATATGTAATGAAAGCATGCTCCTCCAATCTTTTCCCACAGTAGCCACTGGCCAAGACTAACAAGCATTTGAAGCCCTACTGATTAATAGAAACTGCTAATGCAAAAACTCAATTACTCAATTACATAGAGTAATTGAGTATTTAGTAAATATTTACATAGTTACATAATCACTTCATGGCAAATAGATGAAGAAAGAGTGGAAACAGTGGTAGATTTTATTTTCTTGGGTTCCAAAATCACTGCCGACGGTGACTGAAGCCACAAAATTAAAAGATGCTTGATCCTTGGAAGAAAGGCTACAACAAACCTAGACAGCATACTAAAAAGCAGAGACATTACTTTGCCAACAAACTTCCGTCTAGCCAAAGCTATGGTTCTTCCAGTAGTCATGTATGGATGTGAGAGTTGGAGCATACAGAAGGCTGAGCGCCAAAGAACTGATGCTTTTGAACTGTGGTGCTAGAAAAGACTCTTGAGAGTCTCTTAGACAGCAAGGAGATCAAACCAGTCCAACCTAAAAGAAATCACTCCTGAATGTTCATTGGAAGGACTGATGCTGAAGCTCCAATACTTTGACCACCTGATGCAAAGAGCCGGCTCACTGGAAAAGACCCTGATGCTGGGAAAGATTGAGAGCAGAAGGAGAAGAGGGTGACAGAGGATGAGATGGTTGAATGGCATCACCGACTCAATGGACATGAGTGTGAGCAAACTCCAGGAGATAGTGAAAGACATGGCCTGTTTCAGTCCATGGGGCTGCAAAGAGCTGGTCGGACATGACTTAGCAACTAAACAAGTAAATATTTATGGATAAACGGATGCCCAAAAAAAGCATTTTTATTCGACACTGACAGGTCTGAAAAGAAAACATCACGCATGTCATTATGGAGGTCAACCACTTCCAGTCAGCCTGCACTACCATATCGGCCTCAGAGAGGCATGATCAGAATTCTGATGATAAAACACAGTCGTCCTCCACAGCTGCAGCTTCAAAAAGAAAGCATGTTCAATACTGAAATCATCTTGAGAAGCTCTATTGCCTGTACAGATAAGAATATTCTGTTCATAACACTGACTGAAGTTAGTGTCCAAGGAGAAAGTAATGGTTTCTACCTCCAACCCATCAGCCCTGCCCAGAAGCTACTACAGTGTGGACAATAGATGGGATGGCAAGGAATAGTCATCACTATTTCAATGAAGGCCAAATCCCACTATAACTTAAAAATATCAAATTTGTTTGCTGCCCAGTAATTTTTATATCAATATTATACTGAATTTTTTAAAAAAATTTTAATACACAAATTTAGTTGTGGAGGCATTTCTGGTAACAAAACTCGCCTAAATTACATTATAAAAGCATTTGTGATAACAGGATTTCCTTCTAACCTTATAGGAAGCCTCAAACCTTCATAAGCAAACAGGATTTAGAAACTGATTTCTATGAAAACAGGCTTCATAAAAAAGTAATACAGTCCAAAAATATAATGACCACACTCTTTATGTATTTTTCACATCTTGAACAGGACACAATCACTTTCTCATGAAGAAAAAAAAAAAAAATTCTATTAGAAGATTCTATAGTGTAAAACCTTGTAAATTATATATGGAGATTACTCTTTTCAAAGCCGTCTTATAAGAAATAATTGTATCCTTGGATGAGCTAAATATGTTTTTCAGTATGCTGAAAAGGAAACAACTAATTCTGAAGTTAGTTTCCACTTTTATAATCAATTTCATCTCAGCCACATGGCCGACAGTAATTCTTAAACAATTTAATATTTGTCAATCAGGGTAAGTATCCCTGAGCTAAGTAATGTGTTAGGTTTATCTTATCTGATTCATTATTTTATTCTCAACAAGAAAAGTATATTTACTGTAAAGGAGGCAGAAAAGCTAAATCCTAGTTGAATTCACATCAAAAGGAAAAGGAAAAAAAACTTCCTATTTAAATGGGTTGAAAGCCTTAAGCATTGAACTGACTTAAGAAAATGAAACTTGGGTACACTATTCCTGGGGACATTTGCATCTTTCCTCAGAAAGCCTGGTAGGATATTTCACTGCACTAATTTCCAGCCTTTTGCTGCCTTCTCAGTCACTATGGATCAGGCTGAATATTAATGAGTAAAAGCGGCCAGAATATGGGAAGCTCAGCCAAGAACACTGGGACAGACAAGAAAAGAGCTCACTATTTTCAAGAAAACATCTTTTAAGAGTTCTGGGCTCCCAGAAGTCAGGCCAAAACAGAGAGAAACTGCTTTGGATGAGGATAAATAAGTTTGAGCTTTGCCCATAGGGGATGGTAAAAGACTTTTCTTCTCCTTTTGTACCATCTGTTTTAATAAAGTTAAATCTGGGTTACAGTAGAGTCATACTCACATCAGGATTACTTGGTTTGTCTGGAGAGGAAATACAACAAAACGCATCGTTTGTAATTAGGAACTTTAAGGAAATTTAGTACTTTTTAATGGCCATCTGGAGACTGTCAAATTATTTCTCCTCTCCATCTTCTCCAGGGAGCAATTAAGGATATTACCTGAAACTATCTTCAGGATAAAACTTGACAATCTTGGATAAGTATATTCCATTCACACAAAATAATGGCCACATAATAAATTTTACTCTTCAACTGCTTGAAATATCAAAATATACACCCTTCTGATCTTTGTAGAGAAACCAGTTTTTAAATTCTAGCTACTTATTCTTTTGAAGCTAAGTAACCTAGTTCTTGTTAATAATACATAGAAATCTTCTGCGAGGTCATGGGCAAGGCTTTTCTAGGAAAGCAAGCTCAACTACTTAAGAAAGACATGTTTCTTCTTCTAGAAAGAGAAAACATAAGATAGAGGTTCCTTCAGCTGCCTGGCCTCTAGCCCTCCCATTCACACAGCTCTGTGAAGACAGAATGTCTAAAGCACCAGTTTTCTAGAATTGTTGCCTCTGAGTTGCTAAGAAAATAAAGGCAATGTGAGATAATATCCCTAACCACAGAGCTGAAAAAAGGCTTATAACAAGAATACATGACAAATTACCACACAATAATCAAAAAACAAACAACCCAACAAAAACAGGCGAAGAGCTGGACAAGTTCTACCTGAAAGGACATATACAAATGGCCAATAAGTAGACAAAAACATAGTCAATCTCAAGGAAGTGAAAATTTAAACTACAATCAGATATACCTTCATACACAATAAAAAAAAAAAAAAAAGGTTAAATTGAAAAGAATGTCAACAGCAGGGTTGGACACCAGCTAGAATTCTCATATATTCCAACCACTTCAGAAAAAACATGTGGCAGTTTCTTACAAAGTTAAGCTTTTACTAATTCTTTGACCAAGCAATCCCACTCAGAGGTATTCACCCAAGAGAAATGAAACAATTTGCACTCAAAGACTTATATACAAATATTCACAGCTACATTCATAATAGTCCAGTGTTAGTAGCTCAGTCATCCCCAACTCTCTGCAACCCCATGGACTGCACCTCGCCAGGCTTCTTTGTCCATGGAATTCTCCAGGCAAGAATACTGGAGTGGGTAGCCATTCCCTTCTCTGGGGATCTTCCTGACCCAGGGATCAAACCCAGTTCTCTAAACTGGAAGTGATCCAAATGTTCCTCAACAGGAAAATGGATAATTATACTTAGGTATGTTCAAACACTGGTACACTACTCAGCAAAAGAGAAGGAATGAGTACTGGCACACACAGCAGCACAGGTAAATCTGAAAGAGGCCAGTTGTACCGAGAATGTATATCTCTGCTCAAGATATAAGACTAAAATGAGCAGTTAGTACTTTACAAAATACACTCTCTAATGTTTTACTATGTCATGCATGATTTTTTTTTTTTAATCGCTGAAATCAGAGTCAGGAAGAGAGTTTGAAGGGAACGTAGAATTTGAATACATCCTTACAAAATGGGTTTGACTTGAGGTAGAGAAGATGAGGAAGAATGAGAGCAAAAAAGAAAAAGACACACAAAAAGCTGCAGGTAAGGAAGTGAGTAAACTCTGGAAGATAGTGAAAAACAGGGAAGCGTGGCATGCTGCAGTCCATGAGGTTGCAAAGAGTAGGACATGACTTAGCATGTGAATAACAACAAAGGAACGGAGACAAAATACATAGGGTTGTGCATGGTCTCCACGAACTGACTTCAGGAATCATGGAAAGGTAAACTGAATAAGGACGTGAGGGGGTTTCAGATGGTAGTGAACCATGAAGTTTAGTCAAAGAACTTCGAACGTGGTAACAAGGAGCCAAGGTAAATGTTTTAAGAAAATAAAAGGAGGGGTATGGTGATGCTTCAAGGAATTTATTCTAGCAACAGTGCATAGTATAGAACAGAGTGCCAGGAGAGGAGAACAGGGAGTAATTAGTGGGAAGAATCCAGGAGGCCAAGCACAAGGAGATAAGGGCTGTGGGCCTGCAAGGAAAAAATAATAAAGAGGAAACTCAGGAGTTCAAAGAAAGACACTATAATTAAAGGGTAATCATTCTCAAGTATTTTATGCTAAGATTCTTTTAAATACTGGATCTGCTTCATAAACATACTCATCAAACACTTAGGTGGTTATTTTCAAAAGGCTGACGAGCAGAGTAAGGAAAGGTAAGCTTAACACATTAGGTAGAAGACATGTCAAGATGAAAGCAAATCAAGCCAAAACAGCTAATAAGTGAGACGCTGGTTTTTTTTAATTAATAGCAGTTACCATTTACCGAGGTCTACTGCATGTTAAGCACTAGGTTAGACATTCTGCAGGTATCTTCATTCCTCATAATACTGAAGGTATCATTAGTTCCATTTTTTATAAATGGGAAAATTGAATCTCACAGAATTAAGTAATTAACTGGAATGAGGGCACATCTTTAAAACTGGTAGGGCCAATATTCAAGCCCACACCATTTACGTATGTTTAAAAACACATGTATGTGAGATGAAGCTGTGCCTGTGTTAGCACCTAGTCAACCCCTGGCACACAGTAGGCCCTAAACGATATCAAAATTAAAAATATGAAGTCAAAATTATGGTATAATTAGGTACCATTTTAACAGAATCACTTATACTCCTAATAAGAGATAAAACTTATTTTTCAAGTTTATATGTATTCATCGTTTAAAAACTGAAATCAGAACAAGAAGACAGCAAAAATTTTCTTGAAAATACTTATTTTCATATTGTAATAGTCAATAAGAAGCAGTATCTTTTAAAATGTCAGGTGGTCAGGTTAAAAATCCATCTGGACCATAGAGCTGAAAATGTGTAATATACAAATAAGTCAATGTTTTTAAAAGGGAGACACGGGCATTGTTGTGTTATTACTGTTATTAATTAAAAATCTGATTTTGATTTGGAGGAGTAGAGACCATAAGAGAAGGAATAAGGTGGTATGTAAAACAAAGACGAGAAAATATTATTACGTTTTAAACAAAAATTGGGCTTCCCTGGTAGCTCAGTGGTAAAGAATCTGCCTGCCAATCCAGAAGACTTGGGTTCAATCCCTGTTCCAGGAAGATCCCACTTGCCACAGAGCAACTAAGGCTGTGTGCCACCACTATTAAGCCTGTGCTCTAGAGCCTGAGAACCACACTGCTGAAGCCCCCAGAGCCCATGCTCCTCAACAAAAGAAGCTACCACAATGAAAAGCCTGCACACCTCAACTAGAGAGTAAGCCCTGCTCTCTGCAACCAGAGAAAAGCCCAAGCAGCCACAAAAACCCAGCACAGCCATAAATAAATAAATATTTTAAAACTGACATGTGTTTTCTATACAGGTAAATAAATATTAAAATTCAACACCTAGTTAAAATTCTGATTCTAGATTCAGTTAATATCTGCAGAGTACTTAACTATACATAGGCACAGATGTAAGGAATTTTATATATTTCCACTCCTTTCATTCTAATTATCTGATTTATATGGTTTCAACTTGAATATAAGGTCAATAGTTTTGAACCCTAAACATCTAAAAGGCCTCTGAGGCCTGATCAGGAATTCCAGAACCACAGTTATCTGTCAAGACTCTTGAGAGTCCCTTGGACTGCAAGCATATCCAACCAGTCCATTCTGAAGGAGATCAGCCCTGGGATTTCTTTGGAAGGAATGATGCTGAAGCTGAAGCTCCAGTACTCTGGCCACCTCATGTGAAGAGTTGACTCATTGGAAAAGACCCTGATGCTGGGAGGGATTGGGAGCAGGAAGAGAAGGGGACGACCGAGGATGAGATGGCTGGATGGTGTCACTGACTCCATGGGCGTGGGTCTGGGTGAACTCTGGGAGTTGGTGATGGACAGGGAGGCCTGGCGTGCTGCGATTCATGGGGTTGCAAAGAGTCAGACACGACTGAGCGACTGAACTGAACTGAAGGCATTGCGTGATTTACACAGGGCCTCAAAATCATAAGGAGAAAAGAGAGGTTTGTAGGTCATAACTTATTACATGATTCTATTCTAGTAATTTCTTCTTTTGGTGTTGTTTTATTTGATAATAGAATAATAAAATGATCATTTCCAATAAGGTTCATAAGCGCTAGCATTCTGTAGCAGCAATCTGGACCAAGCTGAACCATCGAAGTATCCCTCAGAAGCAGCGGCAGCCTGTACCCTGCTCTGGCCCTTTCCCACCCCTTTCCTTCCTTCTTCAGGAAGCCTCTCCAGGCCTGCATCTTCCTGACTCCCTCACCTTCTCTGGCTTTGCTTCTTAAAGAGGCTGGCTCAGCTTATTTAAAATTATAACCCCTTCTTCTCTATTCCCACTACCCCGCTCTACCGCTTCCACTGCGCTCATCATCTCACACCTACTATAACATCTCCTTTTTGCTGTTATTATCTTTTGTCTGCTTTTCTACACAGCAAGGCAGACATGCCCAGAGTAGGGATCTGGGTCTTCTTGTTCACTCTTGTACCTCAAGGACTTAAGAAGTATCTGGCATAAAATAAGTGCTCAATTGTATTACTTAAATTTTTAAAAAATGAATAAAATAATGACATATTCTGGGCAAAAAGGTAAACTGAAAACCAAAATTTCTTTATATTCTTTTAGGTGAGGGGAAATTTTAAACACAAACAATTAACACAGAATCTTAGTCAAGTTCCCAAGAACCTAAAATTTTTATCATATAATTATAGGGCTACAAAAACTTTTCTAAAGCATCTTTGTTACTCAAGCACCTTCCAAATCAGTAATTCCAGAAACACTGAAACATTCTTAACATTCCACATAAATCCCTGGTTACATAGGTTTTCAACAGGGAATTATAAGAAAATCAACAATGCCAATATTTTTAATCCTAACTCCAAATAATATCTTGTAAGCATTAGAAACTGTAAGGTGAAAAGTCTCAGTACATGACACATACTTGAATTAAAAATTATCAATGCTTTATGAAACTGAGGGAGAAAAAAAAATCAGTGACTATCCAATGAGAAAGAAGTACGAAAATGTGACTGCTTCAACATAAGCTGCCCTCTGGAATGGTCAGCCTTCTACCTAGACCAGGAACTCCTAGCTGCAGGTTGAAGCGGCGGGCGGGGAGGTAGGGTGTTGGGAAGCGCAGTGCGGGAAATGTTGACTAAAAAGCTAAATTCATTAATTCAAAAAAACAATTTGAGCTCAGATCTATCTTAGATTTCAGATCTTATAGTCTTGAGCAAGTAAGACATGATTCCACCTTCTGGAAGCTTACAATTTTGAAAGAAAATGCTTCTCTATGAAATCACTTTTACACGATCACACAAATGAATGCCAAGAGGGAGGGAACACTGGTGTATTCAAATGTACACTGTCAAAGCCCATTAAGAATTTTAATTAAAATGGAGCATATTATACCGAGAAGAAAAAAGTTACAAAACAGGAGAGGGCTTTCATGTGAATGTTGTCCTTCTTGTGTCAAAATAGTGATTCCCAGCTTTACAAAATATCTGTGATGAAAGAATGAGATCTTGGCTCATCACCTATATCCACTAGGGAGAGCATTCAAGTGTCAGCCTCTTCTTTCTGCACTAATCACTCAAGAATAGTGAGTCACCAAAGGACCAACACTGATTACCAAAATGAATATATTTTGTTCTGCAGTTTCCTGTACCAGGGGCAAAAATACGAAACAAAAAAAAACATACAGCACAAAATATTCAACTCAAGGCGTCATGCCAAGAAAGCAACAAAGTTTTATACTTGAGCCAAGGGCTTCTTGGTTTCTTTTAAAAATTTAAATCGTGACAATTATCTTGATGTTTCTTGATGAATCAGCTCTGTCCACAGAACAAAAGCTTGCTCAGGAGTTGTGCACTTTGTTGAAAAACTATTTTCTAAGCTTACTCGCTTTTTTAAGAAAGCTGCTCACAGACAGATTTAGAAGCACTCCAGTACTCTTGCCTTGAAAATCCCATGGACGGAGGAGCCTGGTAGGCTGCAGTCCAGGGGGTCGAGAAGAGTCGGACACAACTGAGCGACTTTCCTTTCACTTTTCACTCTCATGCATTGGAGAAGGAAATGGCAACCCACTCCAATGTTCTTGCCTGGAGAATCCCAGGGACAGGGGAGCCTGGTGGGCTGCCATCTCTGGGGTTGCACAGAGTTGGACACGACTGAAGCGACTTAGCAGCAGCAGCAGCAGCAGTGCTTAAGTGAAAACATTTGTAATCAGTCAACCTACCCAGGTATTTACCTTGAAACATCAGTTGAAAAAGAAAAAGGATTCTGAAAGGAAAAGGAACTTAATGCATCTCATCAAAAAATAATATTCTTAATGTTTTGCTTACATTTCTCTTCCAACTTTGTGGTCTAAATTGAAGTCAAAATCTTTAAAGTCATCAGTACTTTTTAATGCTTGTATTTAATAACACCACTGAGTAGCATTCAAATTTCTCCAATGGCTATTTTATTCTTTCCTTCTTGATGTAAATGTATTCATAAACAGCACATAGTAAAGTAATAAACTTATTTTAAGAGCTGATCACCAACTCAATGGACATGAATCTGAGCAGACTTCAGAGACAGAGGACAGGAAAGCCTGGCATGCTGCAGTTCAGAGCGTCAATAGAGTTGGACATGACGTAGCAACTGAACAACAACAAGCACACAGGAAAAAGGTTTTATATTCTTATGGCTGATTCACACTGCCTTATAGCAGAAATCAACACAACATTGTAAAGCAATTATCCTCCAATTAAAAATAAAATTTTTTTAAATAAGTAATACATATATTAAATAGCCAAACAGTACCAAGACTATACAATAAAAATAAACTCTAAAAAGGGAAAAAATCTGATAAGCAATAACTTATATTTCAGTTTTATAGCATATAAATACAAATTATTACTAAGTAGTTATTATGACACATTTTTTAATGTTGGGGTGTTTTCATCTTTCTATTGCTGCATAGTAAACCACCCTAAAGCTTAGTAGCTTAGAGAAATAATTGCTTTACTTGCTCACAGTGCTGCAGTCTAGGCTGGGCTCAGTTGGGCAACTCTTCAGTTCATCTTGCCAGTCATCACAGGAGGCTGCACTGAGCTGGCAGGAACCAGCTAGGACACTGGAAAAGCCAGGCCTCTCTCTCTCCTATAGGTAACTTCTATGGCCTCTCTCCATCCACATTCCATCTCCATTAGAGTAACCGGACTTCTTAGAGCTAATTACTCGGACTTCCTAAAGCTTAATGTCTGGAACTTACAGTATCCCTTTGGCTGATGCTGTTAGTTAACATCTCTGACCAAACCCACATTCAGATAGAAGGGCCCACTCCACAGTGTAAATACTGGGAGAAGAGTTCATTGGTGCTTACTCCTTGGAAGGAAAGTTATGATCAACCTAGACAGCATATTGAAAAGCAGAGACATTACTTTGCCAACAAAGGTCCATCTAGTCAAGGCTATGGTTTTTCCAATGATCATGTATGGATGTGAGAGTTGGACTGTGAAGAAAGCTGAGTGCCGAAGAATTGATGCTTTTGAACTGTAGTGTTGGAGAAGACTCTTGAGAGTCCCTTGGAATGCAATGAGATCCAACCAGTCGTTCTAAAGGAGATCAGCCCTGGGTGTTCTCTGGAAGGAATGATGCTAAAGCTGAAACTCCAGTACTCTGGCTACCTCATGTGAACAGTTGACTCATTGGAAAAGACTCTGATGCTGGAAGGGATTGGGAGCAGGAGGAAAAGGGGACGACCGAGGATGAGATGGCTGGATGGCATCACCAACTTGATGGATGTGAGTTTGAGTGAACTCCAGGAGTTGGTGATGGACAGGGAGGCCTGGTGTGCTGCAATTTATGGGGTCACAAAGAGTCAGACACAACTGAGCGACTGAACTGAATGTAACATAATCCTCAAAGGTCCATATCATCAAGGCTATGGTCTTTCCAGTAGTCACGTATGGGTGTAAGAATTGGACCGTAAAGAAGGCAGAGTGCCAAAGAATTAATGCTTTTGAACTGTGGTCCTGGAGAAGACTCTTGAGAGTCCCTTGGACAGCAAGGAGATCAAACCAGTCAATCTTAAAGAAAAACAACACTGAATACTCTTTGGAAGGACTGATGCTGAAGCTGAAGCTCCAATACTTTGGTCATCTAACTCAAACAGCTGACCCAGATGCTGGGAAAGATTGAGGGCAGGAGGAGAAGAGGACATCAGAGGATGAAATGGTTGCATAGTATCACCAATCCAATGGACATGAACTTGGGAAAACTCCGGGAAATGGTGAGGGACGGGGAAGCCTTGCATGCTGCAGTCCACGGGGTCACTTAAGAGCTGGACACAACTCGGCGAGTGGAAAACAAACAATAAATATAACAATCAGGGTGATTTAATTCTGCCTTCCAAACATACACTGTATTCCTTTCGGTCAGCGTCACAAAAAGGCAAAAATTTGTTGTTTTTTAAAAGTTTTCAGGCAAAATAATTGAAAGAGAGGTATTAGATGAAGGTGATAGAGCGGGAAGGTAAGATGAATATACTCAACCACAAAAATAGCATAAATGGGGAATTCTCTGGTGGTCTAGTGGTTACAGCTCAGCACTTTCACTGCCAGGGCCCAGGTATATCTCTGGTGGGGGAACTAAGGTCCTACAGATAGTCACATACACACCAAAAAAAGCATAAATGAATACAGCTGGTGTAAAACTATACCTTAATATAGTGTGTTTTAAAGTCATTAAACTGGTTTATTGGTAAATTAAGAAGGAGTTGCATAAGGAAGCTTCTTTAGCCATTATTTATTACATGTCACATAATTCTCACGAAGCTGAACAAACAGTGACACACCAGGTTACTACAGAAGAGTGTAGATATTACACCCTCCTCGGCATTTAGGACAAGAGTCAGGCTAACATGCAGAGTCAGTGGAAAGACAACAGCAAGAAGTGGCTTGACCTTTATATGCAGAACTCCTCAAAGACACGGAGCATGACAGCCTGGGAGGGTGTGGGTGGATTCTGTAAACTTCTGGCCCCTCACAGGGAAGGAACTAGACATACTTTTCATTTCATAGACTATTCCTATGCAGTATCTTAACTCCCACAAGTCGATGAAGCCATTCTGAAACTTGAAACTCCATGGAGCTTCCATTAATTAGAACTATATGTGATACAGATCTTTGTTTTCTTCTACAAGGCCACTGGAAGAAGTCTCGGAATTCTACTTTTGAAAGATTTTATGTGGATCTTCCTTAATTAGAGCAAGTTAGATCTATTTGAACAAGATGGATTTAGAAAAGGCAGAGGAATCAGAGATCAAATTGCCAACATCATGGCACCCCACTCCAGTACTCTTGCCTGGAAAATCCCATGGATGGAGGAGCCTGGTAGGCTGCAGTCCATGGGGTCACTAAGAGATGGACACGACTGAGCGACTTCACTTTCACGCATTGGAGAAGGAAATGGCAACCCACTCCAGTGTTCTTGCCTGGAGAATCCCACGGACGGGGGAGCCTGGTGGGCTTCCATCTATGGGGTCGCAGAGAGTCGGACACGACTGAAGCGACTTAGCAGCAGCAGCAGCAGCACTGGACCATAGCCAAAGCAAGAGAATTCCAGAAAAACATCTACTTTTGCTTCATTGACTACTTAAAGTCTTTGACTGTGTGGATCACAACAAATTGTGGGAAATTCTTAAAGAAATGAGAATACCAAACCACCTTACCTGACTCCTGAGAAACCTATATGCAGGACAAGAACCAACAATTAGAACTGGACATGGAACAACGGACTGGTTCCAAATTGGGAAAGGAGTATGTCAGGGCTGTATACTGTCAACCTGCTTATTTAAATTATATTCAGAGTACACTATACGAAAGGCCAGGCTGGATGAATTACAAGTTGGAATCAAGACTGCTGGGAGAAATATCAACAACTCAGATATGCAGGTGACACCACTCTAGTGGCAAAAAGAGCCTCATGATGAGGGTGATAGAGGAGAGTGAAAAAGCTGGCTTAAAGCTCAACATTCAGAAAACTAAGATCATGGCATCCGGTCCCATCATTTCATGGCAACAGATAGGGAAAAAGTGGAAACAGTGACAGATTTTATTTTCTTGGGCTCCTCATCACTGCAGATGGTGACTACAGCCATGAAATTAAAAGACGCTTGCTCCTTGGAAGAAAAGCTATGACAAACCTAGACAGTGTATTAAAAATCAGAAACATCCCTTTGCCAACAAAGGTCCACATAATCATTGCTATGGTTGCTCCAGTAGTCATGTACGGATGCAAGAGTTGGACCATAAGGAAGGCTGAGTGCCAAAGAATGGATGCTTCTGAACGGTAGTGTTGGGAGAAGACTCTTGAGAGTCCCTTGGATTGCAAGGAAATCAAACCAGTCAATCCTAAAGGAAATCAACCCTGAATATTCACTGGGAGCACACATGCTGGAGCTGAAACTACAATACTTTGGCCATCTGATACAAAGAACCAACTTATTGTAAAAGACCCTGACGCTGGGAAAGAGGAGGGCAGGAGGAGAAGGGGGAGACAGAGAATGAGATGGTTGGATGGCATCACTAACCCAATGGACATGAACTTGAGCAACCTCCAGGAGATGGTGAAGGACAGGGAAGCCTGGCGTGTTCCATGGGGTCAAAGAGTCAGACCAACTTTGCGACTGAACAACAACCATACATCTATTTATAACACACTTTGTTTTGAATTGTCTCATATTTTGATATTAATAACATTTCACAAAACTCACCTGTTAAGCCTTAACAACTACATGTGCCCATCAACTTTATGTTTTCAAAGAAAAAAAATCATACCATATAAATTACAACTGATTTTCATTAGCATTTCTTTAGTTTTTTCCTAAATGTTGACTAGTCCTTTTACTATCTAAATGTGGGGAGGGCATCTTAGAAAAAGAAGAGAAAAAGTAAAAAGGTTGCTGAGTAGCACAAATAATTCTATTCAAAGAAATTTACAAAATATGTTTTCCTAAATCGAACATATGGAAGATAATGTACTATGACATTAGCTTTCCTTCTTTCAAACATCTACTAAAATGACTTTGTTTCTATAATATGCAAGATTCTCTCATCAAGCCAACCAGTCCAATTAGCATTCACATCATTTTAAATTGACAAAAATAGAAGGGCTAAAGTAGAAACAATGAAATATTAACACTCCTTCATATCACCTAAACCTTGTCTTCCCTTTCTTGATGCTGCAGCTTCTTTAGATGAAAGCTGAATGGAAAGGAGTGACCTTCAAGGAGGAGAAAGATCAATAACATACTTCTGTAAGGTAACTATAAAGTCAACTCAAGTATTGTCTAACGAAGTCCCAAAGATGCTTGACAGGAACCTCAGTCATTATACCCATCACTGACAAAGCACTTTACATAAGCAAACTTTCTGGTAAGTTAGTAGGAGATGCTGATCCATCACCACAATGGGTATCAGATGCTTTGATACCACTGAGCAAAATCTGAGATGCACAGAAAAACTCATGCTCTGTCAGGACACTATCTCACAGACAGGATTAGATTACACAAGAATAGGTACAAATTTATTTTCTGAAACTAATATGACACTGAAAATCAACTATGCTTCAGAAAAAGTATACTTACCAATAAATAAACAAAATCATTTTAAACTTTGGGGGGGTTAAAGTGAAGTGAAGTTGCTCAGTTGTATCTGACTCTTTGCAATCCCATGGACTGTATAGTCCATGGAACTCTCCAGGCCAGAATACTGGAGTGGGTAGCCTTTCCCTTCTCTAGGGGATCTTCCCAACCCAGGGATTGAACCCAGGTCTCCTGCATTGCAGGCAGATTCTATACCAGCTGAGCCACAAGGAAAGCCCTTGTGGATAACACAGTAAGTATACTCGGTGTCAACACAGCCTCTTCATGCTTCATGTGAAAGAGAGAACACTGGCATCCAATAATATCATGTGGTAGTCGACAGTCCTTAGAGAACCTGCACTTCCATCTTCTTTGGATTGTGAAACAAGATGCATTATTTAGTGTTCATACCTGCCAAAAATGTATCAGCAATACCTTGTAATACCTCGGAGAAGGCAATGGCAACCCACTCCAGTACTCTTGCCTGGAAAATCCCATGGATGGATGAGCCTGGTAGGCTGCAGTCATGGGGTCGCAAAGAGTCAGACACTACTGGGCATCTTCACTTTCATTTTCCTGCATTGGAGAAGGAAATGGCAACCCACTCCAGTCTTCTTGCCTGGAGAATCCCAGGGACAGGGAAGCCTCGTGGGCTGCTGTCTATGGGGTCACACAGAGTCGGACACGACTGAAGTGACCTAGCTTAGCTTAGCTTAATACTTTGTACAATATGTAAGAAATTAATTGACTATATCACAGAACTTTAAACACACCAATTTTCTAACATCGCTATTTACAAATCCAGAAAATAAGCTAAGTTTCCACTCATATCATTTTTATGAAGATGCAATTCTAAGAATGATTCAAATAAGAACATTAGAACTAGTTGAGGCGAAGTATTACAAATAAAAGCTATAAGCACTTGGGAAACATACAGTACAGCACAAAGCAGTTAATTATCATCATTATTGTTCTCCAAATGAGGCAAAATACTGACCTATAAAAGGGATACAACACAAAAGTGTGGGTAGAATTTCTAACAGAAAGGCCATTGTTTACCCACAAGTCTCGCACTTAAAAGTAGGAACACCTGCCAGGTAATTAAATACACCCACATGCAGAGTGTTCCATTGCTTTTTTTTTTTTAATTTTAATTACCACCATTTATTATAATCACCAACAGGTAATTTTCTAAGCAATGTAAGATCAGCACTGGAATTGAGGAAAGCGAAACAGTCACCACTCAATTTAGTTCAAGTCACCACTCCTGGATGATCAGTTGCACGTGTGCAGCTCACAAGGAGAAATTGTTGAGTGTCAAGATTTACTCTGCGTACTTTTGCCTGCGTATTTTTGATGAGCAAGCTTCGGGAGATGGTGATGCACGGGGAAGCCTGGCGTGCGGCAGTCCATGGGGTCGCAAAAAGTGGAACATGACTGAGCAACTAAACTGAACTGAACTGTGATGCAACTACTGTAGAGTCAAGGGTAGTAACTGCACAGAAGCATAGATAAATTACACTGCTCAGTGAAATTAAGTTTAGCAGGGTGTAACTCACCATTTCTTCATCCTGCACCCAAGCCAATTTGGCTTTACACACCCATTATATCTCCAAGTCCAATTAGGTGGCATCTATCTTTAAGCATTTAAGCCCCTCTATAAGCCTTTGTCTTTAGGCTTTTATAATACTGATACTATTGGAAATTTAATTTTTTTAATGCCACAAATAAGTATGAAACTTCTTCCTCGGTTAGGACAGAAATAAATTGTTTTGAATAGATTTGTAAGGCTAAGACTCTCCATACTAGAAATCCTCAACCCAGCGATATTTTATATCACAGTATAGCACTCAGACATATTAAATAGGCATATATATATACACACACACATATATTTAAGGATAGACATATTCAAAACACATACTAAAAGACATATTCAGTGAGTTTCATGAAACATGTCTTACCTTTACTATATATGAAATCTTCTGCTATTTTCTTTTTTTATATTGCTAATTTGGTTTTATCAACCCAATAATTGGGCAGCAACCAGACTTTGGAAAACACAGCTCCCTCTAGACAAATATCAATTCATAGTTCTCATAAAAATTACTCCAGTCAGTATCGGTATGACACTCCCAGCAGATGATACAAAAAAAGCCACCTCAAAAAGGTGAATGACTGGTGAATAGGACTGTACCTGAAACATGAATGAAATGGACAACAGCATGTCCAGAGCAGACAAGCATGCACTGCTCTTCTCTAAAAGCCATTGGTCGTTTATCACCATTTTGGAAGGACTGTGTAACTGGAGTTTGGACAGGAAAATGCAAACTGGAACATGACTTTTTTTCTCATTATGTAGGCAAAACGCTTTAAGTGATGATATCTCATATTGAAAAAGGATGTGGGAGAATGTGTTTGCTGTTATTAGGACTACAATTTTGTACAGGGGTTTAGGAAAGCAATTGGGAGCATATAACTAAATTTTAAATATGCATACCTTCTTGACCAAGCAATTCTTTTGTAATTTGTGCTAGGCTCTTACAAATGTGTACACACACACACACACACACACACACTTAAAGTCACTGACCAGGAAGAAAGAAATACTTATGATATAATCACATTTTTTTCACATTTTTTAATTATAAAAAGAAATGTGAAAAAGACAAGGTATTTCTATATCACTGTTTCTCCATGACATTGGCAGTCTGGGCAGGATATTTTGTCATAAAAAGGCCCCTATAATTGATGCTGATGTATGGCAGAAATCAAACCAGTATTGTAAAGCAATTATCCTTCAATTAAAAAACTAAATTTTATAAAAGCTCCCTATATATTTAAAAACACTCCCTAGCAATAACCTCAGATATGCAGATGACACCACCCTTATGGCAGAAAGTGAAGAGGAACTAAAGAGCCTCTTGATGAAAGTGAAAAAGGAGAGTGAAAAAGTTGGCTTAAAGCTCAATATTCAGAAAACTAAAATCCTGGCATCCAGTCCCATCATTTCATGGCAAATAGATGGGGAAACAGTGCAAACAATGGCAGACTTGATTTTGGGGGGGCTCCAAAATCACTGCAGATGGTGACTGTAGCCATGAAAAGACGCTTACTCCTGGCAGGAAAGTTATGACCAACCTGGACAGCATATTAAAAAGCAGAGACATTACTTTGCCAACAAAGGTCCGTCTAGTCAAGGCTATGGTTTTTCCAGTAGTCATGTATGGATGTGAGGGTTGGACTGTGAAAAAAGCTGAGCACCGAAGAATTGATGCTTTTGAACTGTGGTGTTGGAAAAGACTCTTGAGAGTCCCTTGGACTGCAAGGAGATCCAACCAGTCCATTCTGAAGGAGATCAGCCCTGAGTGTTCATTGGAAGGACTCCACCTCATGCGAAGAGTTGACTCATTAGAAAAGACTCTGATGTTGGGTAAGATTAAGGGCAGGAAGAGAAGGGGATGACAGAGGATGAGATGGCTGGATGGCATCACTGACTCAATGGACATGAGTTTGGGTGAACTCTGGGCGTTGGTGATGGACAGGGAGGCCTAGCGTGCTGCAGTTCATGGGGTCACAAAGAGTCGGACACGACTGAGCGACTGAACTGAACTGAGGGGAGAGTGGTAGAGTGGTATCATCTTTGGTTTAGAAATATTTCTTTGGAATAGAAAACCACTATTCCATGTGTACTCTGGAGAAAAGAGTCAAAAAAGATGTCACAAGAAAAAAAAAAGCAAGTTGCAGAATCAAACAGAGTATGACTGTAATGATGTGAAAATAAACCAGCCACACCAGTATGTGTGCACATGAATGCAGTTAATTGGGGACCAATGAAGGGATCTACAAACCCTGAGTATGAGCCCTGATATTGTTTGATTTTAAAAAGAATTTCTGTATTCGGGCTTTAGTTTTATTAGGTTAACAATATTTTATGTGGGGAAACTAAACTCCAGAATATATTCACACGTCTTCAGTGGCTGCTTTGAAAACTAGGATTGAGCTAGGATTGAGAGTCTAGGAAAGAGCTATAAAACCAAGAGGAAAAAAGAATAAGAGGAATGAACATGCTTCTAATGACATGTTTGAGTCATAAAAGTTCTTTTCCTTTCCTATTAAAGTGATAAGATCTGTCTTTACTAGTTAATTAAACATACATAAAAAGACAATTAAAAAATGAAAACTGAACAATATTACTGGAGTTTTAAGTCCACCCTGTTGCTCACTTTCCACAATACATGTAAAAGTATGACCTCTAACCTCTACATCCAGCTTGTATTTCATGCTTGTTTTTATTCTGGTCAGCAGCTGGTGCCCCGCTGCCCCACCAGATGGGAAGCTCTGTGAGGCCAGAGGCCAGATCCCATCCAGTGGTCATACTCCACTCTCCCTTGAAAAGCTCCTGCTCAGTAAGAGGCTGTTGAATAATAATTTTTTTTTAATTTGTGAAACAAATATCTAATTTGGCATGAGTTTATAGCTTCGAGATAAGTCAGAGGAAAATGGATTATATTCAACAGCAGTAATGGAACACAAAATTATAATCGGTCTTTCCTGCCTACTATAATGAATACTAACGTTTTTGTACTTTAATAATTTTGACACTAAAAGAATTAAGCAAAGCCACATGACATGCCATCATCTTATGTAAGCAATTATTCAAAAGGATCACATTCAAATAAAATTAGTGGAATATTAATAACATTCTTCTGCACACACTGTAGAGCCGATCCAGAACCCATTCTCCCCCTCCTTCTTACTAACCCCACACCAACCACTTCCCAGGGCAGCCACATGCCCAGATGAAAACACAAGACCCTCCCCTTTGCAGGTAGTGATGGACACACACAGTTCTTGCCAGTGTGATGCAGGCTGAAGTCACCAAGAGATTACCTCCCCTCAAAACTCTAGGGAGGAACTCCCATGACCAAGGTGGGCTCCCCAACACAGGAAGAGCCTGGTCCCCACCAACACTGGTAAGAAGCTGTGTGACCCCAGCCTACCTGCTTGACCTTCTGTTACTTGAGAAAAATGTTTGTTTCATCCCAGGGCAGGGGCTTTCGGTTACAGCATTCCTAGTGATATATTATCTATGGGAGTGGAAATTAGCAATGCACTCAGTGCTGAAACCTGTTTCTGAGACTCTTAAGTTGTTGCTGCTGTGAGCCATAAGTTGTGTCCAACCCTTTGCCACCCCGTGGATGGCAGCACACCACATACAATGAGGAGTACGAGCAGACAGAGCTGCTAAGGCATGCTGTGATCACACACACCGGCACACTGGTGATCTGCCCCTCCTCCCCTATGGAGAACTGGCATTCTGTTTCCAAACTGGTACACACCAAGGAGTTTCCTCTCTTCTGGCAACTTCTCTAGGAGCTGAAAACTTTCTGGATCACATCAGTAGCACATCCTAATTAGCCAACTAAGAAAACATGATTAAGAAACCCAGTGCAGGTTCTCAACACCACTGTCTTTGGAGGACAACCCTGAGGAAAAGTTTGTTTCCTTACGTACCATGTTTACATGACCCATTCCTCATTTATCAGTTGCAATGATCAACTCTCATTTCTAGAGGATTTCAGTCTTACTGTTGCTTCAATCTGTAAACACTGTCCTCCACCCTATAAACACACACACACTCTCTTCTTTCTTACATCTCACCTCACAGATGCTATTCTCCCATTTGAACTGGACTCCATGCTGATCATACTCATGCATAACTGGGCAATCAAAGTCACTAATGAGTTGCTCGAGAAGGCTGCATGATTTTCAGACAAAATAGCAACATGAAGGTACCTATGTCAAAGTGCCTGAAAAAAAAATCAATACAGCCTTTGTTCCGTCCGAAGATCAGAGCTTATAGAATTGTGGTTGCTGGGTTTTTTTTCACTTACATTTTAGTTATCCTGCAATTTTTTAAATTCATATACATTTTATAAGCAAATTACCAGAGGCCTTTGATGACATCAGAAACTCAGAGTCTTCCTCATAAAGAGGTTTAAAAAAATTCCACCTAATGAGGCCTATTAATACCCATGCATCTTATGTCTTGGCATAATGTCAGAACTAAAACCAATACTTAATTTTAAAAAATAATATAAATTATCTAATATGAGAAAATTTAGGTTTCATTTCTCACATTTGTATTGTAAAAAAGATTTACCTTTTATTACATTTGGTAACGCAATAAAGAAAGATAAGAAACACCAAGGCTGACCCACCCTGTTGCTACAAAAGAATGTGTTTCATTTCTTTATAGAATTTGGAAGTTTCTAACGAAATCTAGATAGAAAAAGTCTATAAATAACTGCAATGAGAAAACTGCAAGAAAAGGAATTTTAAGATAGACGTGGGAAATTTTTTTTTATTTTAAAAATTTTTTAAGTTTAAAAAAAATCTGAGTATCTGGTAAAGACTATCTTGGCAAAAATCTTTTACTATCTACAATCATCTCCTAAAACAGAAGCCTCTGGCTATCCTTGAGTTCAATTATGGTCCATACAAGTCCCTTTAACTTTCAGTTCAGTCGCTCAGTCACGTCCGACTCTTTGTGACCCCATGAACTGCAGCACACCAGGCCTCCCTGTCCATCACCAACTCCCTGAGTTCTTTACCTTTAACTTTAAATGGTACTTAAAAGAATTTTAAGTTAACTTGACTAAATCTACTCTAATGACAAGAGGATTCATGGGGCTACCAGGAAAGAGCAGAACTTTGAAAATGTTTCATTTCTTTAATATTTACAGTTGTAAATACAATGGCTATGTCCCATATTATGACTACAGTGGTATACACTGGAGTAGCTAGTCAACATTTACACATACTGACAAAGGGTAAGAGAATAGGGAAGCAGCTTGAGATACTTGTTCAAATTCTTAACTTTTATCTTTCAAAATCACTTTCATACTTCCCCTGACTACTAATAAAAACATAAATAAATGTAAGACATTTCTGAGCAGCAGCTGTGAAAGAAAATATTTCTCTACTACTGAAGAAAAACCAAGATAATCCTGGGCATCTCCTATCAGATTATGGATCTGGAGTTAAGAGAACGATGCTCTCAGACCTAAGGACTGACTCACTGAGGATTCAAAAGCCCAAGAATTACAAAAATTCCCAGTATTAAAAATTCTTCATGACATTTTAATTTATTATGTTAATTGAACAGAATCTTGAGTCACGCAAGTTAATTAAGAGAGTGAGTTTTTTCCGTGCCATGAAAATACCCTTTCTGAAATACGTAACTTGTATGATATCCTTCTTTCACGTCTCACCTTATCCTTACTCCTTTACTGATTCAAAATACTACATCTTGTGTAAAAAAAAAAAAAAAAAAGTCTGCACAACTTAAGACCCTGAACCCCAGGAATTTTTTACCTGGCAGTTTTAACCCCAACTAGCAACAAGGAACCACACCTACTAATTCCCCTTTTGCAGCAGTAAACTCAGGAAAAGCTCTCTGTTTTTAGATTATCTATTTTTCCATTTCTTCTACCTCTTAATTAGGCTACAGTGGAACATCTAAGGCTTCAGTTAGCTATAACTTGAATCTGAGCACAGAAAATTCCAGACTGGTGTGTGTCTTTGTATTTCCATTTGAATATTTAGTGAATCAAATGCATAAACTTGATTACACAGAAATTTTCTTATATATAAAAGTACTCCTTCCTTGAACTCTGGGAAAGAAAAATATAGGACTCTGGCCAAACGCACAGAAAGGTAAATTTATTCAGTTACACATACCTCCTTAGCTTATAGCTACCATGGGAACTACTTTAAATTTATCCATGTGTTTTTAAAATTCCAAAAAGTGTTTAATGATCTTCAATTAAAAAATAAAAATGGTTAAACGGGAGAAAATTTTAATTTCATTTGTCATATTATGGATTTACCTTTTACTATACTTCTTAACTGTAGTAAAGAGATAAGATATTTCAGGACTGATCTTATGAAACTATGTCTTGATTTTCTGGCTAGAAATCTGAAGTTTCTAGAATGTCCCTGAGCTTCATGGAGAAAAAATTAAATTGAAGTAAGAAAATGAGTCTTGAATACTTTCAAAGAGAAAACAAATTCATTGCTTGAATAAAACTGTTTTTCAAAAAAATGGTCTTAGAATAAATGATGGTCCTTTACACTAAATGAAACTTTATGAACAATGACAAAACCAGAACTACCATAACTTTCATAATTTTTTCTGTCCTAAAGTTTTCTGAATTATCATTAATAATATTATAAGTATAGCTTAATTGTAATCCATGAGAAAAATTCAATTTGAGACTACAATAGTACTCTTTCAATATTTCTTATCAGAGATGAATTAAGATACTGAGATGTGATCCTGGTTCTTGGGAAACCATTATTTTTAACTGATGGTTATATCATTTGTAATTGTTTGGAATTTTATGACAATATAATATGATTTGATGTGCTATACTTCATCCTCCAGGATTGGGGTTGGGGATAGTTTATTCATCTTCATACTATATTATGGTTCCTTTAAATATTCATAGTCTTTTGACTTACCTCCTCCCATCAATTTGCATTTCAAACAAACAAGTGAGTCATTCATGAATGCTGCAAGACTGGCTACTCATATTTTGGATGCTTGAGCATTCTGTTCAAACAAGCATGGATACATGATGACTATTAATTTATCTGGATAGAATCACTAATAGGCTTAACAGGTTGAACAAGATCTTACCCAGAATATTCAAGACTTAAGAAAAAGCAACCCATCCTAGAAGGTAAAAAAAAATCCCAATCAGTCACTTACACACCTGTACATATTGCAAGAATGCCATTCATGGAACTCTATGCCACTGGAATTAATCTATGTTGGTAAAATGTATTTGGAAGGCACTTAGGTAACATATTGCAAAAACCTTTAAAAATAAAGCTGGTTACCAGTGACCAGGGCTTCCGCAACAGCTCATCGGTAAAGAATCTGCATGGAATGCAGTAAACGTGGGTTCGATCCCTGGGTCAGGAAGATCCTCTGGAGAAGGAACAGGCAACCCACTCCAGTATTCTCTCCTGGGAAATCCATGGGGAGGGGAGTCCATGGGGTCTCAAAAAAAGTCAGACACAACTTATTGTCTAAATAACAAGTGACCCAGAAATTTTACTTAAAAAAATTCACTCTTAGGAAATAATTGCCGAGTATAGAAAGAACATTGGGCAAACATATGCACTGAGGCCATGTTTAAGACAGAAAGGAAGAAGAACAAGGAGAAGGAGAAGGGGAGGAGGAAAAGGGGAAGAGAGAGATTAAATGTCCAATAATAAGGTGATTGATTATGTAATACATGTTTCCCTATAATGAAATACTACACAGGTAGTAAAAAAAAATGTATAAAGAACAAAAGATGACATGACATATTTACTTTTAAAACAATAAAAATCAGCCTACACAACATGCTATCACTGCATATACCTGAGTATACTAAAAATTCTAAGTCAGTCTATTAAAAAAAATGTTTATTTTTTTGTGGGTAATGAGATTATAAGCATTTGTTTCTTGGTGCTCTATGTATCTTTGAAAATGTCTCTAAGAAATATTTTAAAGTCTAGCTTTACCTAGCCATGACTGGTGAAGTCATATCTGAGTAAATATTTGATAAATTGAAAAACAAATACTGATTAGATAATGGTTGGCTGTGGTAGCCAAGTGACCACAATACATATCACACCTGCCATCCAATACAAGACTATAAATCAGAAGATGCTGCCAGTGTGCTTGCCAGCCTCTCTGGTTCTTTCTGGTCACACTTTCCATTTTAGTGTGTCTCCTTTTGAGTTCTTTCTAGTATCCGTCAGAGGTAAACTCTTTTAACTGAATAGACACACTGAGACAAATTCTCATGTGGCCCCTAGGCTGGCTACCCAAGCTACACACGCTAGTAGGAGCAAGTCATAGGTTGCAGGAAGCTGACAGATTCATTTAGGAAACAGGCACACATGCCAACAATGACAATAATATAATGTCCAGGAGAGGCAAACACCAGGTACTGAGCAAGCCAAGAGCAGAATCAGAAACTCCTGAGAAGCGGAGAATCATCCGTCAAAAGACTCAGAAGCCAGCATGACACTAAATGCTAAATAACAAGCTCAGTAAGTAGAAAATACAACTTGACTCCAGCTACGTTAAAATCTGCATTAGTTAGGGTTCTCCAAAGAAACAGAACCAACAGGATGGGTGTATGTGTATGTATCTATGTATGTATGGATATGTGGACATACGCGTGTGTCCATCCATCTATCTAAAGACGTTATTTTAAGGAATCGGTTCATGGGGTTGTGGGGGCAGCCAAGTCTGAAATCTGCAGGTCGTGCTGGAGGCCCAGAGAGAAGCTCACATTTCAGTCTGGAGGCAGAAATGCCTCTTCCTTGGGGGACATCAATCTTTATCTTAAGACTTCCAAGCTGATAGGATGACAGCTGCCAAGCACATCATGGAGGGAAATCAACTGTACTCAAAGTCTACTGATTTCAGTGTTCATCACATCTAAAAATTACCCCAACACCTGGACATGGGTTTGATCAAACATCTGGTCACCAAAGCCTAGCCAAGTTGACACAGAAAATGAACTGTCACAAATGCCAAGTCAGAAAAGTGTAACAAGAAACAGATACAACAAAATTAGCAGTTCTTTGGCCCTTCATCCTCATCATGTCAGCTTTCCATCTTCCCTTTGCTCTCACCTGAATTTAGAGTTCATTTCTCAGTCCTTGTGTCTACTGCCCTGGCTGTGAGAGGAGGAGAGCTTTCAGAAACCCATGGCTTCTGCACTATGCCATGACTGAGAGTGACTGAGCTTTCCAACAAGGCAGAATCTAAGTAATTCTTGGAGTGCTTTACTTCTGGGGCTTCAACTCTCACCTTCACACAGATTAAACACAAAATCCATTTCAAAAGAACTGATGTTGCCAACAATATTCTACTGAACATTCCTCTGCAGCTTAAACTCTACAAGTCAAAAAGTTAACAAGACTGTCCAACAAAGCCAGTTCCTCCTTCCTGGCTTACCATCGCCCGTAGTGGCATTACCATCCTACAGGCCACCCACCCTCCACACCTGTTCAGCAGGCTTGTCCTTTGCCCCTTTGCATCAATGCCTAACACAGTGCCCAGCGTGTCCCACCACTCAAGAAGCTGAATGAATACACAGATGTGGCATCTAGTCAGTTGTCATTCTGGCAAATTCTATTTCAAAATGTCGCCTCCTTTCTTCTTCTATTATCTTACACAAATACAAGCCAGACCACTTAAACCTCACTCTTGTTTTTCAACCCTGTCTCAGTTTTCCATTTCAGCTCATACATAACAACACTTAATCTCCTTAATCAGAGGTATAATCCTATTCCATTTCTATTCAAACACCAGTAATTCCCCTATTGCCCATTGAACTTAGCACCAGGTTTTTTTTTACCTGGTGACCAAGTCCTTCCCAGGGTAAGCCCCAGGCTCTCTCCACAGTTATCCCCACTACTGTATTCAGTCAAGAGTTTAACATACACAGTCTAGCTGGGGATGAAATGATCTATAAAGCAACAATGGCTGCTCTCCAGACACTTGATCTGCAAGGACACACACAGTAAGGAAAGCACAGGACACATACAGGTGTCCTAAGTGAGGACACTACCTGCAGCAGCACTAAGATGGGGAGGTACAGGGTGCCAGAACCCAAGAGAGCGGAGAGGCACAGAGCAACGCGGCCAGAACTCACAGCTCCAATGCTACCTCCTTGCAGAAGCTGGGGGATTTAGCCAAGTGGACAAACTGTAGGTAAGCCCATGCAGAAACAGCAGCCTGCAGTTTGGAGGGTGAAAGTCAACACTGATTCAAAGAATGTTTATTTAACTAAAGATTCAGGAAAATCACCTGTTACAACTAAATACAATTCAACAGCACATTGAGTATAACGTCTAACTATAAAGGAAGGAGATGAATTAAACACACACATACACACCCCAGGAACTGTTATATCCAGATCAATATCATCTTTAGAAATGATCTCGAGACATCTATTTCAGGAATAACTCTGGAAATTATCACTCTATGTCATAATTTTCATTACGTGAAGAGCTTAACACATACCTTATCACCAGATTTCTTGCCATATAATTTTGCCAAAAATGAACTCCATGCTCTTCAAAAGACAGCACAGGGAACTCTCCTCAGTGTTATGTGGCAGCCTGTGGATGGGAAAGGAGTTTGGGGAAGAACTGGATATAGGTATATGTATAGCTGAGTCCCTTTGCTATCCACCTGAAACTATCACAACATTGTTAATCAGCTTCACTCCAATACAAATAAAGGTTAAAAAATAAAAAAAATTATCAACAACATGTAACAATAAAAAAGGGGACAGCTTCACAGTAATACCAGATATTATCAATACTGCTGCACAATAAGGTGGGTACAAGGATGGCCACTGCGTCATGGCTTGAGATGATTAAAAACCACCCAAATGTTTATCCACAGGGGGATGACAAAACAATGTGACAGGAGCTGTGAGGACAGAGATGAAAATGCTGACTGTGATTCTTTCTGAGGAGGGAAGCGGGACTAGTGAGCATGCAGAATAAAGTCCTGTCCCACTAGCACCTCTGCAACAAAAATTTCATCACACAACTAATACCTGAGCACAAACCGAAAATGTAAATGTGCTAACAGACTCCAGATACAATTTTTTTAAATTTCAACCAAGTTTTTAACAACACTGGATGAAAAGACGTACTCTCTCAAAGTAACTATTACGAAAAGAATGTGTGTGTGCTTAGTTGCTCAGTCATATCTGACTCTTTGCAACTGTAGCCTGCCAGCCTCCTCTTTCCATGGGATTTCCCAAGCAAGAATATTGGAGTGGGCTGCCACTTCCATTTTCACCTAAATGCAGTGCTGCGCTTAGTCGCTCAATCATGTCCGACTCTTTGCAACCCCATGGACTGTAGCCTGCCAGGCTCCTCTGTCCATGGGATTCTCCAGACAAGAATACTGGAGTGGGTTGCCATGCCCTCCTCCAGGGGATCTTCCTAACGCAGGGATCGAGCCCAGGTCTTCCACACTGCAGGAGGATTCTTTACCATCTGAGCCACCTATCAGATATTTTTTTTTCTTAAATGTCAAATTTCGTCTATTTGCAACATTAGAGTTCTAGAGCTGTGTTTCATGGGAAAATTGGGGGCCTCACTACCACTGCTATTAACATCCCTTTAAAGATAGCATTTCCTTAGCGAAGGCAAAGAACTAAAACTGCAACCCAGATGAAACTAGAAACATAGAACAAGCAAGTGGAGTCCCATTTCTGAACTTAATAAGCACAAGCATAACAGAGGAAGCAAAGTAGAATTTTAAAATGACTATTCCCGGACTGTTTCAGAGGTCGAAGTCTAATAGTAATTCATAACATTGACTCTAATTGAAAGCCTCTTATAGGACTGTAAAAGGTGTATTCTACCATGCAACAGTGGCCTTCTTACTGAAATTGAAGAATATTTCTTTCTACAACTGGTCAATAGGAAGTAAAAGGAAGGAGAAGTCCACACAACAATGAAGCAACTTCTGGCATTGTTTGAAAAAAAAAAAAGACTGAAATAATGGAAAACTTCAACATTAGGGGTCCACATCAGAATTTTGGATTTTCATGTTTTGTCATCACATAAAACAATGCAAAAGTCATCTAAGTGAATCCTTGTTCTGCTGTATGTAATAAATTAAGGAGGATAGCATGACCATCACTCAACACGACATAATTTCTCTTGGAAAGAACCAAATGGAAATGCATATAGTTGAGACATTATTCTAAAGAGCAGGGGAAGAAAAGGAGGATAAAATGTCAACATTTGGTCAACCACAATGTTTTCAGTTCTCTTCTAGAATTTCATTCACTCACCAAATCTCAAGCAAGTCGAAATGCAAAGCAGCTAACAGAAAGAATCTCAGACCCTTTAATTGCCTGTTCAAGGAATGTTTCTTTATTTTGTTCATTATTTTCCCTACTTTCATACCCTTTCCACATTCTCACAAACATGAATTTAGAAACGGAAGTATAAAGTGAAGTATCAATAACTGGAAAATATCTGTGGTGTTCAAATCCTTTTGGTACACACCAACTGTAGTTGCATCTTGGAGGCCTATGAAAAAAAGTTCACTAGTCATACAATTCAAATATTTTAACAGTTAATATTTCAGTCTTGCTATGAAATCAGAAAAACATTCTAATATGTGCTACACACTGTGTGAAAACTTAAGGATCACTGAGAAAGAACTCATAATAGACACACACTTTAAGTGTTAAACCAGCACGGATAGCCTCAACTTTAAACGAGAATGCAAGGAAAATATGCATGCATGGTGCTCAGCCATGTCCAACTCTTTGCGACCCCGTGGACTGTAGTCCACCAGGCTCCTTTGTCCATGGGATCGTCCAGGCAAGAATACTGGAGTGGGTTGCCATTTCCTCCTGCAGGGGATCTTTCCGACCCAGGGATCGACCCTGTGTCTCTGGCATCTTCTGAATTAGCAGGCAGATCACTAAGCTACTTGGGAAGCCAAGGAAAAGAACTCCTTTTTATAACTCGAACTAGAGACATGCCAGCTGCACTCAGTACCAAAGTACACTGCATAATGAAATCACCAAAAATTCTTATCCTATTTGTCCATTCTATCTGATGTCAGTTCATAGTGTCCCAATGTATGAAGTTGCTTAGGAATTTTTTAAAAACAAACAAAAAATTCACTTTCTTTACTTTGGATTCTAGAGCTCACACAATCTCATTCACCTACATTTAAAATGAGGAAACTGTATCCTAAAGAGGTGATTTAAGTCGCCCAAGTATTGCAGTATCAAGTGCTAGAAAATCCTCAAAATTCCAGCACTCTTCCAAGGTCAAGGTCACCTCCAGACACTGCATTTGGCACTCTGTCTGAACATCTGTGAGTGCATGAAAAAGAATCTTAAGCAGCATAAGGCAGCTCCTATTCTTGAGGTATTCGTATTTTTGTTGAACTTTAGAGATAAATAACATGAAAAGCAAGCCATTTTCTAATTGTTATTATTACTTAGGTAGAAAAGAAAGGCATCTGGAAAGCAAGGGATTTTTAACTTGGCCCAGAAATATTATCATTTAGGGTTTTTAAAAGAGGTTTAATTACATAGGTATGATTCATTAAATCACTGGTCATCAGTGACTGAACATTTATCACTTGAGATACACAGAGAGGAAAGGGCAGACTGTTCTAGGACAGAACATAACTGGGAGCCTCATTCACACATTCATCTCAGCATAGACACTCTACTCAGGGCCCTCACCCATCAGAACCGATGTCAGTCAAAATCTATCGCTAACTCAGTTGCTTACCAATTCTAAACATGGATAAACAAAAGATGTGAGGGCAAAAATAAGCAAGTTAGATTCAGAGAACAGTGACAAACCAGCCTCACTTGGGGGCAGAGAATGGGCAATGGGGGGGAAGGGGTGGAGCTAAAAGAAAATAGGGACAAACTTACAGATTTATTAATACGAATAAAAACACTAGATCTTTACAAGACTTTCAGCTTGTAAACTTTTTTAATAAGCTTTATCTCATTCAATCATCAGCTCACTCTGGAAGTTGGCCGTTACAATCCTCCCATGTTGCAAAAAAGGAAACCAGGACAAGTGAAGGGACTTAGCTGGGTCAGTCAGTCAGCAAAGGGATGGACCAAGAGGCCCATCTGTTGACTAGGGGCAGTCATAGATCAGAATAGAAAGCGCTTTCCATGTTGAGACTTTCGACTTTATTTTACAAGTAATGCATTTTCAACTGCGGATATGACATAAAGACTTTTCAAATCATTCATCTGGAAGATGAGGGCAAAATGAGCTTGATGAACAGGAATGACTGAAGAGGGAAGACTCTTAGAAGACAACTGAAACAATGAGGCTGCAGAATGACAAGGCCTGGGTGAGTATGATATGGGGCCTGTATCTGATTATACTGTGATATAAGTATACACTGATTTGATCTCTTTCCTGGTTCCTACCAGAGAGCTTCCAGGATACTTGGAATATCCAAAAGGACAGAGGTGACGGAAGTGTGTTTTGATATTCACAGGAAGCTCCTTTCAACTATACCTGAATTTATCTTGATGGTGGGGGATAGAAGCAACCCTGTGATTAGGGGGTTGGAATTTTCAGTCCCACCTCACTCGTCTTCTACCTCTAGGGAAGACAGAGGGACTGGAGATGGAGTTCAATCAACAATGACCAGTGATTTAGTGAACCATACCTACGTAATGAAACCTCCATTAAAAACCCTAAATGATGAAATTCGGAGAGCTTCTGGTTGGTGAATGCATCCCTGTGCCAGGGCACACCCCAACTCCACGGGTACAGAAGCTTCTGTCCAGAGGGCCTTCCAAATGCCACCCTGTGTACCTCCTCAGCTGGCTGTTCATCTAGATCCTTTATGATACTCTTTATAATAGACCAATAAACATAGGTAAGGGTTTCCCTGTGTTTAGTCACTTCAGTCGTGTCCAACTCTGTGTGACCCCGTGGACTATAGCCTGCTAGGCCCCTCTGTCCGTGGGGATTCTCCAGGCAAGAATACTGGACTGGGTTGCCATGACCTCCTCCAGAGGACCTTCCCAATACAGGAATCAAACCCAGGTCTCCCACATTGCAGGCAGATTCTTTATTGTCTGAGCCACCAATTCTGTGAGCTTCTAGCAATCTGAGCAGGGGGTTATGGGAACCCCTGACTTATATACTGGTTGGTCAGAAATACAGGAGATAAGCTGGGATTTCTTTTTATTTTTTTTATTTTATTTTTTTTATTTTATTTTTTTAAGACAAAAAGGAAAAAAAAAAGAAAAGAAAAAAAGGGACCTTTAACTTGTGTCTAAACTGGGGGTGGCAGTCTTGTGGGGCTAAATCCTTAACCAGTGGGGGTTGAGTTAGCTCAAGGTAGAGTGAGAATTGCTTACAGTAAGAAGAAAGCCCACACGTCACGGCATCAGAAGTACTGTGGGTAGTGTTCTCGTCTTGGTGGTGACATGGCAGATCTGAGGATGACCTTTAGCACTTTTCTCCCTTCCACTGGCCCTCAGTAGAATGCCCACTTCACCCAGAAGACCTCACACAGCCTTGAAAGAGAAAATTCGAGAACCAGAAGGCGCAGCTCCTGTCCCTTCTCCTAGGACCTGTCAGGTCCCTCCAAATAGGTTATCTCATTAAGAATGGTTCGAGCCTCACTATGACAAGGCTGCTAAGCCAGTCCCTGTCCACAAGGCTACTTTTACAGCCCTGCCAGGAACATGGTGGCCCTGCGATTCACACAGTAGAATGAGAGAGATCTTCAGGAAGAAATTGTTCACTGGGTGGATACATGATGAGGGAGGCAGAAAAGTCAAAGCTGATCTTCAGGCTTCTGTGTATGGCTGGAAGAATGGTGGTACTCCCAACAGAACAGGAGAAATGGAGGAACTATGCGGTGAAGACATACTGGAGAAAGTATGGAAAACATACCCATAAAAATGTCCAGGGGCTCCAGGCAAAGAGGAGTAAACTGAACACAAGTATAAAAAGTCCCACTAAAACCACAGACAAAAAAAAAATTTTTTTTTTTAACTATTTTAAGAAGATGGAAAGAATGGGAAAATGTAACAAGAAATGTTTGGAAATTGGAATACAGAAGGTTGAGCAGGCTGGAAGGCCGACCCTGAGGCAGCTGGAGGAAGCTAAGAACCTACACTGTTTACACTGCAGAGTCTTCACAGTGCAGGCCTTGGTGGTAACAAGAACTGACAATGTAGAATGAGCTGATTTTCTCGGGAAGCAGGGAACAGCAAAAGCAAGGATTGGCTGAAAACTGCTTAAGCAGTCTGAACCCTACATCCCACCATCCCCCTCTTCAAACCACTGGTGACCACCCCTCACCCACCCTAGTAGGAGACTGGAGATTATTTCTCAGCAGAGGCTAACATGGAAGGTTTACAGTTGAGAACCTACCAAAAGCAGAGGTATTAAGTAAATAACTGCCATCAGAATGCTCAGACCCCTGCCTTCTTCACACAGTCTCTGCAAAGCTGAGAGCCAAGTCTTCCAGCTATGAGATGAAAAGAGTTTTCTCTGGAGAATCTGACCAGTCTAGTATCTGCCTGCCAATGCAGGAGTCTCAGGTTCGATCCCTGAGTCAGAAGATCCCTTGGAGAAAGAAATGGGCAACCCACTCCAGTATGCCTGCCTGGGAAATCCCATGGACAGAGGAGCCTGGCAGACTACAGTCCATGAGGTCGCAAAAGCATTGGACATGACTTAGCGACTGAACGACTGAACTGAACTGGAGTTCTGTCTGGACTGTAGCCCACCAGGCTTCTCCATCCATGGGATTCTCCAGGCAAGAATATTGGAGTGGGTTACCATTTCCTTCTCCAGAGGATCTTCCCGACCCAAGGATGAACTCAGGTCTCTTGCATTGGAGGCAGACACGTTACCGTCTGAGCCAAACAACCAATCAAATGAAAGGGTTGACGTGCACAAAACTTTGCCTGTAATACAGTCTTTCTAAGGAAGACACCGAGGCCAAGCTCCACCCAAATGAAGGAGTAAACCAAGAAGGTGTTATGAGTCAAACTTAAGTCAGGAGAGAGCAGGATCTCTAGGATGACAGTGAAGGAGATCAGAGTGATAGCTGCAGAGCAGTTATAGAGGAGAATCAACCTAGATTAGATCAGATCAGAAAGCTTGGGGAGAAACTTCTTCAAAAACAGATGGAATTCAGGGAATTCTTTGGGTAAAAAGAAGACACTGCTAGGACAGAGTCTGAAGTTGAGATAACAACAAACACACCAAAACACCCACTAATGTCAGGGAAAACAGAAGGTGTATAGTAAATGAAAAATAATCATGTTTGCTGATGTGGCTCTGCTCTGAACAGCGTCTATAATAATACGGCAAATGCCAAATGCTGAATTAAAAACCACAAGACAAGTGTACAGGGAGGATGTGGGGATGGGAGGTATACGTGTGTGGTGGGGGCTGGCTGGAGGGAAGGAAAAGAGCTAAATCCTCATCTGAAGAGGTCAATAGATATTAATAACACCTAAAACTAAAATATCATGAAATCACAAAACCAGCATGATTATGCAAGTAAACTTCTTTAAAAATGTGAATGGCTACCCATGTTCATGGTTTTTCACATGAGCCAATCCCCACTGCTCATTTCCATGGTCATAAAGCCAGCTCATCATCAAAGGAAATGTACCCAACATGAAATCAATCACCATAAATCTGCTATAGCCATAGAGAAAAGTCAAAGCAACAGTCCCTTAGCAATTACTGGTTTTTTCAGTAGTTATATACAAATGTGAGAGTTGGACCATAAAGAAGACTGAGCACTAAAGAATTGATCCTTTCAAACTGTGGTGCTGAAGAAGACTCTTGAGAGTCCCCTGGACTGCAAGGAGATCAAAGCAGTCATTCTAAAGGAAATCAACCCTGAATATTCATTCGAAGGAGTGCTGGTGAAGCTCAAATACTTTGACCCCTAATGGGAAGAGCCAACTCATTGGGAAAGACCCTGCTCCTAGGAGACTGAGGGCAAAAGAAGAAGGAGGCGGCAGAGGATGAGATGGTTAGATAGCGTCACTGACTCAATGGACATGAATTTGACCAAACTCAGGGAGAGAGTGCAGAAGAGAGCAGCCTAGCATACAACAGGCCATGGGGTCACAAAGAGTCAGAACACAACTTAGCAACTCAACAGCAACAACAACAAAGCAGTTACATCCTTGAATGCTAAGAACAATGCATTACCTGTCAAGGTACTGCAGTAACTATTTAGCCAATAAAGGATCTTTTATTTTCTTTCCCCTTCACAGTTATTCATCTGACCACCCAACAATAAGACTTAAAAAAGAAAGCATTTAATTATTATCTCTGACTGAGGAAAATTAAAACCCACAGTATGTTAATAGGGTACTTCAGCTTTGTCTAGATCTGCAAGGCCACTTGCAAGGTAACGTGTTCTATTTCTCATATTAAATGGTTACAGAAAAAAACATGTGAACGAAAGCGGTATCTCTGATGGCTCAGCGGGTAAAGAACCCACCTGCAATGCAGGAGACTCAGGTTTGATCCTTAAGTGGGGAAGATCCCCTGGAGGATGAAATGGCTACCCACTGCAGTATTCTTGCCTGAAAAAATCCCATGGACAGAGGAGCCTGGTGGGCTACAGTCCATGGGGTTGCAGAGTAGCTAGACATGGACACGACAGAGCACCCACGCATAAGCAATCAAGTAACTGAGAAGCCTTTCCAGTTCTTCCTGAAACAGATATTCACCGCGGCTCAACTTAAAGTACCACATTATGACTCTCAAAACATGAAATACATTCATTTTCAAGGACTTAATAAAGCAAAAATATTTCTAGATTATTCCATTTACCTCTTCTCTATTAGCCTAAATAATCAAGAAAAAAACTGAATATGCCACTTTAACTGAATTTCATCGTCAAAACTGTACATTTCCTAATTATGATAAATGTTAAATTTTTTCTATTTATATGTTTTCGACGAGAAGCTTGCAAAATGATTGATTTCCCAGGGGAGAAAATATTTCATTAGGAAAAAAAAAGATTATTGTTATTTGGTCTTACCCTATTAATATAAACAGACACTTATGTAGCGAAGGTTTAAGTGGCTAGAATAATTTCTCAGACTCAGCATTTTTTACCTCTTCTCTTTCTCCCTCCATTTTTATAGCTACAAAGGAAACTGTCAAGATTCATTTCTAGCTGCAGAGATGGGGAAGCCCAGCTCCATATAACACAATTGTTGCATAGTTCAAAAAGCTCTTCATTGGTCTTTTTTTCAAAGTTCAAGTTAAAAAACAGAAGTTCATTTTCACTTTGGAAATCAAACTTGAAAGAAAAATGTGACCTCCCAGAACTTAGTTCCTTCCAAGGAACTCCCTCAAGGACATAAATTGTTAAGACATGGCCACTTGGGGAAAACATTTTCAAGTCTTGTTTGACAGGCAAAGTTACATGGGACTTGACAGGAGTAATTTTTTTAACAAGCTCAAGTCTGTCTTTTCTTTACATGTTTAACATGATTTAAAAACATGTACTTTACCAAAAGCTTGCGGGATTCTATAAACATCTCAGATCCTTTTCCAGAGAATGCTGAGTAGAAGTGGAGAGCATCTTTAATGCTTTACATATTGTTTATTTAAAACACACACACCCCATATTATAACAGTAATCAAATGTAAATGCATGCTCATATAAAACAGAGGTAAGTAAAACCAAAAATACATATAACTATTACAATAAGGGGGCTTTTAGAACTGATAAAACTGCTGACCCTTATCCATTTAAATTCTCCTAGAAAAAAATTTAAAAGAGGCACCATAAGCAGCGGCATATTATAAACACTTAGATTGAAATGCTCCACATATAGTTGCCAATTGCCCCACATGACCCTGCAGGCTTCAGCTTCTCTGAGCCAGCCTGGACCTCTCGGGGTAATACGTGCCCGCACCCGAGACTCTGCTAATAAGCACAAGACCTAAAACATGCCCTGTCCCATCACCCGCACACCCTAGAAACCACCCTGTTCCCTGCCTCCAAAGCCTCTCACTCACACATCCTACTACTACGAAATCATAGTCTATCCTCCTCTCTCCTAAAAAAGGTCTCTGGAGGCCTAACTCAGATCATCCATGCTATAGATGAAGCCGGGGTCACACAGCTTAAGCGAACGGGTTGGGAAGACAAAAGACTGTGATCTTATATCCTAGTTGTCATTTATAATTCTCTTTCCCACAGCAAATTCCCATGTGATGATTAGACCCTGGACCCTGTGGCACTGCTGGTCTGGGGATCTATCTTTCAGGTTGAACAGGCTTATGTTACATTGCCCTGTGCCTGGTCATGCTTTGGAAACATGGTTTATAAGAGGAAAGGTATTACAAGTTCACAACAACATACAAATTCACTTTTGTAACTTGACAGGTTTCTAGATTTGAAATTGTGTGTGTAATAAAATCAACTCATTGGAACTCAACAAACCAAAATCCCTAACTAATGTGATTTTATCTGATCCCAGTGTGAAAAAAGGATTCCCCGGTGGCTCAGATGGTAAAAAATCTTCCTGCAATGCAGGAGATTCGGGTTTGATCCCTAGGTTAGGAAGATCCCCTGGAGAATGGAATACCCACTCCAGTATTCTTGCCTGAAGAGTCCCGTGAACAGAGAAGCCTCGTGGGCTTCAGTCCCTGGGGTTGCAAAAGAGTCGGACATGCCTGAGCGACTAACACTTTTACTTCACAGTTTGAAAAGAGGAAAAACATCAAAACATCAAAATGTAATCAAAACACCATTTTTAAAGAACATGCTGAATACAGTTAACCCAATATTCTAGATTTTCAGAACTGAATTATCATGGTATCTACAACAGTAATCCTGAAGTCTCACAACTACCCCAATTACCAAACCTAACTATTAGCCATCTAGAAAACTCAACCAGAACACAAGCACACTCCTGCACGCATGCTAAGTCACTTCAGCCGTGTATGAGGCTTTGTAACCCATGGGCCGTAGCCCACCAAGCTCCTCTGTCCATGGACAGACAAGAATACTGGAGTGGGTTGCCATTTCCTACTCCAGAGGATCTTCCTGATCCGGGGATCAAACTCACATCTCTAATATCTCCTGCATTGGCAGGCAGATTCTTTACCACCTGAGAAGACCATATGCTATAAGAATCCAATCAAATAATTAAGTCCAACCCTTTATACCAACATTTAAGCCCAATCCTTTATTTCAAAGTCTTAACTTTATTTACATTCCAATTTAAAAATATGCTAAGAAAAAGTAAGAAGTTTAAAAAAAATTGTAAGGGCCAGTCCAAAGTACCTATCAGTTAATATTTCTTGTTCATTATGGGCCAGGTACTGTTCTATATATCTCATTTTATCCACACAACAACCATTAACACAATGCCCATTTTACCAAGGAAAAAACATAAGCACAGAGAGGTTAAGTAATTTATTCAAGGTCACACAGCCTCTCTTTACTATGCTCTGCAGCCATTATCAAACTGCTCCAATTATCTCTGACCTCTCCAAATTACAGTGGATTATACAGGACTAACTGGAGAAGGCAATGGCACCCCACTCCAGTACTCTTGCCTGGAAAATCCCCTGGGCGGAGGAGCCTGCTAGGCTGCAGTCCATGGGGTCGCGAAGAGTCGGATACGACTGAGCGACTTCACTTTTACTTCTCACTTTCATGCATTGGAGAAGGAAATGGCAACCCACTCCAGTGTTCTTGCCTGGAGAATCTCAGGGACGGGGGAGCCTGGTGGGCTACCGTCTATGGGGTCGCACAGGGTCGGACACGACTGAAGCGACTTAGCAGCAGCAGCAGCAGTAGCATACAGGACTAACAGCTAATTTACGGATAGCTTCCATAAATAAGAAAATAATCAATGGAAAAGCTGAATTATACTGGGTAAATAGGATTCAAAATAGGATTCTTCCACCAGCAACAGAACACCAAGCATCGATACATTCACACTTATATAGTTTTCTCATGTTTATTCAAACGTGTACGTCCCATCCACAAGTAAAATCCCCATGTCTGCCTCAAGTTTTCCTAGTTACGTTTTTCCGTTAGGAGGCACTCACTAAAATATCAAAATGGGGGTTTTATGTAATCAGTATTTAGAAAGAATAATCCCTCTCCCCTCAGATTTTGTTTAGAAAGTCCATCCCTACCCTGTGATTGTGGTGAGTCATCTCCCCTCTCTCTAGATGCTGTTTAAAGTTCCTGGGAAAAGGGAAATCAGAGAGGCTGCCCTTAGCCTGAGGACGAGGAACAAGCCCAGGGGGCAGGTTATTAATCTCCAAACAGGCCAGCTAGCGAGTGTGCCTCTAAGGCACAGACCGGCAGGATTCAGAGATTCTTAAAGCAAAGTTCTCAGTGTATGGTAATGAAGCATGTGTTCAAAAACCCAAATTGCTCCAGAGGCAGAAGCTCAACCCTCTGGGAATCAAGCTTCTGCAGCCCCAGTCACTGCCTAGCAGAGGCTACAGGTCTCTATGTACATTCATTCCTCTGGCCCCAGGCCAACTGATAGTGCAAACATTGTCCTCAAACTACAGATTCAGAATCACCTGGAGGGCTGTTCACAGCAGATTGCTGAGCCCATCCACAGGGATCCTGATTTAGCCAAGATTTGGGCCAAGATTTGGCATTTCCTGCAAGTTCACAGGAGATGCTGATGCTGTTGGCCAAGGAATCATATTTTGAGAACTGTTGAATGAAGCTAATGGTTAGGGTCCCAGTTCTCACAGCTGCTGCCACCAGCAATCACTACATGGTTAAAGGTATTTTCCATTAATACAGCTAAACGTGCTAGAGAGTGGAGTATCAACCAGTTAGTCTCATCTCTGCTTCTCCTCCTCCATCAGTAACAAGTAAACTAAGCCATTTCCTTGGGGCATAAGCTTGAAATAGTATATTACACTGTTACAGTATTTAAATACAGCAAGCATGGGGAGAGAAGGAAAGGCAAGAAGAGAAATGCTCCCTTAAAACACACCACTAAATAAAAATAAGCCTGAAATTGAATTTGTTCCTATATTATCTCTCTTCTGACACTGATCATGAATGTCTGGCAAAAGAAGAGAGACCAGAGGCTGGGAACCATTAACAAAAAGACTTTGATTTAGAGACTAGATTACCTTTCATCAGTACAGCTCAAAGAACCACCCAAGCTTTATTAATTCTCTGCAGATTCACAAAAACACTGTCACAGGGGCTGCCAATTCACCTCCACGGTCTTGCCACTAGGCCAGTGGCACAGTGATTAAAAAATAACCTGAATAAAGCAGAAAATATCTGTCACACTCTAGCCAAATTCAGAAATTTTTCAATATTAAAACGAACAGAAGTTCACAAAACTTAAAATTATTCTCATAAAATGTTTAAACACAGTGTTCTTTAGAAGGACTGATGCTAAAGCTGAAACTCCAATACTCTGGCCACCTCATGGGAAGAGTTGACTCACTGGAAAAGACTTTGACACTGGGAGGGATTGGGGGCAGGAGGAGAAGGGGACGACCGAGGATGAGACGGCTGGATGGCATCACCGACTCGATGGACAAGAGTTTAGGTGAACTCCGGGAGTTGGTGATGGACAGGGAGGCCTGGCGTGCTGCAGCTCATAGGGTCGCAAAGAGTCGGACACGACTGAGCAACTGAACTAAACCTTTACCATATTTTGTCTCAACAACATACCAGTTTGTGACTCAGCAAATTACCTCTCTGTGCCACTTAGTAAAATGGAGGTGGAGGTGGTGACATGTCTCTCTTACACAGTTATTCTGAGTATTAATGAAACCAGACCATAATAAGTATCCTACAAATGTAAGCTACAAAAGTTATTCAGTTGATGTTAACATAATTAAGTGGACTTTGCCATTTACAAGCAATATTTAGATTACTAAATGTAGTGGAATGTGAAATGTACTAATGGCACTCAGGCATTTTTCCCACTCATTTCACACCTTCACCCCCACCACCATGATCATGGGTGTATCTGCCTGCCCCCCTATTTGTCCACAGACTATTAATGTTTCAGCTAAACCATCCAATATCTCGAGTAAAAGAAACAAGGTTAATCTTCACCCTTCCACAGAACAACCAAAGCTGCAGCAAGAGATATTTGACAGACCTTTGTTTTTAAATTCTGGTGAGCCAAATCTAAACAGACCCCAATACGCTGCCAAGACCAGGCACCCGCCAAGGTGAGAAATCTTGAGACAGATATCTAATCGCCATTCTGGTGAATGGGGAAGGGAGATGTTTATTTGTTTTTTTTTAAGGGGAAAAGAGAAATAACTCCAGAGGAAAAGTAGCAACATAATATTTATTAGTATAACAGGAAACACTACTCAATTAAAGAACCCATAAGGAAGGAGACAACTATCTTTCGACTCAACAATCTGTTTGTGGTAGAGTCAGAGAACTGTCGTTGTGGGCAAACAATCTTAGATATAAAATATGAATTTTTCCAATAGATGAGGATAAGAACAAACACTTAACAATCCACTGGTCTAATGGATAAAACTCCAACACATCCTCTCCTAAATACTACTCATATGAGTACAACTGGTGAGTTCACAAATACTAAACACAGAGAAGAAACCCTAGGAAGCAGGAGGAGAAAAAAAAACTTCTGCTTGGTAACTCTGTGTGAACACACAGGCCCCTGGAAACATCGTAAGGACTTCACTTGGAAGCCAAAGCAAAGTGAGACATTGTCAGAGAGATGCACTCCAATGCTTCTCCTATTTAAAACAGCCTCTGGATGTCAACGGCCTGGCGGAAATTCTCACATAGCTAGGTTTTAAAAGACCACGACAAAAAATTATATAGACAGTGATACCACTGTTCTCTTAAAATGCTATCTAGTGTTATACTGATAGGTAGATAGGATCTTCCTGACCCAAGGATCGAGCCTAGGTCTCTCGGATTTGGGGCAGATTCTTTACCATCTGAGCCACCAGGGAAGCCCCAGATAGATCAATACATATTAGCAAAAAAGGAAGAGGGGGGAAACAGCACACTCCAGGTTGTGATACTGTTTCTTCTTTATATCCTCTGTACTTTACAAGTTTGAAATTTATGATGAATATACACTAATCTCATAATCAGAACTATCTGATGACATAATTTGCAAGGTTGAAAGCTTTTCAACATACTTTTATTAAACTACATTGGCAGGCTGTGTAATTCATTGATTAAGTTTCTGAGTCTACCCTCATGAATAATGCTTAAGTTCATCATTTCTATACTAATTCAGTACCAATCTTTGGTCTTAAGCATACTGACAACCAGGAAAAAAATGACTGAAATATCCACATATGCTTCACTCAAATGTCTGTATTACTCTACATTGTACTCTGCGCTCAAGGTATCATAACCAACCCAGTGAAGTTAAAATACCAAGCAGACCTCCAGATTACATGCATTTATTTAGCTAATGAAGTCACTCTCTCAGAGTAAAATGTTCCACACTGAAATTCAAATACAGCCCGGTATCAGTAATAGTCTCCTCCCACGTCAGGAAGTAATTCACGTTCTGCATGCAGGATATCCAGATAAAAGGCAGAAAATGCCCATTTGTAAACCAACTTAACTTACACTGTGTTCTTACAAAACATTTAACAGAAGTACCTCCTCCCTTTTTCGTTCTCAATACAGGAAAAGCTTACTCATCTCTTGGGAGGCTTATATTTAAAATGGATCTAAATCAAAGCACTGACGATAAAAAACATTTAAGAAGGTGCTTAAATCAACAATCCATTTCAAGGTTAATTAATCTCATTTTTCCCTAATCAACTGCATTCTCAGATCCCCCCACCCCCAAAAAGGCTAATTTCGCTTTCAGAAATAAAAAAGAAACTGGTTTAAAATACATACAGAAAAATAATGAAAGTAATCACTCTGATCGTATATACAAATAAAGGGTAATGAGGAAATTAAAGGATAAACAAGATAATCCAGAAATTATATATATATAGCAAATAGAGGGAAAAGAATATTTTTAAACTTGCATGGAGAAATTCTGGAAGAATACAGAGAACTAATAAAAGCGGTTATTCTAGAGAGGAGAGGGGAGGACAAGGCAGATGAGGGGATAGAAGCAGGATTGAGCCTTCCCAAGGCATAACTTTTTGTGTATATTTTTTTTAACAATGTAAGTGGATAGCCTGTTCAATAAGCTAAGTGAAAAACTATGCTAAGATTATTCAGACTGCTCACGATTTTCCACCAACCACAGCCCTCATAGAATGCAGATGTACAGAATCCCAGCTATGGAGTCTACCACCAGCTGAACATCCTGAGAGCTGCAAGGAGGCACCTGTGCCCATATGGTGGTCACAGGAGCCAGACCATCAGCAGGGAAGTGGCAGAGCACCTCAACAGTGCTTCTCAGATGCCAACAGAGCCAGGCAGAAATTAGTTATGCATAGCAGAGCCCCCTGGAGAAGGAAATGGCAACCCACTCCAGTACTCTTGCCTGGACAATCCCATGGACGGAGGAGCCTTGTAGGTTACAGTCCCTGGGTTTGCAGAGAGTCAGACACAACTGAGTGACTTAACCCAACTCAGCAGAGCCCCCTACTCATCTGAGTGCTAAGTCCTCAAAACATTTTTTTCGGATGTCTAACACAGCCACATAAAAGTCCCCCACTATCTTTTACCATGTGTTATTGCCATGTTAATCAGTCAGTTACTACACAGTCCTTCACACAGTACTTTCCCAGCTTTTAATCAGAAGTAAAAAGCAGAGGAAAGAACAAAAGGATTTCCCTGTAGGAATAACCTCAAACTTGTCTATTCTCCTCAAGCAAGACACTGTTTTTCTTTGGGGGGAGGGGAAATAATGACTTGTGAAACAAATCAGAAGAATAAATGAAAATAGAAGAATATGAATGGAAGAAAATTTCCACCATCTCACGTAGGGGCAGGTGGGGGAGTGTGAATAAAAATCTTATTCCAGAAGGGTTTATATTTGTGTTTTAAAATATAATTTTTAGACGAAGCAAGCTAAAAACACCTAAAATCAGTATTTTACATGTATAGGAGTGCCACTGTCCTTAAACTTACAGGCAGGTTTTCTAAGTTAGATACCAATTTAAATTGGTAATTTGGAAATCAGAACAGATTTTCCTTCTAGGCATAATGTTATCAATAATGGTTAATTCCATTCCTTAATATTTACTTGTGTATCAGATCATTCACACAAAGTGGTAAACTACCTGAATAAGGACCCTATTTCCCTTGTACCCCTCGCAACTCAGCACTAACAAAATAACCCCAAACACACCTCATGTACAGAGGACTATCCACCATCTTCAATGGACCAGATTCCTAACCCACAACACAGATTGGTGTTTCCAAAACTCTGGTTAATCAGAATCACCTGGGGGTACTTGTCAGGCAGGCGTGTTCCTGGCCTCACCCCAGACTTACTGACTCAGAGTCTCCAGAATCTCTGTGAATCTGTTTTTAAACAGGTCCCTGGTGCATCTGATGACTCAGAATATGTGGGAAACACCAGATGAATGAAATAGTGCTAACAACTGTTCTGCACCCAAAGGTGCTCAGGGAATGCTGAGATCTGAACAGAGCCCCTCAAGTTCTGAATGGGGACATGAAATCAGGTAGGAGTGGGGTTTAGGCTCTGACAGCTCCCTAGACAACTGAGATCAAGGAGATGTTCTTAGAGCTTCCCAGGTGGTGTAGTGGTAAAGAATCTGCCTGCTAATGCAGGAGACACAAGAGACATGGGTTTGATCCCTGTGGGGAGAAGATCCCCTGGAGAAGGAAATGGCAAACTACCCCAGTATTCATAAACAAAGGAGCCTGGCAGGCTACAATCCATGGTGTCACAAAGAATCAGATATGACTGAGCCCCTGAGTATCCACACTAAGAGCTAAGAACCCAGTGGGAGCTCAGTTGGGTCTGCAGTTCCTACAAAGAGAAGGGAGGAAATGGAGGTGCACAGGGCCCCAAAACATTTGCACAAAGGCTCCAGGAGAAGGGCTTGCTTCCCCAATCCCCAACCCTCTTCCATCACCAGCTCCACAAGCCAAACCCCTATAAGGCAGAAAGAAACCCCACCCTTCACACATTCCTGTCAGGAACTACATGTACTTTAAGATCCTGGGCAGAACTCTCTTGTTTTCAGATGGGAAGTAGCTGTGTACTTATCTCTGACCCAACCTTTATCTTCTCAGGTTCAGTGAACAGCCACCTGAGGTAGTACATGGACATCCACCTGCACCCAGATGGTAACTCAGCCATCACCGTCATCAAAACAATAGCAAAGATTAAACACACATTAGCTGTGTGAGGGCACTGTGCTAAGTACTTCTGAGGCATGTCTCCAATTTCTTGGCCATTTGATAATAAATTTGAGAGGTTTCAAAATGAAGAGAAGGAAAAGGGAGAAGGCCAAAAGACTTACGACTCCCCCCGACCTCCGATATTTGACAGGCTTTTATCCTCTTGGCGTCAGTTTCCCTCATCTGAGTACAGAATGTCATGATTTGAGGAGAGAGAGTACCATGGACTGTGAAGAAAGCTGAGCGCCGAAGAATTGATGCTTTTGAACTGTGGTGTTGGAGAAAACTCTTGAGAGTCCCTTGGACTGCAAGGAGATCCAACCAGTCCATCCTAAAGGAGATCAGTCCTGGGTGTTCTTTGGGAGGAATGATGCTAAAGCTGAAACTCCAATACTTTGGCCACCTCATGCGAAGAGCTGACTCACTGGAAAAGGCTCTGATGCTGGGAGGGATTGGGGGCAGGAGGAGAAGGGGACAACAGAGGATGAGATGGCTGGATGGCGTCACCAACTCAATGGACGTGAGTTTGAGTGAACTCCGGGAGTTGGTGATGGACAGGGAGGCCTGGCGTGCTGCAATTCATGGGATCACAAAGAGTTGGACACGACTGAGTGACTGAACTGAGTACCATGGAATGGTTAGGCCAGGCTCTGGACACAAGTCTGCCTGGGTTCAAATCCCAGCTCTGTCACTTATTAGCTGTGAATGTGGACAAGTTATTTGTGCCTTAGCTGCATCATCTTTCAAACAAACAACAATATCTGTCTCATGAAGCTGCTGTACACAGTAGAGTGCTGGCCTACAGCAAGTACTCTGACCTCAGCTGTCCTCATTATCAGGCAATGCAAATCATCAAAAAGACAGCCCAGAAACTGGAATTGTGCTGCTGCCTAGATATCAATATCTCTTTTCTGTTGTTGTTGGAGAGATGCTAAACACTCTCACAGATATATTTAATTCAGAACGAAAGGGACTGAGGCTGGGACCTCCAGGGCCTTTTCTCAGAAAAGCCTTCATTCAGAAATAGAAGGTCCATATCTTTTGTAACATTTGTCTGACGTGCTACCAAGGCACATGTTTTTAGAATCGCAGACCACAAATGTAACATGTGAAAGCAAGATGGCCATTGGCACCATCCTGCTGATTTTGAACTTTAAACCATGCAAAATTAATTCACTCCAGGATATAAACCAATTTGAGGAGAAACAGAGCTAAATAAATAAGTTAGTAGGTACCTAGTTAGGTGCAAGTCATTTTATTTTACATTTAAACTGTGATTTTTAAAATATATTAAAATGATAGCCAGAGAAAAACACTGCATGAGTTTTGTTTCTAAATTTTCTTCAAAATATTAAGACTCCCAAAGACTTCTCTCTCAATGTGTAAGTTTTCTCATTCGTTAGTCCCAATCCTAATACATACAAATGAAATTTTAATATTGGCGCTTCCTTTTATACACAGGAAAAACTAGGCAATTACTAAATAAATCATTTCTACCTAAACCAAATAATTATACTTTCAATACCCAGATGTCAAAGAGTAGATTGATGTTTTGGCTTAAAAAATATAGGCTCATAATATTTTTTCAAAAATAACTCTCTTTTTTAGAAGTCTAACATATGGCGATTGCATTTAAACAATTCTCTTTCCAAAATGTTAACACTTTACAAAGATGAAGAGGAAGCTATGAATGGACTGTGGGCAGGATATACACAAATTTGAAACAAGTACCTGCCTGATCTGTTTGGAAAATGACTAACCCCTCAAGACGTAACACTTCATGCACTCCATGTGTGTAAAATGTGATTTGAAAGTGCTGCATGGTCATAAAGAATTTACTTCAGAACAAATGTTAAGAATCAGAGAGAATATTGATCAAAGTTGCATTTACAAAATCACCTGAGATACCACTGTTATCAAAAGTTGGCTTAAAACTCAACATTCAGAAAACTAAGATTATGGCATCTGGTCCCATCACTTCATGGCAAATAGGTGGGGAAACAATGGAAACAGTGACAGACTTCATTTTGGGGGCTCCAAAATCACTGCAGATGGTGACTGCAACCATGAAACTAAAAGACTCTTGCTCCTTGGAAGAAGTGTTATGATCAACTTAGACAGCATATCAAAAAGCAGAGACCTTACTTTGCCAACAAGGTCCATCTAGTCAAAGCTATGGTTTTTCCAGTAGTCATGTATGGATGTGAGAGTTGGACTGTGAAGAACGCTGAGGGCAGAAGAATTGATGCTTTTGAACTGTGGTGTTGGAGAAGACTTTTGAGAGTCCCTTGGAGTGCAAGGAGATCCAACCAGTCCATCCTAAAGGAAATCAGTCCTGAATGTTCATTGGAAGGACTGATGTTCAAGCTGAAACTCCAATCCTTTGTCCACCTGATGCAAAGAACTGATTCATTTGAAAAGACCCTGATGCTGGGAAAGATTGAAGGCAGGAGGAGAAGGGGATGACAGAGGATGAGATGGTTGGATGGCATCACTGACTCGATGGACATGAGTTTGAGTAAACTCCAGGAGCTGGCGATGGACAGGGAGGCCTAGTGTGCTGCAGTCCATGGGGTCGCAGGATGGAGTGGCTGAACTGAACCCCTCATTAGAATCACAAAATGCCCAAACTGGAAAGGCCCATGGGGTTATTTTAGTCAATGTCTCTATTTTACAAACACGGAAAGGAGGTTTTGAATAAATTGCTCCAATATGCATTAGAAAATGGCAGAGGTGAAGTCAGACTCAAGTCTCAGGATTCTGAATCCAGTGAGCTTCCCCATCCATTTTAACACTCCTCCCACTGCTCTAAGAACATAGGGGTACTTGTTAAAATACGGAGACTCTAGCTCAACAGGCTTTGGAAGGGTCTGGGAATTGGTAACTTTAATGAGAGTTCCAGGCAGTTCTTAAGGTCTGGCTAGTATGGGGAACACTGCTTCATCTCATGCAGTCTCCTTAACCTGAGGTACAATCTGGTCACTCAGCTGTCAGTTTCTATTAATACATTTAGGGACCATACAGGGATTAGAGGTGGGTGGAGACTTCATTTCCACACCAACATCTTCCCTAGTACATGGTATGTTTCAGTGAAAGCAAGTCTAATGCCAATTTCACCAGAAATAACAAACATTAATCAGCAGGCATGCAGGCACAAAAAACCACCACACAACCTGCTCTTAAAAGTGCAATCAAGTCTCTACTCTGTCTTCTGAATTGACCAGCGCCCTGCAGGAAAGGTTCATTCTGAGGAAGAAGCAAAGATGTTCTGACATCGGGACCAGTCAACCCTCTGGTTGGATCAGGGGAACAGTCATTGTGAGGTAGGACAACATGCATCACCCAGAAAGTGATTAGGCTACAGTGTCTGCCTAATACAGACACTACAAACCCAAACTTGTTTATGTAAAATTAGTGCTCATATAATCTTTCTGCTGGCTAGCTATCTTGACCACCACTTATCTCACCTACAAAAACTGTATACATTCTACCAAGGCTGTCACGTGTGGGTGCACATGCTGAGAACCACACCTACCCTATGGAACCGCGGCTAACAAATACTAACATATGAATGGTGCTCCCTAGAGTTGTGCAACACAGCAAACCTCCCTGAACTTAGAACACTTCTAGAATCTTCCGAGGGGGAGAACAATCTACTTTTCTGGAACTGTAAGGGAAAAAAGCCAACAAATCATCTTTTTTCCTATTCTGTTTCAACAATTACATTTCGTATTCACCCAGGAAGCACTGTTAAGGTGAAGTTCAGGACTAAAATCAGAAGATTCATTTGTCTGTCTGTATATACCTCTTACTAATTCCAGAACTTCCATTTCTTTGTCTGTAAAACATACACTACAACCGTCCCTCCTACCTCACCAGGTTTTGAATCAAATAATGGATGTGAAAAACACTCTTTCAATTATAAAAGTGCTACATAGTGTAATGTTATTACTAATTATAAAAGAAACAAATCACACAGAGTTTAAAAATAAAACAGGGCTGTGAGGTTGAGCCCTGATTTCTGCAAGGAAAAGTCTGTTCTGACTGTTTACAGAGCCAAGATGTAACCACCCACATTTCTGGCCACTGTCACTATTTTCAATGGGAACTTATTTTGTCAGCAAAATTAATGACATTTGACTTCTATGGGAAGAACTTTTCTGGGGGTTAGGCTCATAACCTTAAAGAGGTAGAGAGTTTACTTTTTCATTTGCTTTTAGAATAATTGTCTCGTTCTGCAGACTTGCAGCAGTCAGTATACCAGTCCCTCCCAAAGGTTTTGTAATGACTCTTGCTGACAATGAGCACTAAGAAACTAAATATTAGTTCAGTTCAAATGTCGACTGAGGTAGTGCATTCCAGACACTGTTTTAAACTTTAAAACACAAAGATACAGGCACCCTTGACCCTAGGAGCTTGCTATCTAGCTGAGGGGAGCAGAAATGAATAGATTTCAGCCCATACTGATAAATGTGGGGACGGAGGTACAAAAGAGATGTCCATACTGGATACCATGGGAGCTTTCTCTCCAACCTTCCTGCTTCAGAGGAAGCATTAGGAGAGTCTTACATGCTGGAATCAAGATTGCTGGAATCAAGATTGCTTGAGAAATATCAATAACCTCAGATATGCAGATGACACCACCCTTATGGCAGAAAGTGAAGAGGAGCTAAAAAGCCTCTTGTTGAAAGTGAGAGAGGAGAGTGAAAAAGTTGGCTTAAAGCTCAACATTCAGAAAACGAAGATCATGGCATCTGGCCCCATCACTTCATGGGAAATAGATGGGGAAACAGTAGAAACAGTGTCAGACTTTGTTTTTTTGGGCTCCAAAATCACTGCAGATGGTGACTGCAGCCATGAAATTAAAAGGCGCTTACTCCTTGGAAGAAAAGTTATGACCAACCTAGATAGCATATTCAAAAGCAGAGACATTACTTTGCCGACTAAGGTCCGTCTAGTCAAGGCTATGGTTTTTCCTGTGGTCATGTATGGATGTGAGAGTTGGACTGTGAAGAAGGCTGAGCGCAGAAGAATTGATGCTTTTGAACTGTGGTGTTGGAGAAGACTCTTGAGAGTCCCTTGGACTGCAAGGAGATCCAACCAGTCCATTCTGAAGGAGATCAACCCTGGGATTTCTTTGGAAGGAATGATGCTAAAACTGAAGCTCCAGTACTTTGGAGGGCTCCAAAATCACTGCAGATGGTGACTGCAGCCATGAAATTAAAAGGCGCTTACTCCTTGGAAGAAAAGTTATGACCAACCTAGATAGCATATTCAAAAGCAGAGACATTACTTTGCCGACTAAGGTCCGTCTAGTCAAGGCTATAGTTTTTCCTGTGGTCATGTATGGATGTGAGAGTTGGACTGTGAAGAAGGCTGAGCGCAGAATTGATGCTTTTGAACTGTGGTGTTGGAGAAGACTCTTGAGAGTCCCTTGGACTGCAAGGAGATCCAACCAGTCCATTCTGAGGGAGATCAACCCTGGGATTTCTTTGGAAGGAATGATACTAAAACTGAAGCTCCAGTACTTTGGCCACCTTATGCGAAGAGTTGACTCATTGGAAAAGACCCTGATGCTGGGAGGAATTGGGGGCAGGAGGAGAAGGGGACGACCGAGGATGAGATGGCTGGATGGCATCATGGACTCAATGGACGTGAGTCTGAGTGAACTCCGGGAGTTGGTGATGGACAGGGAGGCCTGGCGTGCTGCGATTCATGGGGTCGCAAAGAGTCGGACACGACTGCACAACTAAACTGAACTGATGAGGAAAAAAGTCAAGTGTGTTATCCCCAATCATGACAAAAAATTATTTTGGATGACTACCTATGAGATTGTCAGGAATGGCAAACTTGACTAGATACTTCTCAGAATTATTGAGGCAGAGGACTGGCCCACAGGACTAAAATGCTGCTTCTATATTAAAAAGATAAAGTGTATCCATTTTTTCAACAGTTCAGCTGACACCTCTGAAAAGTAGAGACCCATCAGGCTGTGAAATATACACACACCACTGCTACACTTTGGCTTCTGATCAACTGTTAGTTGTTACTTGCTCCTTGGGAGACTCATTACAGGTTTATCTGACAAGAAGGATGAAATTAACAGTCATCATTATCCTTGGGACTGTTTATGAAATGTGTCTATACTGTTCCCCATTCCCACATGACCCTAAAATGGATGGGATATATGCAATGGGTCAGCAGGTGAGCCAATCAGAAGGTCTGGGCTCCAGGCCTCCCTGTGCCATTAGCCCACCACCTAACCCGGCCTTAATCACTTCGACTCTCTTGGACTCCCATGTTAAGCGTTAATGAAAGAGATGACCTTTACGGTGGGTTCCAAGTCTAAATGTCTGTGCCTCCATTCTAATGGAACATGTTATTCTCTACACCTGACTAAAAAGGGACAAAAATTAGTTCAAAATGTAGCTTTTACACAGAAATAAGACATTTTAAAAAAGAAAAAAAATCTTACCTGAGTCTAAATAAGATGAATGCATAATGTTTCAACTCATTTTCGCATATAAAAAAGTTAAGTGTGTGAAGGTAAAAAACCAGAGAAACACATTTATAATTCAGCTTTCTTCTCTACATTTGTACTTCTACTCTCATACATAATTATAGTCAATAAAAGCCTTATATCGCCATCATTTAAAAAAAAAAAAAAGATGAGCCAGGTTTTCTGGGATGAAATCAAAGATTTAAAGAAACTTGTGAAAAGTTTTAAAAAGCTTTATTTTAGTCACTAATTAGGATGACCTTAGTAAACTCAGGGAATTGGGGGAGGATTTGGCTGCAAATCTTAGCTATTGGTGCGTATCTATGAAGAGAGAGAAAAGTGATACATTTAAATGTAAAACAAAACTGTCTAAAGAAGGAATTCTGAACCTTTGGGGAGTTTTTTCTAGTCTTTCAATTCCCACAATAGATCAGTTCACCTAGCAATCAGATCTGCCTCATCACAGCATTCCTCAAGGGTGAAATTCTCCTTCACCTACACACAGACACTTCAAGGGAAAGGTATAGAAGCAACTCATGATTATGGGATGACCGGGACATTCTACCAAGACAATATATCCTAATGCATTGGGTCATTTTCACTTTAAGTAGATATATTCTACTTAGGTCCAACAATTTTGAGACTGATTTTTCTTCTTCTCTGACTTTTTTTTTTAAGAGGGCAGGGTCAGGATACAGGGAACTCTCCCTGGGTGGGAACAGCCCACAACTTATAAGGATGTGTTGACAGCAATATCAAAGAGATGAACTGTTAAATGTAAAACAATTATGGGGTAACTGAAGGAAATGGCAACCCACTCCAGTACCTTTGCCTGGAAAATCCCATGGACAGAGGAGTCTGGTAGGCAATAGTCTATGGGGTCGCAAAGAGTCAGACACGAGTGAGCGACTCCACTTCACAACTTGGAGAAAGATGCATGACAACAAGCAATCTCACTGGTATTAAAGTACTAAAAACGAACTCTTCCAGTTGTAAGGTGGTAAAATATAGTTAAGCTTCTCTAGGAAGAAGAAAAAAAATTAAAACCAGCTATTCAAGATTGCATATGAAGTGATTCGAAGAGACAGTATTTCATCCTGAGCTGCTGAAATCTAGGCCGTGTGTTACACCTCCCCTCCCACCCTGCAATCCATCTCCACTTTACTCTTCACGTTTAGGATTATGATCAAGTCCACCTACCAAAAGGAGATCACACAAACATCACGCTGAAAGTTTCTCTATTTGGGGCCAGCAGGAAATTCCAGTTACTTCATTCGCTAGAGCTAGTTAAGCTACTGAACTGAAATGCCTGCATGAAGAGATCACTACCTAGGGACAGATACTTGATTTTCAAACTTGGAGGAGGTCAGACGAGGACGATTGGAATTTTGAGTCTCAGTACAAAGTCAAGGATCCCTGAATTACAAAGAACTTGTGGGCGAAGCGGTTAGGAGCCGGCAAAAATTAGGACCCTGAAGAGAAAACCCTGAACTAAAAGCATACTTTTATTTTTAAGAGCACCGGTCAGAGACGTGACCGGGAGCCCCAACACTCTCTGAGAAGCTTTGAGATGTTCACAATCGGATCCTCTTGAAGTCTCGAGGACTAGAATCATCATAATCCATCCCCATCCAGTACCCTAGCTCCTCCAACAGGCTACCTTCCTCTGACCCTTTTCCCACGACCTTGGCTCCTCCTCTGCCGACAGCGCCCCGGGGGCTCCTCTCAGCCTCCTACACAGAGAGAAGGACCTGACAGACGGCCAGCCCAAAGCCATCAGGGCGCCCACTCCATCGAGACGGCCAGCAACCTTCGGAAGCCGAGAGCGCCGCGCGCGCCCGCCACCTGCACGGCCACCGGGTCTCGGATCACGCCATCCCCACTCGGGAGCCCGACCCTCGCGCGGGCGGGTGGCTCCGAGGCTCAGCGCGGACTCCCGAGAGCCGGCCCGGCGCCGCCAGGGGGCGAGAGGGAGCCGCCGGCCCGGCGCCTCCCCGCCTCGCTCCCTTCCCCCGAGCCTGCCTCCACTCACGGATTTTCACTCGGCGGTGGTCCAGGCGCGCGGTGACGGCGTGCAGGGCGTCGAGGCGGCGGTGCAGCGCGGCGGCGCGGCGGCCCAGGGCAGCCGCCTCGCCCTCGAGCTCGCCGAAGATGTCCCCGGCGCAACGCGACAGGTCGGCGAGCTGCGCTAGCAGGCAGACCAGGGCGTGCGAGCTGACCTGCTCCAGCGAGCGGAAGAGCGGCGCGTCCCCCGCCCCGGCCGCCTCGGGCCGGCGCAGCCGCGCGGGCTCCACGGTCCTCTGGTGGAAGGGCATGGCCGGGGGGCGGCGCGGGGGCGCGGCGCTCAGTCCAGCCCCAGCCTGCGCGGGGCGCGAGTCCGCATCCAACACAAAGAAAAGTCCGGGCGGCGGCGGGGCGCCGAGGGCCGGCGGGGCTCCTGCCCGCCGGGGAGCAGCGAGGCGAGCGGGCGGGACGGACCGACGGGCGGGCGGCGAAGAGGGGTGAGGCGGCCGCCCGGGGAGCCGCGGGGAAGGGCTCCGGAGGGTCCGAGCGGCGGCCGCCTGGCGCCCGGCGGCGACCTTCCAGCCGCCGGGGCTCCCGAGCCGCTTGGCCAGAGGAAGTTCGAGGAGCAGCTCCCGAGTGGGGGCGCGGCGGCGAGTTGGAGACGCGAGTCCCGCTGAAGTTTGCAGGGAGGCAGGAAAGAGCCGGCGGCTCCTTCCCTCCCTCCCGATTGGAGAGGGAGGAGGAAGCGGGGGAAGTGCCGCCGACACCGGGCAAGAGGGAGGGGAGGCGAGAGAAAGGAAAGGGGGAGGAGAAAAGGGCCGGCCCGGGGAACCACCTGCGGCTCCCGCGGCCGCCGCGCCCGGCGCCCGCGGGGAGGTGGTGGCCCCGCGCCTGGGCGCACCCTGGCCGGCCGGGCACTGTCGCCGGCTCCCGGGTCTCCGATGTCGCTGCCACACTTCCCGCCAGAGCCTCCCGGCGGCTGGACAGAGCCTTCGACCGCCCCCGGCCCAGTGCGGGGAGGGGTGGCCCCCGCGGGGGCGGAGGCGGCAAGGCCAGCGGCGGCTGCTCACCTGCGCGCCTGCCCGCGAGGCCCAGGTCAGCGCGCCACCACCCCCGCCGGGACACCCCGGGGCCTCTGTGGGTCCCCAGGAGTTCTCCGGTCCCCCCACTGGAAAGCGGCCAGGGCTTCCGGGCTGCAGTGGTGGATCTAAATGAGGACATCGTGAGATCGTCCAGTGGCTAGTGGTTTTGTAACAGACGAGGAGTGCGCGCCTCCTAATTAGGGGGAGGAGGACTCTAAGGACTTCTTTTTCCAGGGGGGCTTCAAGTGTTGGTTGGCAAGATGGCTCCTCCCTTGCCTCCCTCCTCTCCATCTGAAAGGTCCTGGCTGAAATGTGCCAAACCTGGGTTTCTTCCGGTAGGTAGGTAGGTAGGTGATAAGGGGCGGATCAGAACCTAGAACCCTGAATTATGTACCTGGAAGACGTTTAGTTAAATGCTATTGAGGTCATGGCCATAGAACACCCCACTAACTCAAACCTTCTGGTTAGAAGCATTTAGGAGTCCAATACCCCGAAGCCAAAATCCCACAGGCCTCATCGCAATGTTTGCTCAGCAAAGGAATCTCGGTTTGTGACCCGAATTGCCGTGCTGTTGGGCGTAGTTTGGGAATCAGTCTCCCAGAGCGGTGCTGATTGTACTACAAAGTGGCTCCCCTTTCTCTGAGAGAGATGAGTGCAAGACCAACAGGCCCGAGTAGAGCCCTTCAGATGAAAATTAGTGAACAGAAATGGGTTTTGGTCTTTTCCCCTTGTTGTACAACTGATCATTTTTCACAATAGGGACGAACAACAATCTCATAATCACCCACTCTGGCCACCTTTGAGGTGTTCTGGGGCACAAAGGAACTGCTGCTGTCCCTGAAAAAAAAAATGCTTTGAAATTTATGAAGCACTGTATAAACATCAGGTACAGTATTAAAAGTGTGCGATTGCCACAAGAAGTATTTGCTGAGCGCCTGTGTGTGAAGCATGGGCTAGAAATAAAAGTAGTCAGCAAAGCTGACTCCTTCCCACCCATTAGGGTGCTCCCAGTGCAAGGGACCGGAAATAACGTGCTGAATTCACAAACCTACAATTCACCTATTTAAGGTATACAATTCAGTGGCTTTTTTTTTTGTATATTCACAGTGTTAGAACATGAAGAGATATTGGAACATTCATAGAGCAAACATGAAATGATGCTCAAAAACTAATTAGATGAAGCAATATTATTAAAACATTTTTCCCTTAAATAAATGCTTGAAAGCCAGGTCTAGCTCAAGATGCCACTATGAGAACCATGACACTGCCTGCCTCGGTGGGCCATCTCCACCCCCCTGCTGCTGACAGAACTTGCCTTATGTACTGGTATGTCCAGCCTCTGAAATAAGTCATAATCTTTCTGTCCCATCCTGGTCTGACAGTGGTCAGGTGTGACCCAACTATAAGCCAATAAATTTTAAGGGGAAGTGGGAGGCTTCAAGAAATATTCACCTCTTTGATGAGACGAGAAAGAAAAGGCGGCTCTCATTCTCCCCTCTCTGGTCAAACTCTGCCTCCTGCCTTTGAATGTACTCAGATCATGATGGAATGTCTGAAACAGTGGCAGGATCTCGAGGCCATGAGAGACAGCCCTGGAGATAAAAGCCGTCATGCAAATGCTGCACTTACCCCATAAGGATGACCCTGCATGCCCTTAAGTGCTTCCCAGGTGGCACTAGTGGCAAGAACCCACCTGCCAATGCAGGAGACATAGGTTCGATCCCTGGGTTGGGAAGGTCTCCTGGAGGAGGACTTGGCAATCCACTGCAGCATTTGTGCCTGGAGAATCCCATGGACAGAGGAGCCTGGCAGGCAACTGTCCATAGAATTGCAGAGTCAGACACGACTGAAGCGACTTAACACACACATATATGCACTTAAAGTAAATCCTTGTGGTCTGGGGACCAGGAACAATAGCATCACCTGTGATCTTGTTAGACCTACAGAATCTCAGGCCTCAGACTGACTGAATCTAGTTTAACAAGCTCCCCAGGTGATTCAGATGTATTTACAGTTTGAGAAGCACTAGCTAAACTCCTGTGGGGTGAATTTTCCTTTTACTTCAGTCGAATGCATAGGAATTTATGAAGAGAAAAAATAGTGGGTGATCAAGGGATTGAAGATTCTGGAGAGAATTAAGTGAGTATGGAAGGATGAGATCAAGAATACAGATGAAGTTACCAGGTGGCCTAGATGTCCAATAAGGAGAGCAAAAATCATCTGTTTGGAGCAGATGTAAGAAAGAGGAAATGGTGGGGAGTTTCGTAGCAACTCCACAAGTGGTGAATATAAGAATTACTGAATAAGAGCTTGGGTGAACTGGATGGCTTGAGTAAGAGGTACATGGATCTAACTTTCCCTGCACTCTAGAAGCCCCGAAGCAGAACACATGGTTGCAAATTAGCACAGTGGGAATTTCAGGGGGATCAAGGTCACAATTAAGATCATCATTAAAAGGTTGACTGTGGAGTATCCAGTTGATTAAAGAATGCAGTGGACAAATTAAATAAATGGCCTGAATTCCATGGGAGAGTTTCAAGCATGCAGTCCTGGGTTGGCCCAGGACTTCATGGAATGGGCCTGAAAAGTGGCTGCAGAGAAATATCAGGGGAAAAAAAAAAAACAGGCAAGAATGTCACGATTAGAGAAGGGGGCACCAAATATGAAATCTCAGAACAATGACTTATGATTATGTGAATGGAGAAAGGAAATGTCCTTAGTAAGAAAGGCAAGCAAATTGCATCAACTATGTCTTCTTGATAATTATCCAAAAGGCAAAACTTAAAATCTATCTTTAATGATGCACACTCAGTTGCTTGAGTCATATCTGACTCTTTGAGACCCCATGGACTGTAACCCACCAGGCTTATCTGTCCATGGAATTTTCCAGACAAGAATACTGGAGTGGGTTGCCATTTCCTTCTCCAGGGAATCTTTCCCACCCAGGGATCAAATCCATGTCTCCTGCATCTCCTTTATTGGCAGGTGGATTCTTTACCACTGAGCCACCTGGGAAGTCCTTAAATCTTAATCAAAAGGGACAAAAACCTTAAATGATAATAAATATGGGCCTTTACCCCAGGGTTTATGATAAAAATTGACACCAACTAATATAGTTTCCTAGGCTGCCATAACAAATTACAAACTGGAGGCTTAAAACAACAGAACTTTATTGTCTCACTGTTCCAGAAGCTAGAAAGATGAAATCAAGGTGTCAGAGGGCTGCTCCCTCTGAACCTGTCGAGGAGAATACTCTCTTGCCTGTTCTAGTTTCTGTATTGCCAGCAATCTTTGGTGTTCCTTCACTTAGAGGTGGATGCACCAATCCAATTGCTGCTGCCATGGCCACATTCTCCCCATATGTCTTTGTGCCTCTCCTCATCTTATGAGGACACCAGGCATATAGGATTAAGGGCCCAGGGCACACCCTACTCCAGTAAGAGGGCTTCCCAGGTGGCGCTAATGGTAAAGAACACACCTGTCAATGCTGGAGACATAGAGAGACACAGGTTCAATCCCTGGGCTGTAATGATACCCTGGAGGAGGGCATAGCAACCCACTCCAGTGTTCTTGCCTGAAGAATCCCTTGGACAGAGGAGCCTAGTGGGCTACAGTCCGTAGCGTCACCAAGAGGTGGACATGATGAAGCAACTTAGCATGCACACCTGTACTCCAATAAGACTTTGTCTTATATATCACATCTGCCAAGACCCAACGCCAAGTACAGTCACAGTCTGAGGTATTGGGGGATAGGATTCCATGTACCTTGAATAAGGGACACAATTCAAAAATATCAGCCCAATGAGATGACTATTCTTAGGTTAATTATTTAGATTGAGAGACTCTTCATGCCTGAATTACTTCAAGCAAAAAGCAATGGCATATTAAACTCCCAGGTCCCAGTCTGGGACCTTTCTGGGGGAGGCAGGGGCTGCTGGGAAGGGTAACAGGATAGAAACACTAGGAGAGGCAAGTGTTCTGGGCTCTGTTCACAGCACTCCTGTTGGTTGGTCCTCTGTGGCCATCACCCCGCATTCTCCATTCATAAATTCAGCAAGGGATCAGGCTCTGCCTTGATTCTGTTAATCTCTGCTCAATGGTCAACAAGAACTGAGAAAGCAGAAAGGAGCCCTGAGGTCCTAAGCTATATCTGTACATGAAACCATGACTAATACTCTGTATTCACACTTTTCCATTAACCTGAATTAACCTGAAGAGAGAATAAAGAGAAAACCTATTCAATCAATTCCAGGACCAAAGAGGTAGATGTTTGTATACTTTTTAAAGACTTCCAAAAATAAGTGGAAATCAAAATCAGAAGTCCCGATAGAGTATACAGTATTTTCCAACTTTTTGATATAGAGTACAAATTGTTATTGTTTGAAAAGGCTAATGGTTGATACACTCTTAGTATCATTTACCAGTAGGGAAAAGAGCAACAAATTATCATAATGTAAAAAAGAAACAACAGGCACAGTGGGTGTACCGTGTAACATTCTGTCCATGAAATACTGCAGTTCATATGTCAGATTTGCCAACTGATAGAAATGCAGTGGCACCCCACTTCAGTACTCTTGCCTAGAAAATCCCATGGACGGAGGAGCCTTGTGGGCTGCAGTCCATGGGGTCGCTAAGAGTCGGATACGACTGAGCGACTTCCCTTTCCTTTTCACTTTCATGCGTTGGAGAAGGAAATGGCAACCCACTCCACTGTTCTTGCCTGGGGAATCCCAGGGACGGGGGAGCCTGTTGGGCTTTGGTCTATGAGGTTGCACAGGGTCGGACACAACTGAAGCGACTTAGCAGCAGCAGCAGCAGCAGAAATTTCTCCCTAGTCAGTTTGGAGACTTCTATGAACCCAAAAGAGTCTTCCACTTTTAACAAACAATGGCAGGCAAGTGGTAATTTTCCCCAAATTAAAAATGGCACTGGTCTTTGATTAGCCAGAGAGATCTTCTTCAAATGCAATTCTGATTATGGCCCAAAAACCTTCAAAGCTTTTCCAAAGTCTCTAGGATTACCCTTAATAAGGGGCTTAAAGCTGTGAGGGTGTGGTCCTGCCTTTCTCTCCAGCCTCTATTTCCTGCTTCCACTCTCCCAGCCACCTGAGAGTCCTTACCTGTTAGTCAGGTGGGTTGGATGTACAAACTCAAAATTTTCTTCAGCTAAAGATCTCGCCTTCCTTTCCCCTCCCCTACCTCTTCTTCATAGTTACCTTGGCGCCCCCTTCAGATGCTCACCCACATCACTTCCTTGACTAAGCCTGCCCTCACTTCCCCAGCCAGATAGGGTCTGCTTTAGTATCAGGTACCGTACTCCCTGAATACATGAGAGTTTGTATTTATATATTCAGGTTATTTTAAAATAAAGATCTATATTAGTCATGGCTCTGAGAGGAAATAAATCAACCTCAGATAGTTCAATTAAGAGAACTGAATCAAAAGACAATGTTACAGAGCTGTGAGCAGGTTAAGAGAGGCAATAATGGATGTCGAAACCCCCAGGGACTAGTCTTTGGGCCACCTGGGTTTGAGGGTTGTCGGGGAACACCACCCTGATTCCCCTCCAGGACTGACCTCATCCATTAGCAGCTGGGAGTACTGGTGGCCAACCAGGATTAGCCAAATCTCTCTTTGGGACTTATCCTCCAGTAAAAGAACCTTCTTACTGAAGACACGTCCTTTAACCACCCAATAACTGGTGTACTTGGAGTTACAAGGATCTGCCCACTTGCCCCCCTTCCCTGCACACCCCCGTCTGACAACTGCAGGTCACCCTAACTCATTCTGCCCAGTCCTGCTTCCCTCATCTCCCCACCCACAGTGGCAGCTCCAAGAGCACTCACTCACTAGGCCTCCTCAGTATCCCTTTTTACTCATCCCCCAAATGAAGAAACTCTGTCCCCCGTGTGGAAAACACCCCTAGCTATTACCAGCCTCAGGGTGATATCAATTCAGGTTTGTTCTGAGCAGGACCTAAACTGCAATGTTGTCTACCTTTAGTACCTCAGATGAGGAGGCAGGAAAGGAGGAAGATAAAGACAAAATCAGTATAAGTTATGCAGCCACCTCTATAGCTAATCACAGAGTCTAAACTGATAACTGCAGCTCCCGTCTTCTACCATCCACTCCCTGCTCTCTTTACTCTTGGTCAGCATATGCCAGGGCAAAACAAAACTTCATCCCTGCAGCATCCTGTTGTTCTGATGATAGCAGTTTTCCATTGACTGTTTTGTGTAGCAACAACCAAATTTCTCCTTGGTAAGTGACCAATAGCTCCAGTGGCAAGAGGAGTCCCGAATAACCAAGAAGGTCACCTTAGCTTCCAATATAGTGGAATCACTGCTCTGTCCTCCAACAGAACATTGGCCATCTTCCCCCCTTGTGAATGAGGAATTACAAGGAGGAGCCAGTTGGCAAGGGAGACTGCAAGATGCTGAGAGATGCTCAGGTGAGGGGATAGATAGCAAATAGAAAATAACCAGCACAGTGAGAGGAAAGAGAAGAAAGGGCTGCCACCAGGGAAAGCAGGGGTAAGGAGAAAGAGTTTGCCAGCTATATAAGATATGAAAGAGATCATAGATGAGTTGTGACTATAACAAGTTAAAAATAATTATGCCTGTTAGCAGATGATCCAGACAACATGCAACAAGTAGTTAGAACCTAATGCTCAAGTGAGAAGAGGCTGGAAAATATGCCTGGGGGCAGATTTCATAGGGGGTGAGAAGTAAAACTCAGGAAGTAGATAAGATTTAGAGTCAACAAAACTTGATGGTACAGCCTCACAGAAGCTTCCTCAGGGCCATTTTCATCCTCACAACACAGGAGCATAGTAAGATTGCTTCCATTTTTTGTGATGAACAAATAGATTCAGAAAGATGAGTGACTTTCTCAAAATTGCACAGAAGCAAGGAGCCTGGGTCTCGAGGGAATCTCACCAAGGGAGAGAGAAGAAACAGAGCATTGTATTTCTGAGTATTCTGAGCACTGGGGAATGTGTGCCTATTATCTCACTTGATCCTCATGTAATCTGAAGGTAAGTTTTATTGTACCCACTTTACAGATGGGCACAGTTAAGTGCTTTGCCTAAGAACTCAAAGCTAGGAAGCAATAGCGTCAGAGTCTGAGTCCAGGTCAGACACAGGATCCCTAATTGTTCAACTGTGTCATACCAGGTGGGCCTGGAGTACATTTAACTGATGAAAAGAAACAAGATTCATAAAACCAGAAAAGAGTCCCTCAATCCAAAAATAGCCTAGTATCTTAGAAGTCAAGGGGAGACATTTTCACTGGGAGAAGATAGAATACCATGGAAAACACAGTGGACTCTACTAGTTCAAGAAATGCTACAAGCTGGCTGCAAGACCCCATAGCAACCTCTTAGCTTATCTGGGCCACTTATTCCTCACAATGAACAGTACAGTGGCTTCTCCTCTATCTCCAGTGTGTGTGTGAAAGTCGCTCAGTCATGTCCAACTCTTTGGGACCTCACGGCCTGTAGACTGCCAGGCTCCTCTGTCCATGGAATTCTCCAGGCCAGAATACTAGAGTGGGTAGCTGTTCCCTTCTCCAGGGGATCTTCCCAACCCAGGGATTGAACCCAGGTCTCCTGCATTGCAGGCAGATTCTTTCCCTGAGCCACCAAGGAAGCCCTACCTCCAGACCTCCCTGTATACATATTCATCATTTCCTCCATCTCCAGGTGGACGGTTTACTTACTTGTGCTTAAGAAGATTCATCTGTTCCTGCATCTCTGTCACTTTGCTCCTACAATCACCGCTCTTCGTTCCCTCTGTCTCTCCACTTGCCACTTGAGCATTTAAAGCACACTCGAATCTTGCAAGAATACCAGAGTGGGTTGTCATGCCCTCCTCCAGGGGATCTTCCAGACCCAGACCCAGGGATTGAACCTGCAACTCCTGCAGCTCCAGCTTTGCATGCAAATTCTTTACCACTGAGTCACCAGGGAAGTCCACATAGTTTGTTGGTACTTAATAAATGTTTGCCATGTAACTAGATCTCAATCTCTTTATTTCTTTTTTCTTCCTTCTTTCCTTTTCTTCTCCTTGTTCTTCCCTCCCTCTCCCCTCTCTTTCTTCATTCTTCCCTCCCTCAAACCCATTTGCTCAATTGATAAAGAACATTTCAACCTGAAAGTCTCACAGAACTCTCTAGAACTGAGCTCATCTGCTTCAGCACCCCAACTTCCTCTTCCTTTAGCATTTCTTACACCTGAACTCCTCCTTACAACATGCCACAAAGTCCTCTGTCCAGAATGACAGCTATCTATTAACATCATTTTGGGGCTATATATGTTCAGCTGGCTACAGATCTGCCATCCAAATTATATCCCTCCATCTTGTCTTCAAGGATATCATGGGAGTCTTCCAAAGGCTTTACCAAAATCACGCTGCCATTCTTCTGTACCAAGTAACCACCTCAAGAAGGAATGAAGAAACTGTGACTCAGGGAGAGAAAACAGCTACAGAAAATGAAATGCAGCAAATAAATAGCCTTTAAAAGCTCAACCAGAGCAGTCAGAAATAACTTCTTAAAGTTATTCGACTGTACTATATGAATTTTACAAAAAGCAAGGTAAAAGAAAACCTGAATCAGAATCAGGGCAGAAACGTCTTTCTTAGCTAATGTCAACATGTTATTGAAGAGATTGGAAGTACCAGAATTATACTACATATTATTTTAGCTTGTTGCCTTCATATTTATACTTTGGTAAACTGGTTAGTAAATGGTTTCGGTTCTTTCCATAGTTTGGATTACTCCCTGCAGAGTTGTTTGGACCCAGCAGCATTTCAAAAATTCAGCTGGCCTTCGCCAACTGTCAATACAAGAAACAGCTTATAAACCCATTGTTTTAGTTTTCTATGAATATTGTTTACTACAGTTTCACTTGAGAAATTCATTTTAAACCTTGTGTTAGGAAAAGCATTGCTTCCTAGAAGAAATGAGTGCTTTTTTTCTCTCATAGTTACTTTAAAAACTGTTAACTGACCATAGGTTCTTTTAGGTTTCTATGAAGCTTCAAGACAAGTTTACCGTCCTGTTATAGGGTCTGTGCCCTCCTGGCCGGATGCGTGCATGTGTGCTAAGTCCCTTCAGTCATGTTTGATTCTGTGTGACCCGATGGACTGTAGCCCACTAGGCTCCTCTGTCCATTTCATTCTCTAAGCAAGATTACTGGAGCAGGTTGCCATGAACTCCTCCAAGGGATCTTTCCAACCCAGGGATCAAACCCACGTCTCTTACTTTTCCTGCATTGGCAGGCATATTCTTTATCACTAGCACCACCTGGGAAGCCCCCCTGGCCAGGATATATGTGTTATATTTGCTCCCAATCTCACCATCACAATTATTAACTTTCTACTCTATTTTCTATAACTATACTTTTTTTAAAAAATTCTATTTATTTACATTTTTACATGTGTATCCATTTAGCTACCTCAAATGCTTGGTTGAAAAATATGAAGTGTGCATTAAGTTTTAATTAATTATGAATTAATTATTTAACATGAGTGCCATTATTCCCAACTAACCCATTATTATTTTTATATCTTAAAAAATTTGTTGTTCCAGTTTTGAAGTGAAGTGAAAGCCCCTCAGCCATGTCCAACTCTTTGTGACCCTGTGGACTGTAGTCCCGTTGGCTCCTCTGTCCATGGGCATTCTCCAGGCAAGGATACTGGAGTGGGTTGCCATGCCCTTCTCCAGGGGATCTTCCCAATCCAGGGATCGAACCCAGGTCTCCTACATTGCAGGCAATTATTTATCAACTGAGCCACCAGGAAAGCTCCAATGAGAACATACTTGATATACATCACTGCTAAGTTTAAGGTGTACAGCATAATGATTTGACTTACGTCATCATGAAATGAAGACCACAAGATGTTTAGTGAACATCCCTCATCTCATACAGATAGAACACTAAAGAAATAGAAAAAAATGTTTTTCCTTTTGATGTAGATTCTTAGGATTTACTCCCTTAATAACTTTCATGTAGAATGGACAGCAGGGTTAATTATATTTATCATGATGTACATCACATCCCTAGTACTGTCTGTCTGTACTTATCCTCATTATTTTTAATGTTCTTAGGTTGTAAAGATAATTTATGCATTATCAAGGAGGGTTACCTGAACCAGTTGCAGAAACCACCTTGCTGCCCAGTCTGGACAGACCTAACCAGTCCCGTCCCATCTGAGGGCAACGGATCATCTCATCCACACAGCTGACGTCTGTCTTTTGCAGTGTCCCTGCTCTAAATGTGGTGTCAAAAGATGATGAGATCAGTGCAAATAATTTATTATTCAGCAAATTCACATTATTTTCCTTCTTCAGTATCCAGTTGAAAATCCTAATTTATGCCTCTTTCCTCCCCTTCCTCCATTATCTGATCATTTAGTTATTTCATTCTTCACCTTCAAAAAGGAGAAATGGGTTGGAAATAAACTAAATGTCCACCAACAGATGAATGGATAAAGAATATATATACAATGGAATACTACTCAGTCATAAAGAATAAAATAATGCCACTTGGATGGACCTAGAGATTATCATACTAAGTGAAGTAAGTCAGGAAAAGACAAATACCATATGGTATTACTTAAATATGGAATCTAAATATGAAGCTAATAAACTTATTTATGAAACGGAAACAGGTTCACAGACTTACAGGACAGACTAGAGGTTGCCAAGGATGGAGTGGGAGAGGGATGGATTGGGAGTTTGGGGTTAGTGGATGTGAACTATCATATATAGTACAGATGAACAACAAGCTCCTACTTATGGCACAGAGAACTATATTCAACATCCAGTGATAAACCATAATGGAAAAAAATACGAAAGAGAATGTATATATTTTAACTGAATCACAGTGGAAATTAATACAACATTGTAAATCAACTATATTTCAATAAAATAAAATTTTAAAAAGAAAATGGGAAAAGCATGACCAGTTATTAGGCTATTAAAATTATGTACCTGAGACAATAAAAAATTGAGAGACCAAATCCTTATAGTCAAAATGGGAAATTAACAATGATCTTATTTCAGGAGGTTCTGAAAAGAAGTTTCTTCTAGAATTATCTACAGAGATTACTTGTATTTCCTACATGCAGTAAATATCTAAATTGTCCACTTTTTGATCTTGGAGATCTAAGAAGCATGGTCAAGAAAATTATTCTTTCTCTGTTGTAAAATTATTTTAAGTTTAGGCTCCCTGCTTTACTTTTTTTCTTTCCACTTTCAAGCACTACTTAAACCTAATATATTAATAGAATGTTCTTTGAGAAAGTAATTATATAAATACTAGCAAGATAAAATTATCTTGAAAAAGTCTACTCCAAGGGAAAAAATGCTTTCATATATATATATGTATATTATATATATATATATGTATAATCCTTTGTTTCTATTTCCTCATACTTGTGAAAGTGATATTGGCTACTTCCTTTAAAAAATGGATGGGACTTCCCTCGTGGTCCAGTGGTTGGGAGTCTGCCTGCCCATGCAGGGGACACAAGTTCAATCCCTGGTCTGAGAAGATTCCACATACCACGGGGCAACTAAACCTCTGTGCCACAACTGCTGAGCCCATGAACCACAATGACTGAAGCTCATGGCCCCTAGAGTCCATGTTCTGCAACAAGGGAAGCCACCACAATGAGAGGCCCTTGCACCATAACTAGAAAGCTCACTTGCTGCAACTAGAGAAAGTCCATGTACAGCAACAAAGACCCAGTGTAGCCAATAAAGAAATAAATATACAAAATAAATTTTAAAATAAATAAATAAAATAAAAAATGGAAAATTTTAAGTTATTGTATCATGCTTCAATAAATAGACATAGTAAGGGACATTGTCAATAATAGAATAATTCATCATCTTATGTAGGTAACTGATTGATTATTTATACTATTACCTGTCCCCAGGGATCAAACCCAAAGAACCTTTCCATGAATTTGGGAAAGTGGAGCATTTTCAGAAGCTTTCACAGTAATATACATTTAGCCAGAAGTGAATCTGCTGTGAAGGTAACAAGGCTGAGGCCTAAGGGCTCCTCACTTGATTTTTCCTAGACCTGTTGAGAGAACCTTTCCAATGTGTTCATAGGGTCATATATTTTTGTAAAGTTTGTAAAAATCAATTTTTTGGCCTTTTTTTTTTTCTCAAAGAGGAACTCCAAAATTGCCTAAATTTTGGACTGCATAAAATCTGATTTATGCCTCATCTCAATGGAAAGCAACCTAGCAATCTGTTTTTCTCCAAAGTAAGATTGTAAGTACAGCAAACCAACTCTTCTGTAAAATACTGTTTTAATTGCATGGTGGTGGTGGTTTAGTTGCTAAATCATGTCCGACTCGTGACTCCATGGACTGTAGCCCACCAGTCTCCTCTGTTCATGGGATTTCCCAGGGAAGAATACTGGAGTGGGTTGCCATTTCCTTCTCCTGGGGATCTTGCCAACCCAGGGATAAAACCTGTGTCTCCTGCTTGGCAGGCAGATTCTTTACCACTGAGCCACCTGGGAAGCCCTTTAATTGCATAATACTGAGGGGGAAAAAAAATGTGTGTTCATTTGAGTCATTATACTAGACTATTTTGAAAGTAATATTTGGAAAAAAAATGCCCTATTTAATATTCAACTAAGTCCAACTGTAATTTAAACCATTAGCATTTAGCTTCTATTAATAATTTAACCATAACTCACACTTCCTAATAAATTAGAAGAGCTTGGCAATAATTCAACATACAATCAACATTTCACAGACATGCAGATTTTTCTTTTAATGTATGCCCATAAAGAGGTGAAATAATATGTCTCCTCCGCATTTCCCTTTTGAGAAAAATTATATTTTTAAAAAGCTTACATTAAAAAATTACATGTCCATTATAACCATTTCATAAGGGAAGCTAATATTTCATCAAATCAGGATAATTAGGACATATAAGTATCTTTCATCACAGTGTAATCTTTCTGTCACTGAAATGTAGCACTTATAATCCTAAACTATGCTTGCTAATCTTGGCCACAAGGAAGTTAAAGGAAAGGTAATTCATAAAACAACTCAGAAAGGAAATTCCTAAGACACCTCAGTACACCAAACCACCTACATTGCTGGGGCCACAGTCAGCACCCCAAATTATAGTGAGAAACAGACAGGCAATCAAAGGGAAATATAAAGTACAATTCTGAGCAAGTTATCATTTTGTCCCTTGTAGTTTGTGCCTCTCAGCCATCAAGTGGCCTAACTGCAAGAACTGTAGCTTCCAAATGGCCGCTTGAAGTGTGTTGCAGGTGTCCAGCCTCAAGCTCACAAATGCCACCGAGCATAATGCCCTGAAGCTCTTATAAGTTCTACCCATGGAATTTTCCTCTGGAGCAAGTTGCCATTTCCTACTCCAGGGCATCTTCCCATCCCAAGGACTGAACTCCCATCTCCGTGTTTCCTGCATTAGCAGATTCTTTACAACTAGCACCACCTGGGAAGCCCCTCTTTAGAGGGCACTTAGACCTGAATTGTGGGCGATTCTACAGTTAAAATAAGATTCAATGGTGTGTTTCTGTACCTTGAGAGTGAAGAGATTAAGTCAAGGTCAAGCACAAGGTCTCAACTTGAGGTTGGGCAGAGGGAGAGGAGAGAGCAGACAATACCAGAAAGCATCCTGATGTCAGAGTTACAACAGTGACTTCTCCTTTAAAAGTTGCTGACGTTTTTAAGGCAGATGTGTTGTGCTGGGCATTATGCCAAGAACTGTGCATGCATATCTCACTTAAATAACCAGATAAGACTGTGAAGGAGGCTTTATTATTACTGCCAATCTACAGGTAAGGAAGTAGATTTGGTGATCAGCCTGATTCAAGAGCCTGGATTTGAAAACATTATGCCAGTGTTTCCCAAAGTCAGAAACAAAAATGCTTCATTAAATATTGAGAAAGGCATGACTTTCCTTTTGAAGGTCTTTCAGTCCTTTTCCTGTGAAGAAGAAAGGCTCAATTTGGTATTGAATTGTCAACACCTCTCTACTCTTGCTGGTCTGCTTTTGTAAACAAGGAGACCAAGCCACAGGCTTAGCCTTCAGCAGGCAGTGAGTGGTATCTAGCTGGAATTTAGTGAGTATTTTCATAGTATTTGTTTCCATATATTTTATATCTGTGGAATGAAATATGGGTTTTTCATGTAGTAAAACAAATTTTTTTTTCAGTAAGTATATTTAAATGATGTGCGTATTTAAAGAAAATATTAAGTCACTGTGGTGACCAGCATATGGCTATCTCCCTAGTAATACCATCAAACAAAATAAGTATTGCTGTGAAGGTATTTTGCAGATGTGACTAAAATTCATAATTGCTTGATTTTGAGTGAAGGAGATTATCTTGGAGTACCTGGGTGGGCCCAGTGTAATCAAAGGGTCCTTAAGAGGAAAGAAGGAGGCATGAGAGTCAGAAGGAGATATGAGGACAGAAGCAGGAGTCAGAGTGATGCAGCCAGAAGCCAAGGAATGTAGACAGCTGCTAGAAGGAGGACAAGGCAAGGGAATGGATTCCCGCTCTGTGTGCTGAGTCACGCTCAGTCATGTCTGACTCTTTGTGACTCCATGGACTGTAGCCAACCAGGCACCTCTGTCCATGGAATTTTCCAGGCAAGAATACTGGAGTGGGTTGCCATGCCCTCTTCCAGGAGGTCTTCCCAACCCAGGGATTGAAGCCAGGTCTCCCACATTGCAGGTGATTCTTTACCAGCTGAACTACCAGGGAAGCCCCAGTTTCCCGCTCAGTTCACTTCAGTTCAGTCACTCAGTCATGTCCGACTCTGCCAACCCATGAATCGCAGCACGCCAGACCTCCCTGTCCATCACCAACTCCCGGGGTCACCCAGACTCACATACATTGAGTCAGTGATGTCATCCAGCCATCTCATCCTCTGTTGTTCCCTTCTCCTCCTGTCCCCAGTCCCTCCCAGCATCAGAGTCTTTTCCAGTGAGTCAACTCTTCCCATGAGGTGGCCAAAATATTGGAGTTTCCACTTTATCATCATTCCTTTCAAAGGACACCCAGGACTGATCTCTTTCAAAATGGACTGGTTGGATCTCCTTGCAGTCCAAGGGACTCTCAAGAGTCTTCTCCAACACCACAGTTCAAAAGCATCAATTCTTTGGCACTCAGCTTTCTTCACAGTCCAACTTTCACATCCATACACGACCACTGGAAAAACCATAGCCTTGACTAGATGGACCTTTCTTGGCAAAGTAATGTCTGCTTTTCAATATGCTATCTAGGTTGGTCATAACTTTCCTTCCAAGGAGCAAGCGTCTTTTAATTTCATGGCTGCAGTCACCATCTGCAGTGATTTTGGAGCCCAAAAAAATACAGTCTGACACTGTTGCCACTGTTTCCCCATCTATTTCCCATGTAGTGATGGGACCAGATGCCATGATCTTCGTTTTCTGAATGTTGAGCTTTAAGCCAACTTTCTCACTCTCCTCTTTCACTTTCATCAAGAGGCTTTTTAGTTCCTCTTCACTTTCTGCCATAAGGGTGGTGTCATCTGCATATCTGAGGTTATTGATATTTCTCCCGGTAATCTTGATTCCAGCTTGTGCTTCATCCAGCCCAGCATTTCCCATGATGTACTCTGCATGTAAGTTAAATAAGCAGGGTGACAATATACAGCCTTGACGTACTCCTTTTCCTATTTGGAACCAGTCTGTTGTTTCATGCCAGTTCTAACTGTTGCTTCCTGACCTGCATACAGGTTTCTCAAGAGGCAGTTCAGGTGGTCTGGTATTCCCATCTCTCTCAGAATTTTCCACAGTTTATTGTGATCCACACAGTCAAAGGCTTTGCATAGTCAATAAAGCAGAAATAGATGCTTTTCTGGAACTCTGTTGCTTTTCCATGATCCAGCGGATGTTTCCTTATGATTATACAGTGGAAGTGAGATATTTCCCCCTAGAGCCTCCCAAAAGATGCGGCCATGTAGACACCTTACCTCAGCCCAGATTTCAGACTTATGACCTCTAGAACTGTAAGAGAGTAATTCTGGTTATTTTAAGCTACTAAGTTAGTGGTACTTTGTTTCAGTGGCAACAGAAAACTAACACAGTCAATGGTGTTTGCTAGGCCACAAATGACAGGGTAAGCCAGGTAGTATTAAGTTACAACACCTGTCTAGAAACCAAGGGTCAGGTTGCTTACTAAACAGTTTAGAGAGAACAGTACTCTTCTCTGTAAACTTTGAAATATGTTGGTTTATGCCTGTTAGGAGTTATTGGTATATAGCAGGTGCTCTGTAAACATCCAAGGAGTGGATGGATGATGAAAGGTGAGTGAAAGAAGTATTTCACTGGAACATGCTGTGGGACTTGCTCTCCTCTACAAAGCCTGTGTCTGCTAAGTGAGAATGGCCATGTGGCTCAACAAGAAAAATAAAAACTTTCCTGGCTCACCATTAGGAAGCCATTAGGAAGCAGTCTTAGAGCTAAATGTTGCTGCTTGTAAATGTACTATTTCGCAGATACCAGTCAGTTTCCAGGACTTTGACAGTCTGCTCTTTTTGTGTTTAGAGGCAACATCTCTTTTTACAGAAGATCCATCCTTTTTTCTTACAAATTCTTCAAATAAAGACACATTCTGGAATGAATTTTTTTTCTCTTTTAACCCTTATTTTGCTCTAATCTTTGTTTCATTATCTAGTTGCTGGTTTCCTTCTTGTCTGGACTTTCAATCATTATTTGAACCTTATGGCATTACTCAAGTAGAAAGTTTAATCCATGTCAAGCACTGACTTCTGGGTATGCTGATACACTGCTTTCTCTGAGTGTCAATTTCAGAACCAAAAATGTTTTATTTTTTAGTTTTATACAGTATAGGCTCAAGTTATTTAGATCTGCTTGAGAAGGAAATGGTAACCCATCCAGTATTCTTCTCTGGGAGATGCTATGGACAGAAGAGCCTGGTGGGCTACAGTCCTTAAGGTTGCAAAGAGTTGGACACAACTGAACAATGAAACAACAAAAATAATACATGCATGTTGGTTTTTTTAATGGCATAGTAACAAAAAAGAATTGAACTCATGTTGAACCCCAGTTCCCTTCTCGATAGGTGTCTGTGTGTGTGTGTGTGTGTGTGTGTGTGTGTGTGTGTGAGAGAGAGACAGAGAGACAGAGAGAGAGAGAGAGAAAGAGAGATGAAGATACAGAATTATTCCTCCAGAGATATTCAATGCATATACAAGGCTACCTGTATTCTTTAACAGCAGTAGCATTCTGTACACTGTTCTTCACCTTGTTTTTTTTAACCTAAAAATCTATAGTAGTAATAATACTTCCTAGAAGGCAATGGCAACCCACTCCAGTACTCTTGCCTGGAAAATCCCATGGATAGAGGAGCCTGGTAGGCTGCAGTCCATGGGGTCGCTAAGAATCGGACACGACTGAGCAACTTCCCTTTCACTTTTCACTTGCATGCATTGGAGAAGGAAATGGCAACCCACTCCAGTGTTCTTGCCTGGAGAATCCCCGGGGACTGGGGAGCCTGGTGGGCTGCCATCTATGGGGTCGCACAGAGTCGGACACGACTAAAGTGACTTAGCAGCAGCAGCAGCAGCAGGATTGCTGTAAGGATTAATCAGTTAATCCTCAGCTCATCCCTGGGCACTAAATGAGACTTTTGTTAAACAAAATGCATACTCTCTTTAAAAACAAAATTTCTAAGACTCTAAAGGATGTTATTTAAAATCAACACACCCTATCATTAATTTTTATTACTTCATATTCTTTTAAAATAATATGTAATTAAACATATATTATACTCCTACAATCAATAAAAACTTGCAATCTTGTTTTTTTTCGATGCAGGATGCAGGATGCTTGGGACTGATGTATGGGGATAATCCAGAGAGAAGGTGTGGGGCGGGAGGGGGGAGGTGGGGGTCGATGGCTAATTCATGTCAATGCATAGCAAAACGAATACAGTATTGTAAAGCAAAACAAACTAAAAAATAAAAATTAATTAAAAAAATCATTTATGTAGAGTTTGTTATTAATGACTCAGCCTGTAAACTTGTAACTTTATATATTTAAAATGCAAATAACTCATAGTTTATATAATCTGTCCCTTGGTGTTGAGCATCTGTAATATTTATAAACTTTCACACTACTAAAGTAAAGGAATCTTAAAATGAAGGGGGGCGGGTCTTAGAAGTCACATTTCCTAAACACAGATATATCCACAACAGTCTGTATTACCTAACTTCCGCTGAGCACACTTAGTGAAACTCACTGCTTCAGAGGAGTTCATTTTGTGTTTCCCATTTTGAATTGTTTTAATACAAAGTTCCATATCTTTAACCCTATCTCTTGCTTTTATCCATGTCAAATCCTGAAAGATGATGCTGTGAAAGTGCTGCACTCAATATGCCAGCAAATTTGGAAAACTCAGCAGTGGCCATAGGACTAGAAAAGGTCAGTTTTCATTCGAATCCCAAAGAAAGGCAATGCCAAAGAATGCTCAAACTCCTGTACAATTGCACTCATCTCACATGCTAGTAAAGTAATGCTCAAAATTCTCCAAGCCAGGCTTCAACAATATGTGAACTGTAAACTTTCAGATGTTCAAGCTGGTTTTAGAAAAGGCAGAGGAACCAGACATAAAATTGCCAACATCCACTGGATCATGGAAAAAGCAAGAGAGTTCCAGAAGAACATCTATTTGAGCGCTGAAGAACTGATGCTTTTGAACTGTGGTGTTGGAGAAGACTCTTGAGAGTCCCTTGGACTGCAAGGAGATCCAACCAGTCCATTCTGAAGGAGATCAACCCTGGGATTTCTTTGGAAGGACTGATGCTAAAGCTGAAACTCCAGTACTTTGGCCACCTCATGTGAAAAGTTGACTCATTGGAAAAGACTCTGATGCTGGGAGGGATTGGGGGCAGGAGGAGAAGGGGAAGACAGAGGATGAGATGGCTGGATGGCATCACGGACTCAATGGACGTGAGTCTGAGTGAACTCCAGGAGTTGGTGATGGACAGGGAGTCCTGGCATACTGCGATTCATGGGGTCACAAAGAGTCAGACACGACTGAGTGACTGAACTGAACTGAACTGAACTGACTATGCCAAAGCCTTTGACTGTGTGGATCACAATAAACTGTGGAAAATTCTGAGAGAGATGGGAATACCAGACCATCTGACCTGCCTCTTGAGAAATCTGTATGCAGGTCAGGAAGCAACAGTTAGAACTGGACATGGAACAACAGACTGGTTCCAAACAGGAAAAGGAGTACCTCAAGGCTGTATATTGTCACCCCTGCTTATTTAACTTATATGGAGAGTACATCATGAGAAATACTGGGCTGGATGAAGCACAAGCTGGAATCAAGATTACTGGGAGAAATATCAATAACCTTAGATATGCAGATGACACCACCCTTATGACAGAGAGTGAAGAAGAACTAAAGAAACTCTTGATGAAGGTGAAAGAGAAGAGTGAAAAAGTTGACTTAAAGCTCAACATTCAGAAAACGAAGATCATGGCATCTGGTCCCATTACTTCATGGGAAATAGATGGGAAACAGTGGAAACAGTGTCAAACTTTATTTTGGAGGCTCCAAAATCACTGCAGATGGTGACTGCAGCCATGAAATTAAAAGATGCTTACTCCTTGGAAGGAAAGTTATGACCAACCTAGACAGCATATTCAGAGAAGGCAATGGCACCTCACTCCAGTACTCTTGCCTAGAAAATCCCATGGATGGGGAGCCTGGTAGGCTGCCATCTATGGGGTCTTATAGAATCGGACATGACTGAAGTGACTTAGCAGATAGCATATTGAAAAGCAGAGACATTACTTTGCCAACAAAAGTCCATCTAGTCAAGGCTATGGTTTCTCCAGTAGTCATGTATGAATGTGAGAGTTGGACTATAAAGAAAGCTGAGCGCCAAAGATGATGCTTTTTAACTATGGTGTTAGAGAAGATTTTTGAGAGTCCCTTGGACTGAAAGGAGATCCAACCAGTCTATCCTAAAGGAAATCCGTCTTGAATGTTCATTGGAAGGACTGATGTCGAAGCTGAAACTCCAATACTTTGGCCACCCAATGTGAAGAATTGACTCATTTGAAAAGACCCTGATTCTGGGAAAGATTGAAGGTGAGAGGAGAAGGGGATGACAGAGGATGAGATGGTTGGATGGCATCACCAATTCAATGGACATGAGTTTGAGTAAACTCTAGGAGTTGGTGATGGACAGGGAGGCCTGGTGTGCTGCAATCCATGGAGTCGCAAAGAGTCGGACACGACTGAGTGACAACTGAACTGAACTGAATTCTATCCCATCTTGCATTTCCCCTCTGGCCTCTAGATCTGAGCTCAAGTCTCACCCTGTGCCCTAACCCGTAGTCACCCATTCCAGCACAAACTCTTAAAATAAATTTCTAATTCTAATGGGGCATCTCTTTAAAAGGTTTATAATATGCTTAGTTTAGATGCTTTTATATTTGTGTAAAATGTCAAACAGTTATATTTGCTAGCTGAGCAAATGTAAAACAAAGCTTTAAGTTTACTTCTGATAGGTACCATGGGCAAACTAGCTGAATTTCTGAAACAAAGTCAAATTAATAAACCATCAGCTAAACAAAGTTCCATAGAGACCTGGAAGCTGTCAGTTAATGACTCAGATAAGAACAAATGTGTTACATAGTGACTACAACATATCAGAAAAATGTGAAAGCTAGATGTTGTACTTTGTTTTTCTGATATTCTTTGTACAAGAATTTTTAACTTTGGAAACTCCAGAAAAGTTTAAGTGAATATTGAAATGGCAATTGAATGATTCCAAATTTCAAGAAAAAAAGCTGAAAATAAAGCTTTCCTAGGATTTAAAAGTAAAATGTTATCTTGGGACAATATAAGCACAATTGCAATAAAATGTTGATTGGGAACTGGATGCATTGAATATGAGGTCCCATAGCTGAATTACAGACTCCATAAGGCCTCAGAACTGGTGTTCTTTATCTCTGAGACAGCCCTTTTACCTAGCAACAGAGCCTGGCCCATTGTAGGCATTAAAACAAACAAACAAAATTCCAGTTAAAAATAAGACAGACACTTCCCTTGGTGGTCCAGTGGTTAAGAATTCGCCTGCCAGTACAGAGGACACGGATTCGACCTGTGGTCTGGAGGATCCTGCATGCCACCAGACAGCAAAGCCCTGAGCCTAGAGCCTGTGCTCCTCAACAAGAGAAGCCCCCCACACTGAGAAGACCATGCATGGAACAAGTAGCCCCTGCTTCCAACAGCTAGAGAAAGTCCATGTGCAGCAACGAAGACCCAGCACAGCCATAAACAAATACAAAATTTAAAACCAAGACATCATTATGCTGAAAGATATAAATGTAAGCATGAATATATACTCCACATTCAAGCCTGTAATAAATCGTTAATTAATCCTGAGAACAAAGGTTAAATCATTTTAACCACAAAGTTCCTATTTTACTGACACATACAAATGCTGAAAGAATTCATCACTAGCAGACCCGTGCTTTAAGAAATATTAAAGGCAAAAGAAAATAGATACCAGATGGAAATATAGACCTAAACAAAGGAATAAAAACACTGGAAACTGTAACCACATGGGTATATTCTATGATTTTTTTCTCTAATTATTTAAATATTTTAAATGATAATTGAATGTTTAAACAAATATAATTAAAATATATGGCACAAATAGCATTTAAACATCACTAGGGGGAAAAAGGTCATTTTATAATGATAAAGAGCTTAATTCATCTGGAGGACATGCCATCATAAATGTTTATGCTCTTAATAACAGAATTTCAAAATATATGAAACAAAAACTAATAGAACCACATGGAGAAATCAATAAATCTACCATTATAGTCAGAGATTTCTACATCCCTCTCTCAATAATTAATAGTACAAGTAGACAGAAAATCAAGGAAGATATAGAATGGAACAGCACTATCAATTTGATTTAACTGACATTTATAGAATTCCTCAATTCTTCAAGCAGTGGCAAAAATAATTTTTTCAATTGCACATGGAGCATTTAACAGACCATATTCATGGCTAAAAAAATATGTCAATAAATTTTAAAGCATTCAAGTCATACAAAGTATGTTCTCTGACTATAATAGAATTAAACTAGAAATCAATAGCAGAAAGGTCTCTGGAAAATCTTCAAATATTTGAAATAAAATAACATACTTCTAAATAATCCTTAAGCAAAGAAGAAATCAAAAGGGAAACTAGAAAGTATTTTAAACTGAATAAAAATTAAAACATAATTTAGTGGGAAATGTATAGCACTAAGGGCTTCCTAAGTGGCACACTGGTAAAGAATCCGCCTGCCAATTCAGGAGACTCAGGAAACTCAGATTTGATCCCTGGGTCAGGAAGATCCCCTGGAGCAGGGCATGGCAACCCACTCCAGTATTCAGAATTCCATGCACAGAGAAGTCCGGAGGGCTATAGTCCACGGAGTTGGACACAACTGATCATGCATGCCCACACGCACATGCACGCACGCACACACACACACACACACACACACACACACTATAGCTCTTAACACTTATATTTTAAAAAAGAAAAGATACCAAATCACTGATCCAGTTCTACCCTAAGGAATTAGAAAAAAGAAAATGAATGAAAACTATAGTAAGCAGAAGAAAGGAAATAAGATTACAGAAGAAATAAAATAGAAAGTATGAAAACAATAAAGAATATCAATGAAATTAATATACAAAAGTCAATTGTATTTCTATATATTGTCAATGATCAACTGGATATTGAAATTTAAAAAAAACTTTTAATCATGTCAAAAACATATGAAATACTTCGAAACAGATCTAACTAACTATGTGCAAGAATTCTATAGTAAAATCACTACATTGTACACCTGTAACTTATATAATATTGTAGAGCAGCTGCAAAGATCCCTTGGAGAAGGGAATGGCAACCCACTCCAGTATTCTTGCCTGGAAAATCCCATGGACAGAGAAGCCTGGCAGACTACAGTCCATGGGGTTACAGAGTTGGACAAGACTGAGTGACTAACACTTTCACACAGCAGTTTTAATTCAGTTTTTTAAAAACTATACTATTAAATGCAAGCATATTATTTTTAAAAAGCACTAGACAAAATATAATAATCTAATTAAGTAGCCCTCTGTAATAATGGAACTAAGTATCAGGATAGTAAAAAAGTTTGCTTAAAACCAATTTGTTAAAAAATAAAAACAAACAAAAAACACTACAAAACACTGCCAAGAGAAGTTAAAGGAGACCTAAATAAATGGAGAGCTGTCTCATCATGATTTAAAACACTTGATATTCTTAAGAGGCCAATTCCCAAACACTGAGCTATGAATACAATGCAGTCCCAATCAAAATCCCAGCAAGAGATGAAACATGAATGACTCTTGTACACAGTATGCTAAGTGAAAGAAGATAGACACAAAAAGGCAAATATTGAATGATTTCATTTACATGAAATGTCCATAAGAGGCAAATCCATAGAAACAGGAAGTAGATTAGTGGCTACTTGGAGAAGGAAATGGCAACCCACTCCAGTGTTCTTGCCTGGAGAATCCCAGGGACGGGGGAGCCTGGCTGCCGTCTATGGGGTCGCACAGGTCGGACATGACTGAAGTGACAGCAGCAGCAGCAGGAGCTGGTGGGAGAGTAATGGAGAATGATTGCCAATGAACACAAGGTTTCTTTCAGGGGTGATAAAAAGGTTCTGGAATTAAATAGTGGTGATGGTTGCACAACTTATACACTTTAGAAAGGTTAAAATGGTTAATTTTAGGTGATGTGAATTTTACCTCCATTTTTAAAAATCTACTTAATAAAATCCAGCAGGCATTTTTATAGTAATTGACAAGTTGATTCTAAAATTCATGTGGAAATGAGAAAGACATGACATAGCCAAAACAACTTTGAAAAAGTAGAACAAATTTAGAAGGCTAACTCTACCTGATTTAAATGCTTATTATAAAAGTACAGTATTCAAGACAGTGTGGTACTGAAGTAAGGACAGACAAATAAATCAATAGAACAAAATAGAGTGCAGAAATAGACCCACACATAAACAGACAACTGCTTTTCAACAAAGTTGCAAAAGGAAATTTAGTGAAGGATTCTCATTTCAACAAATGGTGCTGGAATAATCAGATATCCACATACAATAATAATAAGTAATGGTAAAGTTCTATCCATACTTGCACCATATAAAAAAATTAACTCAAAATTGATAATTGGCCTAAATGTAAAACCTAAAACTACAAAGCTTCCAGAAGATTTGTTATTGTTGTTCATTTGCTAAGTTGTGTCCAATTCGTTGTGACCCCATGGACTGCAGCATGCCAGTCTCCTCTGTCCTTCATGTTCTCCCAGAGTTTGCTTAAACTCTTGTCTATTGAGTTTCTGATGCTATCTGACCATCTCATACTCTGCCACCCTCTTCTCCTTTTGCCTTCAATCTTTCCCATCACAGGAGTCTTTTCCAATGAGTCTGCTCTTCATATCAAGTGGCCAAAGTACTGGAGCTTCAGTTTTAGCTTCAGCATTAATCCTTCCAATGAATATTCAGGGTTGATTTCCTTTCAGAATGACTGGTTTGATCTCCTTGCAGTCCAGGACACTCAAGAGTCTTTCCAACACCACAGTTCAAAGCATCAATTCTTTGGTACTCAGCCTTCTTTATGGTCCAGCTCTCATACATTTGTACATGACTACTGGAAAAACCATAGCTTTGACTAAACATATGTTTGTCACCAAAGTGATATCTCTTTTTAATATACTGTCTAGGTTAGTCATAGCTTTCCTTCTAGAAGATAACGTTGGACAAAATCTTTCTGATCTTAGGTTAGGCAAAGATTTCTTATATACAGCACTACAATCACAACTCCTGGACTTAAAATTTAAAAATTTTGCTCTTTGAAGGATATTGCTAAGAGATTTAAAGGATGAACCATGAATTGGGGAAAAAATATTTGTGAAGCATACATTTAATAAAGGATTTGTGTCAGAAGATGAAGAACTCAAAGAAGGAAGTTGACCTGCAGTAAAGGAGTGAAATTGAGAAGCAAATCAGTCTTGGCAGTGTTCTGGCTTCAACTGTGGGTTGCCCTGTGATACAGCTAGACTGAGGTCTTTCCTACAGTTTGGTTACATGAGTCAATGTGTGTGTGTGTGTGTGTGTGTGTGTTTCTGTGTGTGTGCACATGCACATGCTCAGTTGTGTCCGACTGAAGTGACTCAGCACACCCAAAGTGCTTCCTTAGCTCTGAGAGGAGTGTGAATGCCTGCTCAGTCGTGTCTGACTCTTTGTGACCCCATGGACTCTAGCCCACCAGGCTCTGCTGTCCATGGAATTCTCCAGGCAAGAATAGTGGAGTGGGTTACCATTTCTTCCTCCAGGGGATCATCCTGACCCAGGGATCAAAACTTTCTGTCTTGTATCTGCTATATTGGCAGTCAGATTCTTTACCACTAATGCCACTTGGAAAGCCCTGACATGAGTCAATAAGTTATCCCTTCTGTCTAAGTAGGTTTGAGTAAGTTTCTCATTCCTTGCAACCAAAAATGCATCTTTAATATGAGTCATTTAGAGGAATGGAAATATGAGAGAGGAAGCAGAAGAAGGAATATAAGAATGATGTTCTGTAAGAGTAATGTTGAGAAACAAATGATTCATTGTGATCACAAGGAACTCGTGGTATAGGGCCATGTACGTGGCCAAGAGTTCATATCTTACTATTTATTGAAAAATTTAAAGCACACATTTTAATTCAAGAAATCGACCTGGTTTTCCAGTGGTTAGGACTCTGCACGTCTACTGCAGGGGGCACATCATCCCTGGCTGGAGAACTAAAGTGTTGCCAATAAATTGCATACAGAAAAAGAAAAAAAAATGACTGCTAGATATCTATCCTAGAAGAATACTGGCACCTGTGCACAAGGGGAAATGTATAAGGGTATTCACCACAACTTCACTGTAATAACCAACAATTACAAACAACTAAATTGTCCATCAGAAGAAGAATATTAAATAATCTATTATAGATCCACATCATGGATTACCTGGCAGCAGCTTAAAAGAATAAGATAAATCCATAATGTACTGCCATGGAAAAGAGCTCTAAGAGAAGTTGTTATGTGACACAAGCAAATTGCTTTCTTTAGCATGTTTAAAACATAAAACATACAAAGCAAACCTCTATATTTCTATAGATGGATATACATGTAGGTAAATGTATAGAAGAGAACCAGAAGGTTTCACAGTCAACTGATAATTGAATTCACTTCTAGTGGGGAAGGTGATGGCACCTCACTCCAGTACTCTTGCCTGGAAAATCCCATGGATGGAGGAGCCTGGTAGGCTGTAGTCCATGGGGTCGCTAAGAGTCAGACATGACAGAGCAACTTCCCTTTCACTTTTCACTTTCATGCATTGGAGAAGGAAACGGCAACCCACTCCAGCGTTCTTGCCTGGAGAATCTCAGGGACAGGGGAGCCTGGTGGGCTGCCATCTATGGGGTCACCCAGAGTCGGACACGACTGAAATGACTTAGCAACAGCAAAAGGAGACTTTTAGTTTGCCTTTTTAAAAATAATTCCAGTTTTGTTTAAAAGTATTTATCAGCTTGCCTATTTTGTTTGAAGTTTTTATACATGAATAAATTCACTGCTGCTGCGCTGCTTTTAATTAAAACAAATGAAAGAGGATGAATAAGTTTTACTGTGCGTAGTGTACTAGCTATTATGTAAAATAGGTAAAGTCCATAACAAGTGGAAAAGGCTAAATATGCACCATTTTAGAGTCCCTCTATGAGGGGCCTGTGTATCTAACGTCCAGTAATTAAATGAACAAATAGTACCAGGAAAGAAAACCTTTCAAAAGGTCAATTAGGATAGACTATAAGGAACATGAAATGTTTTAAATTTATGAAAGGAGTATCTGAGTTTCTAATGGATTGTTTTTAAGACATTCAACTACAGGTTTCTTGTTGTAAACAGTGCATTTCCCCATGGGAAAAAAGTTTAGATTTTCTAGTTAAGTCACAAAACCTACTGTATTAGTGTTCTTTAAAAGGAAGCATGGGAAAACTCTGGAAATGAAGGCCAAAATGTACTGACTATCAGGGAGAGGCTCACAGAATCTAAGGATCCATGAAACATCAGTCCTCAGGAAGAACAAGAACCAAGACAGCTCTCAGATCTAGGCTACCGGTACACAGCTGAGCCATCAGGCTTCCCTGGAAATCAGAGTCTTGCACCACATGATACAAATACACCGAAGCAATGGCAAGTCCTCGAGTCTCTTCCAGCCTCCCACATACCCAGCAAGGCCCATTCAGGTCTTGAGAATTTCGAGGTTCTGAAGACTTTCTGAGTTGACATTCCAGCTGTGTTACTTACCTACCATATGACTCTGAACAAGTTATTTAACCATCATTACCCGGGAGTTGGTGACGGACAGGGAGGCTTGGCGTGCTGCAATTCATGGGGTCACAAAGAGTCGGAAACAACTGAGTGACTGAATTGACCTGAACTGATCCTCATCTAGGGGCTTCCCTGGTGGCTCAGATAGTAAAGAATCTGCCTGCAATGCAGGAGACCTGGGTTTGATCCCTGGGTCAAGAAGATGCCCTGGAGAAGGGAACGGCAACCCACTCCAGTATTCTTGCCTGGAGAATATCACAGACAAAGGAGCCTGGGGGCTATGGTCCATGGGGTTGCAAAGAGTCAGACACATCTGAGTGACTAACACTTCACACTTCATATCCTCATCTATAAAAATAGGAGTAAAACTGTACCTAGCTCCTAGAATTCTTGAGAGGATTAATTTATAAAATACATCTAAAATTATTAATCTAGAGTATGTATTCAGTTAGCACTGGCTATTACTACTTCCTATTCATTAACAGAAATATATCAAAATGTTAAGTACTGTTAACAGCGGATGTATGAAGGGTTCTTCTCTCTTTTTATCAAGTTTCTCTAATGAGAGTGTTTTATTCTAACTGTAAAAAGAAATATTTTAAATCTGCATTGTAATAATCTAATGATTAGAATTATCGTAGGATCTGCTATTCAAAATAGATACTTTTATGATCGATCAACAATACTTGGATGTCTTTACAAGAGTTTAAGAACAACAATGTGAAATTTTATCCATGGAAATTAGTAAACTTTTTGCCTCCAAAGAAAAAGTTAACACAGTTCTTTAATTAGAACTGTCTTAGTTCAACAGACTTTAGTGAATTTCTTGTTCATTTGTATATCTCCTTGTTTGGCTCTCTTTTCATACAGTCATTATTCAGGATGGTTCTGTCTTGGTCTTGAGCAAATAAACAGCAGAATATTTAAAAATACTGGACTGTCTGTCCTGGCAAGAAATTCATCCCAAATGACTGAAACCAAAAGGTCACAAGATGTTTCCCTTCATTTTGTCATTTGATCTTAGATATGCTGCTCTCAAAACACAAGCTACAATAAGTAGCTATTTAGAGACAAGACAGCCCAAATCTATCATTTAAAAGAGGAAATAAGTGGTGAGGACATTGCATTCTTAAACTAGAACTTCTGAACTGAAAACTTTTTGTTTGTTTAGAATAATTCCACATGACAGGGAATCAGTGAGAGAACAATCTCCAGTCAGTGGTGGCAAATACTGTAAGCTGGCTCCCTGACCAGCCATTTCACAACCTTTCCATCCAGCCTTCTCTACTAGGATGCGACTGGGAAGAAAGATACTTCTTTCCTGTACTTGGCCAATGGAATCTGGGTGGCCGTGCAATCCAGTTCTGGCCAATGCAGTGTAAACAGAACCTCTGCTTAAGGTTTTTAGAAAAGTTTTTTAAAGAACTGGGCTGACAACTTCCTTTTCACTTTGCCCTTCCTTCTTCTCCTTTCTTCCCCCTTGCAACTAACACGGTGTCTGAAGTGAAGCTATCTTTCAACCATGAAAATGAGAGCCACGTGAGGGCACTGCTAAGCCACCACCCTGATCTGGAAGCTTGCCCCCAGATACACTGTTGTTTGAGGCAAATAAACCCCTTAAATGATTAAGCCTCTCTTCCTTGCATTTTTGGTTGCTTACAGGCAAACACATTTACATCTGATCAAATATAATATACCAAGGAAAATAAATTATTCTCTGACATTAGTAACTTACTTTTTGAGAGACTATAAAGGACCTAAGAAAGATGTTTTATCAAATTATACTAGGACAATGCCTGAGAAACTTGATTAACATGATATACAATGTGAATTTTGCATTCCTGAGCTTATCATTAACTTAGTGGGGAAAAAAAAGTAAAGTTAACATTTTAAAAAATTTCATTTTCATGGAGAATATATTAAGAGAGTATCAGTGAAATACTGGCATGTGAATATGCAATACAGTCTCTGTAGTTATATATTCCTAAAGAAATTAAAAACATTCTTCACTATTAAGTTGAAATATCACAACATAACAATTACATTACATTTCCATTCTGGGACTGGGGTGGGGTAGGTGAAGTAAGAAAACTGGGGTAACTCTCGGAACCAAATAGAGTTACCAAACAGAGCTCAACCACTCCCTTCCCCAAACCTCTGCCCTTGAGATGATGTGAGTTTTGGAGATAGCTAGCTCTTGGTTATTTGTCTAATTTTTTAAATCAAAACTACATCATTGGACCTTAAACTGGAGAAATTTTTTCCTATCTAGATTAGGTCAATCTCTTCAAAAGGAAAGAGGCTTATGAGTTAGCAAGTTTAGTTGCCATGAAAATCTCAGAGTCCACATACAGGGTATATACTTGAAGACATCTGAAGATCTACAAGATTAGCGCTCTCACCCCCTTGGGATGAGTATAGGGTTGGTCATTACATGTATACTTTTAAGTACAGAGTTCCATTGGAGTTAGTCAAGGGTGACCAAGAGGAAAAAAATAAATGGAGGAAAAACTGATCTTGCAAATCCACCCACCACCTCCCCACACCATCTCCCATTTGATCCAGAGCTGCTGTGCTTTAGGTTCTTCTATTTACGGGGTTTTGGAGTAAGTTTTCATTTGTAGCATGTTTATATTGCTTAAAAAAAATAACTGGGTTAAGATATATCCTAATGCCTGTTTACAGATACAAACATATTACTTGGGAGTGCATGCGTTCTAAGTCACTTCAGTCATGTTTGACTCTTTGTGACTCTATGGACTGTAACCTGCCAGGCTCCTCTGTCCATGGGTTTCTCCAGGCAAGAATATTGGAGTGGGTTGCCATGCCCTCCTCCAGTGGATCTTCCTGACCTGGTGATTGAACCACGTTTCCTGCAGCTCCTCATTGCAGGTGGATTCTTTACCACTGAGCCATGCGGGAAGCCCATATTACTTGGGAGAGGTAACATTGATTCATCAGTATCCCCATACACATTAAAATTTAGCTGAGCTAGTGAATTAGAGAAGCGGACCATCTTGGAACTATTTATTTGTCTCTCAGGTTGCTAATTCTTCAATTATTAATACATTAGTTAAAAAAAAACTAGTGCAATCCATGAACCTATATTTACACCCCAACAAGTGTCTCGTCAATTAGTCACTTAATAGTTTCACAAATGGGCAAGTTAACCTCTTTAGTCTGTTACATTGGAGCTACCACCTCACCAGTTAATATGAACATTTGTGAAGCACCTAGAAGCACAGAAAACCTCTGATCTCAGGTATCCTGCGTAACTAGTACTGTCAACTTCTGGAGCAATGGAATAATCATCAGATTTTTTTTTCCAGATTCTGCATTTACTCTGTTGAAGTTTTCTGGACCTCTTTCAACTCTTACTGCTATACTTAGAACAGCTATTTTAGGGAAAATATATTTTTTTAATTCCCAAATCTAAGCCCTTAGCCAGTTTTTATTGCTATCCTGCCTGATCATTGCACAGGGACTCTGGAGAAATAGGACACTGAGCTCTTTCGAGGGAAATGCACATTTGTTATTCTTCTGAATAGACTTTCTGCCTGAGATTTATCTCCTACTCTGTGAGCTGGGCCAGACAAGATAGAAACCACAAATATGTCTTCCCCTTAGGCCCAGAGCAGAGCCAGACCAGCTTTTCTCGTAAGCTCAGAACTCTGAGAGTGAAGTCATGGACTGGGAAGAAAGCAAACCCTCTTCAAGTTCCACAGGGGGAGAGGGAAGATGACTCAGCACAGGAGAAGGAGTATGTGGATGCCTTTGTTCCTCCAGAATGGCAGCCCCATTGTGCTCCTCTCATCTTTGATGTGTCTGTTAATGCAGGCTAGAGCATCATGTTAGACTAGGGTGGGGGACCTCTGGTCAACAAGCCCTTTCAAGGCCAGCTCTAGTCTCAGCTCCCTGAGAACCACAGTTCAGGTGCATCCTTCCCTCCCAGGAAGTCTCTTACCACTTACTGTATGTATCCATAGCTCTTTTAGGGCAACTTTTATTTTTATAAATAACTTTTCCCCTTAGGTAGATTATACGTGCTTTGAGGGGACAGGATGGAAAGATTAGTAACAGATTATAAAGACCACAGGCACTAAGGGACTTGTGGTCCGGTGGACTAGGTGGTCCAGTGGTAAAGGCTCTGTGCTTCCCCTGCGGGGGCCGCAGGTTCAATTCCTGTTTGGGAAACTAAGATCCCTGCCTGCTTCATGGTGCAGCCAAAAAATTAAATTAAAAAATAAAAGACAACAAGGACTAGTTAAATGTTTATAATCGATAATCAAGGAAGGATAAGTACTTGATAAAAAGAGATACCTTTGCCTGGATTAGATGGAATTTGGAAGCTCTCTTCTAAATAAGAAATGTCCAAACAGAATGTCTGGTGGCCTCACCAAATTAGGAAAGTGAGTCTGGAAGCACTAGGACAACGAGGCACCACCAGAAGAGGAGGTGGATTTGGAGGCAAGGGGTAATGTCAGCATTGCAGACACAGCAGGGATGACCACAAATAGAAACTCCAACCAGGAGGAACCAATGTGTCAACTGGAGTCCAAGGCTGGGGAGCATTTAGTGGTTAGATTCACATCTGAACCATTCCTCAGGGCCTCTTATGTGGCACTAGGGGATACCCACTGTAGGACTCTGGACCACTGCGATTTGTCTAGTGCAGAGCATATGGAACACATGTTTGTTTATCTCTAAATAAAACTTGGTTTTACTACACTGCAATTATTGAACTTGCAAGTGGAGTTCATGCCAATTTACCACACTATCAAATGGACAATTTTCTACATTTTGGCTCATCCCAAAGAACATCATTTTGGAGTCAAAAACCCTGACATTTAAACTTTCTGAGCCTACTTCCCTCTTCTCTGAAATGAAAATATTTTTCACCTTAACAAAATTTTTGCTTCTAACGCCTTACCAGGCATATACTAGACACTTCATGAATATTAGCTTCCTTCCTTTCTTTATGCCATAAGTGTATCTGGCAAGATGATTACCACCCAAGACATTAGTGCATGTTTAAGCTATAATAAATGTTTCCTGTAAGAAAGCAAAGGAAATAGCCTGAACTTTCAGAATCATTGAAAAAAACCCAAGAAGGCATTTAATTACTTCAGTCTTGCTCTTCTCCTTAAGCAGATGACCTACTGTAAAAAGCAAACTATCTTTCAATTAAGCTCATTTTGTTTTACGACGTGTTCAGTTTTCACAAAATCAACTCCAGGAATTACTTTACTTTCTTCTAAGAAGGAAATAACCTTTCAAGGAGCATTTATTCTTCTTACTACCTTCTCTTGCACTATGATCCCTTTATATCATGCATAATTTGAATTTTAAGTGCTTTTTTAAAGCAATTTAAAATGGTATGTTCATGGCTGGTATTTGTAAACTTGAAAGCTAGTAGATTTTGCCTATATTGATACATATTTCCAAATACCCTTTTAGATATTCTTCAAAGGACTCTTAGCACATCAAAAGGATATGTAAGTGATTTTTAAAACAAACCTGAGAAAATCCACAATCAACAATTTGTATTAGTCCTGAAAAAAGCAAACATAAACTCATCACTTTCCTATATATAATATAATCACCTTTTTGGTACAGTTAACACATGGATGAAATTAATTATAAATACATCATTATATTAAGAAAGAAAATGTCTATTCAAGTACAAGTTACTACTTACTGATCGGTAACAATCATTAGCAAATAAGAAAGCAATGTACTTCAAGTAACAAGTATTTATCAAGCATATCTTATGTGCCCCGCACTGCGCTAGGTCCGACAAACCTGGCTGTGAATAAGACCCCTTGTTGTCTTACTAGTTATATTGTATATTTAAGGATACATCAAATAATAGAACCATGTACATTTTTTTTACTGCATTAAAGCACAAAATTAAATCAATATATTCTAAAATATTAACTTTATCTTAGAAATAAACCAACAAAGCTAGAGGTTTCAGCCAAAATGGAAACTCAGCTGTAACAGCTACTGGATTTATAGCCATTAAGCTATCTGGAAACTATTCTCTTCCTTTAAAATCCAAACTAGCTATAGAAAACCCTCTCACTCCCACAGGGTATATTAGCAATAGAAATTGAGATCAGAGGGTTGGAGAAGCAGAGACAGAATTCATACAAAGTGAAGCCATATGTACGAGATTGGATTATTGCTCACAATTCTTCCCTCCATCCCTCAGCCATGTAAACCTACAGCGCACTAGAATGGATCAGTGTATTTCCTCACTCTATTGACGTTGTGCCATGTAATTTGCTCTGGTCAATGGGATGTCAGTGAACATGACATGCACAAAGGACTTAAATGCCCTTGCATTCTTTGGCTCAGTCTTTAGCACTCCTATGATTACTATGAAGAGGCGTGTGTCAGTTAGTGCTCCGCATCAATGTGGGCCCCAGAGTGAGATACCCAGGCTATCCTACACTTGACCTAAAGCCAAGAGCAAGACCAGGTGAACTGTGACCTAAACCAGAGCTGTGTCTGCCAACCTGCAAGCCTGTGAGAAAGAATATAAATGCTTCCTGTTAGAAGCCAGTGTTTTTGAGATCTTTGCAGGATTTTTAGAGCAATAAGTAATGCACCAGTGCTGGATAAAGTAAATAGCACAAATATAGCAGTATGAGAAGTAGTATGAGGACTTCATGCAATTGTAGAGAATTGTGCAATTAGTATAAAACACCTAACAGAAGTAATAGACCACACCAATGATGGGAATCATGGGACGTAAGTGGGAGTCAGTGGAAGGTGCAGAAAAAGGGCCACAAATTAACTAAGCAAGTCTAGACATCATAGGCTTGCCTACTTACCAAGAGTTGGCATGTCCTAATGGCCAGTTGACAAAAACACCACAGTTGAATTTGTCTCTTGTTAAAAACACAAAGCTTTATTTTCCATTCATGGTCTAAAATATTTTTATAGATCAAAGACTTTGACCTAAGTAATTTAATAAAATGAAACTTTGTTATCAATATAATTTGAAAGGCAAGCACAATGATATTCTTCTTTGACTTAGTGACTAAGAAAAGTAAAGAGGCTGACTTATTGTGTAAATTATATATCTGTCCCAAGAGGAGATTGAATGCTGTCACAGTAAGCTCTGTGGATAAAAATTTTGCAATAGTTCATATAGAGAAAAGCAATGAAGAAATGATTCACTGCATAGCATACACCTTCTGTGTAGGACACAAAGGCAGGCAGAACTCCCACAACATATTAGCCAACACCACGTTCAAACTGAGAAATGGAATTTAGTCTCAGTAAAATGAGGTCTATAACACTGCTGATTTGAAATTCTCTAGTTTGGTAATTAAGTTAGCATCCAATTTAAAATTTTGCTTTTTGTTTTATAGTTATAATAAACACTTGAGGTAAAAGATTTTGCCTCGGTTAGTATCCGTTGTTGTGAGTAACAGAGAACTCAAACGCAAACTCACTTAACTAGGAAAGAAAATTTATTTATTCATGTAGCAGAAAAGCCTTGGGGTTGTTTAGTGTCATGAGTGGCTTGATCCAGGGGTTCCAAAAATGTAATCAAAATTCAGTTTCTCTTCATTTCTTGGCTCAGCCTTCTGCTGTGTCAGCTTCATTCTTAAGATTCATGTGGTAGCCTCTGGCATCTCCAGGCTTACAATCATGTCCTTATTGCTAGGGGTTTCTGTGGAAAGAGAAAGTAGACCCCATACAACTGCAGTATTCACTCTGGCTGAACCAATCACTAGAGCCAAGGCCATATCTCCTGTAGCACAACCTGAAGAAGACAGATTGACAGTTTCCCATGGGAAGTAGAGGTGGGGAAAAGTTTCCCCAAATAAAATCAGAAGTCCATTAGCAAAATAAGAGGTGACTTCGGGTGGACAAGGAACACCAAGCATCCTCTGTAGCAGGGGTTGGCCTATGTACTAAGTATGTCCCACTGCCTGCTTTTATACAGCCACTGACAGAGAGCGGTTTCTATATTTTTGAATAGTTGGAGGGAAAAAATCAAAAGGAGACTATTTCATGAGATGTGAAAGTTACATGAGATTCAAATTTCACTGTCACCAAATATTGGAAGAGAGCCACATGCATTCATTTTATGTACTGTCTACAACTGTTTTCATGCTACAGTAGTCAAGACAAAAATGATATGGCCCTCAAAGTCTAAACTATTTACTATCTGAGCCTGAAAGAAAAACTTTGCCAACTCTTGCTTTATAGGTTTATCCCCATAGATTGATTCTAATACATTGTAAGTTAGCATTATTGTTAAAACGATATGTCAAGACTGAGGATCTTTAGGTATACATGTCCTTTTAAAGTAAATTAGTTTTGAGTTTGAGAACTTCAGTTTCATCTACAGGATACTGAATAGCAAAGATGTAACAACAATCGGAATTTCAGTTAAATAGAGAACACTGAAATAGACACTGCTCAGAAAGGAGGATTCTGATAATGACAAGCAGATTTTGAAATGCCCCTGTGACATCACTTCCAAATGTTTGATCCCTTCGACATAGGCAGTGCTGTGCAGGAGACTTGAATCACATCAACTGAGACATTTTGTGCATCAGGGAGGAAGAGTATGGATGATTGGCAGCTACGCATTAAATGGTTTGAGACATGCCAGTTACATGTCTCCTATATCCAGTGTCACTTCAAAGGAAATCACCATCATCTCTACTCACTACCCAGCTCTAAGCTCGTCACCCAGGGGTGGCCAACCCATAGCCAAGGCAATGGCCTAGGAATATTAAAAACCCTTAGAGATGAGCTGGGTTATTAGTTTCCTGTAATTGCCATGACAAATTACCTCAAGCTGGATAACTTAAAACAGAAATGTATTCTCTCACAATTCTAGAGGCCAGAAGTTTGAAATAAAGGTGTTGGCAGGGTTGGTTCTTCTGAAGGCTCTGAGGGAGAATCTATTCCATGCTTCTCTCCTGGCTTCAGATGGCTGATGATTCCTGGCATTATTTGGCATGTGGACACCATCTAATCTCTGCCTCCATCTTCACAGGCCTTTACCCTCTCTGTGACCCTATTTCTTCCCCTTCTTTGCCTCTCATAAGGATGCTTATGATTGGATTAGGGTTCACCTTATTCTAGGATGATTTCATCTCAAACAGTCAGTTCAGTCCTTCAGTCATGTCCAACTCTTTGCAACTTGATGAATCCCAGCACGCCAGGCCTACCTGTCCATCACCATCTCCCAGAGTTTACTCAATTTCATGCCCATCGAGTCAGTGATGCCATCCAGCCATCTCATCCTCTATCGTCCCCTTCTCCTCCAGCCCCCAATCCCTCCCAGCATCAGGGTCTTTTCTAATGAGTCAACTCTTCAACTCTTCACATGAGGCGGCCAAGTATTGGAGTTTCAGCTTTAGCATCAGTCCTTCCAAAAAACACTCAGGACTGATCTCCTTTAGGATGGACTGGTTGGATCTCCTTGCAGTCCAAGGGACTCTCAAGAGTCTTCTCCAACACCACAGTTCAAAAGCATCAATTCTTTGGCACTCAGCTTTCTTCACAGTCCAACTCTCTCATCCATACATTACCACTGGAAAAACCATAGCCTTGATTAGACGGACCTTTGTTGATAAAGTAATGTCTCTGCTTTTCAGTATGCTATCTAGTTGGTCATACCTTTCCTTCCAAGGCTGTATATTGTCACCCTGCTTATTTAACTTATATGCAGAGTACATCATGAGAAATGCTGGACTGGAAGAAACACAAGCTGGAATCAAGATTGCTGGGAGAAATATCAATAATCTCAGATATGCAGATGACACCACCCTTATGGCAGAAAGTGAGGAGGAACTAAAAAGCCTCTTGTTGAAAGTGAAAGAGGAGAGTGGAAAAGTTGGCTTAAAGCTCAACATTCAGAAAACGAAGATCATGGCATCTGGCCCCATCACTTCATGGGAAATAGATGGGGAAACAGTAGAAACAGTGTCAGACTTTGTTTTTTTGGGCTCCAAAATCACTGCAGATGGTGACTGCAGCCATGAAATTAAAAGACGCTTACTCCTTGGAAGAAAAGTTATGACCAACCTAGATAGAAAAAGTTGGCTTAAAGCTCAACATTCAGAAAACGAAGATCATGGCATCTGGCCCCATCACTTCATGGGAAATAGATGGGGAAACAGTAGAAACAGTGTCAGACTTTGTTTTTGGGGGCTCCAAAATCACTGCAGATGGTGACTGCAGCCATGAAATTAAAAGGTGCTTACTCCTTGGAAGAAAAGTTATGACCAACCTAGATAGTATATTCAAAAGCAGAGACATTACTTTGCCGACTAAGGTCCGTCTAGTCAAGGCTATGGTTTGTCCTGTGGTCATGTATGGATGTGAGAGTTGGACTGTGAAGAAGGCTGAGCGCAGAAGAATTGATGCTTTTGAACTGTGGTGTTGGAGAAGACTCTTGAGAGTCCCTTGGACTGCAAGGAGATCCAACCAGTCCATTCTGAGGGAGATCAACCCTGGGATTTCTTTGGAAGGAATGATGCTAAAACTGAAGCTCCAGTACTTTGGGCACCTTATGCGAAGAGTTGACTCATTGGAAAAGACCCTGATGCTGGGAGGGATTGGGGGCAGGAGGAGAAGGGGACGACCGAGGATGAGATGGCTGGATGGCATCATGGACTCAATGGACGTGAGTCTGAGTGAACTCCGGGAGTTGGTGATGGACAGGGAGGCCTGGCGTACTGCGATTCATGGGGTCGCAAATAGTCGGACACGACTGCGCGACTGAACTGAACTGAACTGAACTGATGTATATATACATGTGTATACATATGTATATGTGTATGTGTATATATATTATACATATATACATGCATATGTATATGTATATGTGTATATGTGTATATGTGTGTATATATATGTAGTATATGTGTGTGTATATATACATATGCATCTATATCTATACATACACACACACATATACATACACACAATATATGGTATAAAGTACATAGTTGAGGCCAGAACTAGAAGTATCCATACTTTCCTTTCATACTTTTCCTGATTCTGATATTTTAATAATTACTTTGTTAAACCAAGTTTAGAAGAGATCACTCTTTTTCATCCATTCAGAAAGCATTCTGTAGTATTTTTTTTACTAAATGCACATTCCCTTATTTTATCCTGAAGTACAGGTGAAAATAATTCATATGCACATCAATTTTTAAGAATCATAAATGTCCTGTCTCCTCAGTGAAGTTAGAGGAAATAGAATTTTGCTAACACCTGCCTAGCCTGTGGTCATGACACAGAGTGTATCATTGAGCAATGGACTTGTTTCATCTTACAGTGAATTAAACAGGTAGTAACTTCTAAAGGCAGCAGGTAGAGACTAAAAATGATAGGGTTGTTATAGATTTGTTGGCTTTGTTATTTTATTATTACTTTTGTGGTATTGTTCTAAATTAAAGTAGCATTTCCTGGAGGATGTTCAGTTCCCAAGGAGAGCCAAGGCTGGAGTGTAACTAATTACATAAAAGGTGTGTTGTTTAGAATGAGCAATTTGTTAAATATCCATCTGCTGCTGCTGCTAAGTCACTTCAGTCGTGTCCGACTCTGTTCAGCCCCATAGACGGCAGCCCACCAGGCTCCTCTGTGCGTGAGATTTTCCAGGCAAGAGTACTGGAATGGGTTGCCATTTCCTTCTCCAATGCATGAAAGTGAAAAGTGAAAGTGAAGTCGCTCAGTCGTGTCCGACTCTTAGCGACCCCATGGACTGCAGCCCACCAGGCTCCTCCGTCCATGGGATTTTCCAGGCAAGAGTACTGGAGTGAGTTGCCATTGCCTTCTCTGTAAACATCCAGCTAGACCTGCACAAATATTTTTTAATGGACTTACAGAATTGTGACTTGAACTCATAATATGAATTCAGTTTTTGTTTTAATTTGTGTTTGTCAAGATAGTAACTATTCAGTCTTTGGAGCCATGGGCTCAGGACTGTTTTAGATTTTTTTTTTTTTTAACATATATTTAATATTGTTTCACCTAGTTAGTCACTCAGTCATGTCCGACTCTTTGTGACCCCATGGACTGTAGCCCACCAGGCCTCTGTCCATGGAATTCTCCAGGCAAGAATACTGGAGTGGGTAGCCATTTCCTTCTCCAGAGGATCTTCCCGACTCAGCAGTCGAACCTGGATCTCCTCCTTTTCAGGCAGATCTTTACCATCTGAGCCACCTAGGAAGCCAGTTTCATTGAGTAGTGACAGTAAAGAATAGCCAAGAATTTTTACAATAAAGTTTGTTGAAGCCCTCAGAACCATATATTAATAGAAAAATATGATCATTATAGGTCTCATCTGTAAGTAAAAGCCACAGATGAGTCTAGATATGAAAGCAGAAAACCTTGATGTAAATGATAAACTTAGATATGAAAGCAGACTTAAAGATTAGTATTGGTTCAGGAACAAAATTGTTTTGGGTGAAAGTAAGGCAGCAGATTGAAATAAAGAAACATATGTCTTGATGGTTGGGACAACTTCATTAACAGCTGTGAGCAAACAGAATAAACCTGGTCCTTTTGCAGAGATGGTCTGTCCATCATCTGTTTTGTTTTTCCTGTTGGGCATTTGTGGTGTTGAGAATCACAGCTTGATAGAGAGTTAGAGTCTGGATTAAATCCTTTACAGCATGAGGAAGTAGGTACCTTCAGAAATTTGTTTTGATGTTCATATATCAAATGGGAAAAAAGAATAGCAACATGCACATTAGTAAGGATCCTACCACAGTAATCAAGCTGTGGGAAGGTAAGGACAAGAAAGCATGATCTGCCTCTGTCAAACTGAGTTCATCCTCTAATATGTTTCTTAAACAGTCTATTTTTCTTTAAAAACAAATGAACAAAACAAAAAGCCTCTCTTGTTAAACTCATCCAGTTCTTGGAGTTTCCTGTTCCCTAAATGAATAACTCTTACAAAATCTCCATCCCTTGCTTGCTGCTGCTAAGTCACTTCAGTTGTGTCCGACTCTGTGAGACCCCATAGACGGCAGCCCACCGGACTCCGCTATCCCTGGGGTTCTCCAGGCAAGAGCACTGGAGTGAGTTGCCATTAACTTCTCCAATGCATGAAAGTGAAAAGTGAAAGTGAAGTCTCTCAGTCATGCCAGACTCTTAGCGACCGCATGGACTGCAGCCTACCAGGCTCCTTCATCCATGGGATTTTCCAGGCAAGAGTACTGGAGGGGTTGCCATTTCCTTCTCCAAATCTCTTGCTTACCATGCCTTATTATAATTATTACATGTGAATTAAAGGAATCCTGGGCTATCAGACTAGTCTTCTAAACCTGAGGCAGTTGGTATTTTCAGAACTTTAGTCTGGTGTTGATGTGTAGAGTAGAAGCGAGTACTCTAGTAGGAATCACACCAGGTAATCAGTGTCTGAGGGGGTTAGGACTCGACTGTTTTGTTTCCATCAAACATAGTTCATTTTCTGAAAGCCCTTGTCTACTAATCTTCAGTGTAATGATATTCAGTGTTCAATGTCTCTGTTGGGCTCACTCCATTCTCTTTAGTTTCCTGATTTCTGAATCAGCCACTCTCTGGTTCCCTGTGTTTTGAATGTATTTCACCTTTTTCTGTCTAGTTTTAAAGTGTGTATTAATAAAGTATTAAATGTTATTGCCAGTTTCCTTCCCCTATTTTTACTGAAGCATGTTTTTATTTTCCACTCAAACCAGAAAAGTAAAGAAAATGTATGCTGGATTTTAGTTCACACCAGAAAACTGAGCCTAAAGCAAAAGGACTGACTGTGTAATAGGGCATTTGTATAAAAGTCGAATTCCATTAGAAGTGTACTAGGATTCATAAGATGTGGTTATTTTTCTCATTTCTAGAAGACTGGAAAGTTGATGACCTGATAAAGAGCACCGAGGAAAATCAAGATGAACATTTTTGGCAACTTGCGCTCACCAGCAACAAAACATTAAGTACAGACAGTGGTGACAGAGTAAGGAAAACTTTAAATCTAGGTACAGACTCCATTCCTTCAAGCAATTTTCTATATAAAATATGTGATTCATGTGAAGTGAGTTTGAAAAATATTTCAGGCTTAATTATTAACAGAAAGAACTATTCTGGAAAGAAGCCTGATGAGTTTAATGTATATGAGAAATTGCTCCTTGATATTGGGCATGACAAAACTCCTCCTGGAGGGAAATCTTATAATCAAAAAAAGAATATCCTCAATCATGGACAGGATCTCACTAGTCAATTTTTGACCAGCCTTTTGAGTATAATGAAAATGGAAGAGGCAACCATGGAGAGGCAGCCTTTTTCACAAATAAGAAAATTCAGATAGGAGAGACACACTGTAAATATAATGAATGTGGAAGAACCTTCATCCAAAGTTTGGAGCTCAGTTTATCTCAGAGAACTCATTTTGAAATGGAGCCATGTGAATGCAGCATTTGTGGTAAGTCCTTCTATATGGATTTAAGATTGGGACATCAGAGAGCTCTTATGGGGGACAATCCTTATGAATATAATGAATATGGGCAAATTTTCTGCAACAGTTCAACTTTCGTTATCCATCAGGGAACTTACACAAGAAAGATTCCCCATGAATATAAAGTCAGTCACAAAACATGGGAAAAGTCAGCTCTCTTTAAACATCAGATAGTACACATGGGAAAGCCTTATGAGCACAATGAAAATGGAAATACTTTCAACAAGAAGTCACATCTCACCCAACTTCGAAGAGCTCACTCAGGAGAAAAAACTTTTGAGTGTGGTGAATGTGGGAAAACATTCTGGGAGAAGTCAAACCTCACTCAGCATCAGAGAACACACACAGGAGAGAAACCCTATGAATGTACTGAATGTGGGAAATCCTTTTGTCAGAAACCACATCTTACCAACCATCAGCGAACACATACAGGAGAAAAACCCTATGAATGTAAGCAGTGTGGGAAAACATTCTGTGTGAAGTCAAACCTCACCGAACATCAGAGAACACACACAGGGGAGAAACCCTATGAATGTAATGCATGTGGAAAATCCTTCTGCCACAGGTCAGCCCTAACTGTACATCAGAGAACACACACAGGAGAGAAACCCTTTATATGTAATGAATGTGGTAAATCCTTCTGTGTGAAATCAAACCTCATTGTACATCAAAGAACTCACACAGGAGAGAAACCCTACAAATGTAATGAGTGTGGGAAAACCTTCTGTGAGAAATCAGCTCTCACTAAACATCAGAGGACTCACACAGGGGAGAAACCCTATAGTGTAATGGATGTGGGAAAACCTTTAGTCAGAGGTCAGTACTCACTAAACATCAGAGAATTCACACAAGGGTGAAAGCTCTTTCAGCATCCTGAACATTAAGAAGCCTTCATCCACACTTTCAGATGTGTTACACAGGTTTTTAAAATGAGATGAATGAAACCCAAAGAATATCACAAATTCCTTTAGAGAGTGAGGTTTTGTTGTAATTCAGATAATTAGTAGCAGAATAAAACCTTATTTATGTTTTGAATATGTAAAAGCTTTCCAAAAAAGTAAAACTTTTCATCAGAAAATTTATATTGAAGGGAAACTCAATTACATAATATGGTGAGGAAAAAAAAAAACACCCTTGTCTAGAATTTATGTTGTGTAGTGCCATATTCTGGATGTGATACAAAAATTTTATTGTTGTTAATATAAGAGATGATACTCATTTGCAGTCGTATTCACAGTGGAATCTGAAGTTTAAAGACGTTAAATGACAACAGCATTAAACATTTATGTGAAGAGTCGATGTTTGCAGGCCTTTTGTGGGTATGCTAATATCATAGAAATTTGAGGTATTCTTGATTGGTATATTAGAGCCTAACATGCTTATGAAGAGAAAATCTAAACTCTTAATTAACTGTTATAGTCTGTATTAACATTTCCCACACTAAATACCATCAATGTCTTTTTAGGTTGTAATAATTATGTATATATGTATATGTAAATATATTTATACACACTTACCAATACACAGTGATGTGCTGCAGTAAGTTTATACCAACTTGCAAGCACTGCTGATAAATTTTCAGGAATTTTATGAGCCAGTTGTTAAACACAGTCATTATTTTAAAGTTAAAGTATTAATTTACAGTTAAATAATATTAAAAAAAAACAAAGGTAATACATACTCAACACTCATCATTTCCTAATTATTTCACAGTGTTTTGCTATTATCTTTGTTCTTTAGGTTATCTGTATTGTTAAATCAGCATGGTGAATATTATAATGATATAGTACTATACATCTGTGACAGCCCTACGTTCAGTGCCATCGTGTTGGTAGTGTGGCATTAGTGGGAGTATTTACAGTGGTACATCACTGTGTATATATGAAAATGTGTTTGGCCAATTTAAAATACTAGCCACATACCCCTTCTCCCATTTCCATAGATAAATGGCCCTGTCCGTTACTGCTGAATGGCCTCTTCAAAAAAGAAGCCAAAATATGTTTTTTGGGAGGTATTTAACTACCTATGCATCAATCCTATTTTGAATACTACCAGAGACTCTCTGTAATGTCGCCAGTATATGCTGTTTTACTACCTGTTGCTTACCTTTCTTCTAATTTTGCTGGCATATGTGAATGAGTATGGCCGTTATTACTGAGCTTCCACTTGGATAAAAAGGCCAAACAATATTTTCCTGAGGTTATTCAGCTGCCTTGGGTCAGTCAATAATGGGAATGCTGTTAATAACAATGATAATTACATAAATTTTGCAAAGGTTAACATCAGTTATGAACAGTAATGCTCACGGTATTCAGCAAATAAAAAGTAGTGTTGTATAATGAAATGCTTCTGTCCTACTCTTGGTGCTTTATTGCTGTATCTATTTGGGCATGATGTGTATAACCCAAGTTGTATGTAACTCAGGAACTATGTATTTAATTTAATAGAATGTAATATACTATCTCTCTCTCCTTTGTCCTACTGTTTTATTTGCTTCTTTGGAAAACACTGATAAGCAGTTCCAAGAAACACTGCCCACCAAATAGCCATTCCCTGCTTCCTCTTTGTTAGGCCATGTTTTGTCTTTTTGTCCATCCTTTCCCCAGATGATTTAGGGGTAAATCCACATTAGTCTAAATTAATCATGAATATTCTTTTCTAGTGATTTTGTTGGGATGGGCAGGTGAATAATGAGATACTTGGAAAATATTCTCAGTGCCTTGGGGAAAGAACTCAGTGACAAAATATTGTCATGACATGGAAGAGATTGTCTCTCATCTGCTGAACTTTTTCATGGCTGTATGTTATACTAGATTATAGTTGTGGCTGGTAGGGCAATAGCCTGAAGAGAACAGTACACAAGATGGGAAAAACCTGACTCAGAGGTACTGTCACTGAACTGCACAACTCTTTCTGGACCTGCTATCTGCTAGGAGTTTGTATTACTGGGACAAAAGAGGCTTCTTGTTTATTGTTGGAGATGTTTGTTATTTAGCACTGAAGGCATTCAGCTGATTCAAATGAATTCTTTTCTAATAGAAGTGTTAATGTTCTATACAGCAGTTTTAGAGATGAATTATTTTCTTTGACAAATTAATATAGGGAGGGATGTTTGTTATCAGCCATGGTTCTATTGAAAAATAATTCTGATCCAACTAAGAAGACTTTCATGGCAGACTTACTACAGTGGTTTGCCAGAAACAAGGGATATTGAAGCACCTAGAGATTAGTGTCCCCAGGAGGCCATTACCCTTCTAAGTCCATAAGGCCAAAGGATGAAAGCAGGTGTTAACCAGAGCCCATTAAGAGCTGCTGCTCTTGAGGAGGGGCCGTCTCATGGGAGATATTGTCATCTCCAAGATTATGGACCACATTCTTGGAACCCAATCAGATGCCATCTGCAAGTGAGCCCACGTGGGCACAGAGAATGTAGAGGGGAATGTCTGGGTGGAGCCACTGGAGAATAAGCAGCACAGTGTTTTTTATTCCTGTAAACTCCTATATAATGGCTCAGTATTAGAAATAAAATTATTCTTCTAGTTGAAAGTTAAGTATTTCTGCTTCATTGTGCTTTTATGCTGTCATAAGTAAATTCCTTTTGGAACTGAGCACTGTGGCAGATATGTCTCTCATTTGATATATGTGAAGCAGATATGTTAACTTGATTATTCATATAACCCCACATGATATTTCTTGTCATATGTGGTGTGAGGTTAGCAGCTCTGTGTTCTTCCAAATAAATAGCAAGTCCTCTCTGCACTGTTTGATTAATTCATTCTTTTTCTTGTTGGCTTGATATGACCACTGGGATAACTGGTTACCTCTCTAGGTAGCATAATAGTAGATGTTAATTCACATATTATAATAAATACATTTTATGGGATTTTTAATTGAAATATATGTTGACAGTATTTCTGATTGGTAAAATTCAAATGCCCATAAAATAAGACTCTGGGGTGTTATAAATTCTCTATAGGTAGATATATAAGGTTAAGAAAGTGAAAGTTTTAGCTGCTCAGTGTGTCTGACTCTTTGTGACCCTACGGACTGTAGCCCACAAGGCTCCTCTGTCTATGGAATTCTCCAGGCAAGAATACTAGCATGGGTAGCCACTCCCTTCTCCAGGGAATCTTCCCAACCCAGAGACTGAACCCGAGTCTCCTGCATTGCAGGCAGATTCTTTCCTATCTGAGTCACTAGGGGCTCCCATATATATGTTAAATTACATGGCAAAAGACCCAGGAAACATGCTGATCTAAAAGCCAATTGTTATTTTAAGGGCAGTAACTATTGCGTGTAGAGATTGAAGAACACTCTTCTGTTATACTCCAAAGAGTATGTATGTCCTCTTCTCACAGTATGGGCCCTGGCATAATCAGCATAGTCCTAGGAAAGCTTAGGAAATTCCACTACCCCATGGGCACAAATCAGCGCTGCCATACTTCACAAAGTTCTTCCATTAAAAAAAAAAGAAGAAGAAACAAATATAATTAAAGACTGACGAGAGCAGAGCTTGTCATCACTAGGGGCTTCAAGAAATTCTGAAAACCTTATTTATTCTCTAAGGAACTGAGCCTCTTTTGAGGGGTTAGACAACTGAGAACGTTTGGCCTGTGTGTTATTGGAAGTAAATTCAGGATAAGAACGCCTCTTTTACATAGAGATAACCTCCCCTATTTTGTGGATGAGGATTCTGAACCCAGAGAGGAACAACCATCCCATACTCTAGACTCCAAACATGTTCAGGGTGGCATGAAAAATATTAAGCCTCACTTCTCCACCTCCCCAAGCATCTGAGGGGAACTTGCTCTCAAGCAGTGTGTGTCTAAGAGTAGACACCAGTTTCTCATTGTCTGGAAGACAAGCCTTATGTGAAAGGAGGGGCAAGCTGGGAAAGGGGAGACATTTCCTCAGACAAAAGGAAGGAACTTGAGATTATGTACTTAAAAAGATTATGTAGTGGCTACTGCAACTCTTATACATTCTTCTAATAATATAACCTATTTTTGTGTACGTGGAGTTGGCATTTACCTCAGATGATACCATCTCTTCTGGCCCCATGTCTGTATTCATCCAAGAATAATCCTTTGTTAAAAATAACCAATGAGAACCCATTCTAGAATATTTTTATTGAAAAGTCATCATGACCAGATAGCTTGTGTCCTCCTTGCTGTCAGCAGCCATATCAAGAAAATACATCTCCATGGGAGAACATCATGATAAGTATAAAATTTTCCTACTTATAAACATACAATGGGGAAAGTTGTCAGAAAAAGTGATTTTATGTAGTGTGGAAAGGGAAAGACCTCAATGGGGAGGCCAGCATGGAGGGAAGGAGCCATTTGAATATCTGGAGGAAGCTATGGTATTTGGCATTGGGCCCATTTTCTATCTTGAACTTGACCTCCTCTTGCCTGATACGACCTATCACTTCATATCCAGTCTGTACTTGGCAAGGAAGGTATACTTGGCAGAGCCATAGACTCTGGGAGGGTTCAACTCATGGGTAAACTATATGTCTTCAGCCACTACCCCTGTTTATCGCTTCCAATTGGAGACTGCATCTTCCAATTGGTAGGTTGCCCTGAACCTACCCCTTTATCTGTGTTTTTTGAGGAAGGCTTATCCTGTTGAATCCTTGTTATTTTCACACTATCTTACTCTGCCATCCCAACACCACTAATTAAATAGGCCCATTTCTCTCCACTTCTTTGAAACACTATCATAGACTAAATTCTTATCACAATCTTAGGACTTAACATTTATATTTCCCCACTCAAAGCTAAAATACTTATTATAGTCATTAAAGATACATTTTCAGATAAGCATTAGTCTCCATTTTCCCAAAATGTTTGGCTCTTCCCAATATTACACATAAAATTTACATTTGTTTAGCAATGAAACCAAAAGAAATAAGTAACTTGAGATTTTGTTGGGAATGTTGTGCCATAATATACTTCATTTTTTATTCAGAAAAATGATTTGTACCTCTAATTCCTCAAATCTTTTAAACTGTTGTTTAATAAAGTTCATTTCCTTCATATAGATTCTGTATATTTGTTATTTATGTCTACATATTTTTCTTTGAACTTGTAAACCTCTTGACTGTATTACTGTGGACATAAGAGGGACACTTTATATTATTAAAATTTATTTACCAATAAAGATTTTCACTGTATGCTCAATGAAAAGATAGTCACAAAGCATTTGTTAAAAAAAAAAAAAAGAACTGGTACTTAAAGTTAACTTTGAGAGAAGGAGGTTTCTTTTGGGTAATAATTTTTTTTTGTATATTTTCATTCTTGTTTCATAATTATGTAATTTTTCCAATTTAACATAATTTGCAACCCAGGAGAAACCCTGATTACCATGGATATGACACTTTTTAATTGTTGGCCTCTGTTTTCAGCTTTATTTAAATGTTGTACCTGTATTCATAAATGAAGTGAATATATTGGTGACATACATCTGGGGTAGTCTTATGTTGTTATAGAGTCAAGGTGTGATTATAGCCCATTTCTTTTTTTTTAATTGATTTTTATTTTTTAGTTTGTTTTGCTTTACAATACTGTATTCGTTTTGCTATACATTAACATGAATCAGCCACGAGTGTACATGAACTCCCAATCCCGACCCCCACCTTCTCTCTGGATTATCCCCGTGCATCAGTCCCAAGCATCCTGCATCCTGCATCAAACCTAGACTGGCAGTTCGTTTCACTTATGATATCATACATGTTACATTGCCACTCTGCCAACTCATCCCACCCTCTCCCTCTCCCACAGAGTCCAAAAGGTATAGCCCATTTCTGAATCATCTTGGGATTATAAAAGAGGAGCATCTCCTGAGAGAAGAGGTTATTTAGGAAGCACTGAAGGGAGGGACGATAGAGGCTAATGTCCACTGAATCCAGAAAGTGACGAACTAGGCCTCTGACACTGGGAAGGCAAGGTGCAGCCTTCTGCTCTGCACATGTGTAGTTCACTGCCTCCAGCCTCCTAAGGCTCCAGTGTCTCACCTTCAGAGACCTGGTTGGGGCAGAGAGCTGGAAAGGAAGTTTGTGCACTTTGGGGTTCTTTGGAGTTTGACAGTCAGAAAAGAAGATTATTTTACAGTGGATAGATTCCAAAATTTCTCCAGATGTTTCTCAGTTGGGTCCATTTACATTATAATTTATACCCATAATATTTTTGTGCCTGCCCTGGACTTACCTTCAGATAAAGGCCTCTGAAGACAGGCTATGCTCCAGGGTCTGTGTTTCAGCGTAACGGGGACAATGCGGAGAGAAAGGATGAAGACTGGAATTAAGCAGGGGATGGGCTGTGGTTGCATTTGTTACTCTCCTTGAGGAAAGCTCCTTATATCAGCAGCCAGATGTGTGCAGTAAAATGTATACATCTTAATTCCAAAAGATCTTTCTAGAGCTGTACATGCCAGGGCATGAGGTCTATGACTGTTATTGAGGAGAGCTGTTAAAGGCTGTCTGGTAAAAGCTGAGGCTATGGGGTGTTAGTGGTGTGTAGTAAAGCACACTGTTCAGAAGCATGGACTTTGGAGTTATGTCTGCATGTATGTCCAGATTCTACTACTTAATAATACATTGTGATTCTACATAGGCATTCTACATTGAGCCACTGAAAACCTAAATTTATCCCTCTCTAAAATGTGAACGACAGCAGTACCTACTTTATAGAGTTATAGGATTTAAATAAGCAAGTAAATTTTAAATTTATTCATTCAATCAATAGATAGGAGTCAGACAGTTTTACAATTGATTAGGAGTATTTGAAAATCAAACAAAAAAGTCTTTGGAGACTTACATAACCAAGATGGTGAAGTAGAAGACCCCAGCATTCCCCAACAAAGATCAAAAAATAATTATACAGGAACAAAAACAGCTCTGGGAGATCTCAGGAGTCCAGTTAAGCCTCAGTAAAGAGCAAAACAAGAAACCTGAGAAGAACTCAAAAAGGAAAGGAAGTACCGCTTCATTTTGCCTGCATCATCCCGCTCACCGTGGCCAGCAAGGCTCAGTGCCAGATGGGACAACCCAGCTATAAAGTTTTCTTGGAAAAGGAGGAGCAGGCAAGCAGCCAGCCTCCCCAGCCTTTCAGGGCATCACACGAAGGACTCACTTAGGTTTCACTCCACCCAGAAACTGGCACAGCTGAGGTGAACAGAGGTAGCTAGGAACAAGGAAGAGAAGAGGAATCAGTCACACAGTGGGAATAACCATGGTTCTGAGTCACCTGTTCTGCAGAGGATCTCAGCAGCTTTCCCCCTGAAGAAACCAACAGCCAGCACAGCCACAGAGTCCCTGCAGATTTCACCAGTTTTTGCCCAACAGATATTTGCATTTACAGACACCAGCCGCCTGTGTGCTTCTTCACTCCTTTCAGCTCCACCTCCTCCTCCAGAGCCTGGGATCCACAAGAGCACATAGTGAAGACCTCTGCAGCTGGGAGAGTGTAAGACACCAGCCTAGACACCACACTAACCTCTACCACCATAGGCACCATTGAGGTTAGCTCCTTTAGCTGTGCATTTGCATACTGCCAGCCTCTTTTTTTTTTTTTTTAATGTGTTACAGTATTATTTCTGTTTTATATGTTTTGGTTTTTTAGCCACAAAGCACTGGGATCTTAGGTCGCCAACTAGGGATCAAACCCAGACTCCCTTCACTGGAAGGCAGTCTTAACTACTGAACTGCCACGGGAGTCCTTGCCAGCTTGACTTTTGTCACCAATTTCTTTTGCTATGTTCATACCTGTTGTGTTGTCCTGTGGCCACGGAAGTGCATGCTGTCAGCCAAGTTCCCCATAAATGCTTGTGGGCCTGGATTCAGCCATATCTCAAGTCACTGGACTGTATCTCTCAACTCACTGGCAGCTAACACACTGCCAGCTGTGCACTGCATTCCTCTGGCCTGAACGATGTCACTAACATCTGCTGCTGTGTCCTGTGGCTATACCTTATAGCCCTAGGAGTGCATGGCAATCAGTTCAGTTCAGTCGCTCAGTCATATCCAACTCTGCAACCCCATGGTCTGCAGCACACCAGGCTTCGATGTCCATCACCAACTTCCAGAGCCTACTCAAACTCATGTCCATCATGTCAGTGATGCCATCCAACCATCTCATCCTCTGTTGTCCCCTTCTCTTCCCACCTTCAGGCCTTTCCCAGCATCAGGGGCTTTACCAATGAGTCGGTTCTTCACATCAGGTGGCCAAAGTATTGGAGTTTCAGCTTCAACATCAGTCCTTCCAATGAACATTCAGGACTGATTTCCTTCAGGATTGACTTGTTGGATCTCCTTGCAGTCCAAGGGACTCTCAAGAGTCTTCTCCAACACCACAGTTCAAAAGCATCAATTCTTTGGTGCTCAGCTTTCTTTATAGTCCAATTCTCACATCCATACATGACTACTGGAAAAACCATAGCTTTGATTAGATGGACCATTTTTGGCAATAGGGCCCCATTAACTGCATCTGGACCCAGATTCAGCCCTGTCTCTTGTCACTGGTCTGCACCACTGCACTCACCTGCAACTACCCTTGCAGCTGTGCACTTGCATGTTCCTAACCTGACTCCCTTCACTGGCTTCACTGTCATGCAAGTAAGTGCCTGTGGAGACACCCTGCAGCCACAGGGGTACACACCAACAGCCAAGGCCCCCTCAGCAGCCAATGTGCCCACAGCTGGTGCAGGCCCTTGTTGCTGGCCATGGTCCTCACCACTGTGTGTCTGCAACCAACCCCTGTATGAACACCAATGCAAGGATACAGGGATTATGAAAAATTAGGGAAATATGACAATAGCAAAGAAACAGTAAACTTACGGTGAAAGTGAAAGTCACACAGTCATGTCTGACTCTTTGCAATCCCATGGACTGTACAGTCCATGGAATTCTCCAGGCCAAAATACTGGATTGGGTAGCCTTTCCCTTAACTGACCACAAAGAAATAGAGATTCATGAATTGTTGATAATTCAAAATGCTTGTTCTAAATATACTCAAAGAGCTACAAGAGAACAGATTAAGAATTTCATGAAATCAGGAAAACACAAAAAATAAGTTCAATGAGGAAAAAGCATTAAAAACAAAAAAAAAAAAACAAGATTTTAGCTGAACAACACAATGAAGAATAACTTCACCAGCAGACTGTACCTTAAAGAAGAAAGAATGAGTGAACCCCACAAAAAGATCACTTATAATTTACCCAGACAGGAGGAGAAAAAAGGAATGGAGAAAGACTATGGGACTAATGTGACACCATTAAGTGAAATATGTATCATGTAGACCCAGGATAAGAGGGAGAAAGAAAATTTATTTAAAAAATAATGGCTGGAAACTTCCCAAAGCAAGAGAGAGATGTGGACAGCCAGGTACATGAAACCAATAAATCACCCAATCATTTCAATCCAAAATAATATTTTCCAAGACACATTTTAATAAAACTATCTGTAATCAAAGACGGATAAAAGGCAGCAAGAGAAAAAAAATTTTCTTTCATACAAGGAAACCCTTATGAAGCTATCAGTGGATCTTTCAACAGCAATCTTGCAGGCCAGGTTACGTTTGAAGTGCTGAAAGAAAAGAACTGCTAATCAAGAATACTCTACCCAGCAAAGTCATCCTTCACTTTCCCAAACAAAAGCTGAAGGAATTCATCACCACTAGATTGGCCTTTGTCTAAATTATTTCATCTGATTGATGATTGTCACCTATAACTTTATTGCTACTTGTCTTGGGTATTCCTTTGGAAAAGGTGTATGGATTCATTACGTATTCTAATATATTGTCTATACATTATAAGATAAAGTCAAGTATATATCTGCTGATACTTTTTGAGTTGCCCTATCTATACTTAGAAAAGTCTTTAATAGTAGGCTTCCCTGGTGACTCAGATGGTAAGGAATCTGCCTGCAATGCAGGAGACCAGTGTTCGATCCTTGGGTCAGGAAAATACCCTGGAGAAGGAAATGGCAACCCACTCCAGTATTTTGCCTGAAGAATTCCATGGACAGAGGCAGGCTCTAGTCCATGGGGTCACAAAGAGTTGGACACGACTGAGTGACTATCACTCACTCACAGATCAGCCTTACGAGAAATGCTGGAAGGAGTTATTCAAGTAGAAACAAAAAGATGCTAATTAATAACATGAAAGTACACAACAGACTGGTAAATATACGTATTCTAAATCAGACCTGGAATACTCTAATACTATAATATGTGGTGTATCAGTATACACCATATGTTATTCTAGTATTTAATAGATACTAGATTTAATAGATAGTATTTAATAGATACTAGATACTACATTTAATTCTAGTATCAGTATAAACCTAAAAGGACAAAAGCATTAAAATAACTATAGCTATAATAGTAAATGGATATACAATACAAAAATATGTAAATCAACAGCATAAAATGTGAGGATTAAAAAAAGCACAGATTTTGTATGTGGTGGAAGCTGTTTTGAGCTTAAACTGTTTTGTCAGTAAAATGTTTCAAATAAGCCACATGGTAACCAGAAAACAAAAACCTGTAGTAGATTCACTCAAGAAAGGAGAATCAAAGTATACTTTATGCAAATGAATGAAATTGGACTGTTTATATGCAAAAGAATGAAACTAGACCTCTATGTTACATCACTCACAAAAATTAAAATGGATTAAAGTCTTAAACATAAGATCTGAAATTATAAAACTCCCAGGTGAGTGCATAACAAGCTCCTTGACATTGGCAATTATTTTTTGGATGACACCTGAATCACCAGCAACAAAGGCAAAAATCACAAGTAGGATTAATGCTTTTGAACTGTGGTGCTGGAGAAGACTCTTGAGAGTCCCTGGGACTGCAAGGAGATCCAACCAGTCCATTCTGAAGGAGATCAGCCCTGGGATTTCTTTGGAAGGAATGATGCTAAAGCTGAAGCTCCAGTACTTTGGCCACCTCATGCGAAGAGTTGACTCATTGGAAAAGACTCTGATGCTGGGAGGGATTGGGGGCAGGAGGAGAAGGGATGACAGAGGATGAGATGGCTGGATGGCATCACTGACTTGATGGACGTGAGTCTGAGTGAACTCCGGGAGTTGGTGATGGACAAGGAGGCCTGGTGTGCAGCGATTCATGGAGTTGCAAAGAGTCGGACATGACTGAGCTACTGAACTGAACTGAGGACTGCATCAAGCTAAAAAGCTGCACAACAAAAGAAGCAAACTATGGAGTGGGGGAAAATATTTGCAAATAATATAAGTGGTAAGGGGTTGATATCCAAAATATATTAGGAATTCACACAACACAAAGGCAAAAAAATAATGAACCTGAAATAATTCTGTTTTAAAATGAGCAGAGGAACTGAATAGACATACCTTCAAAAAAGACATAAATGATGTTAAAACAACATCACTAATCATCAGGGGAAATTAAGTCAAAATGACAATGGCATATCACCTCACACTAATAACCCTTATCAAAAAGAGTTCAGGGCCTTCCCTGGTAGTCCAGTGGTTAAGAATCCATGCTTTCACTGCAAGGGGTATGGGTTCCAAAAGACAGTTAACAAGTGCTAGTGAGGAAAAGAGTACTCTGGTGCACTGCTGGTAGGAATATAAATTGGTATGGCTACCAAGGAAAACAGTACAGAGATTCCTCAAAATGTTAAAAACAGCACTACCATATGATCCAGGAATCCCACTCAGTGTATATCCAGAAGAAATAAAATCACAGTCTCAATACCTGCACCCATGTTCATTGCAGCATTATTCATAGTAGCCAAAATATAAAAACAACCTAGGTGTCCACTGACAAAGGGAAAACATAGAAATAATATATACATATTTTACATATATAAAATGAAGTATTATCCAGCCATCAAAAAAGGAGAAAATCCTGCCATATGAGATAACACAAGGTCTATCAGACCTTGAGGGCATTAGGTTAAGTGGAATAAGTCACATAGTGAAGGACAAACACAGTATGTTCTCATCTATGTGTGGAATCTAAAAACTCGTAAAAACAGTGTAGAATGCTCATGGGCTGAAAGTGAGGGAATAAGAAGATGTGGGGCAAAGGGTACAAACTCATTCATTAGATGAATAAATTCGTGGATCTAAAAAGGAGCTTGGAGACTGTATAGTCAATACTATTGTATTATATAATTGAAAGTTGGTATGAGAGCACAGCTTCATTGTTCTCAGCATAACAACAAAATAGTAATTAATGTGAAGTGAAGAATATGTTAACTAACCTTAGGGTGGTAACCATTTTGCCATCTACAAGTGTGTCACATCATCACATTTTACACTTTAATCTTACACAATATTATATGTCAATTACATCTCAATAAAACTGGGGGAAATCTCTGTCTTCTTATAGAGCTTATTTTCTAGCAGGGACAACAAACATAAAAACGGTTACTTATTACTCCCAGAATGGCAGCAAATGTAAAAACAGTTACTTTTGACTCCACAGACCCACTCCCATGTGAAGCAAGCAGATGCTTCACATGAGGTGTAATGAAAGTTGTTTTTTTTTTTTTTTAAGCAAAGTCTCCGGAAATTGTCCTAAAGGCATATGACAAAGAGGAAACATGCAAGAAAATCTACTCACGCTCATTAAGAACAGCAGGAGTTTGTGGTATTTGAACCTCAACTACCCCCACCCCTGCCTCCCTAGTTCACGTCACATGCTATGGCATCCGTCTGGGAAAGGCAGGCTTCCAGTTATTTCTTACATTTCTCCTGCAGCCTCTTTTACAGCCTGCATTGTAGACAAGTGCAGCTGAAGAAAAGCCAAGAGCTTCTATTCCCCAACATGCTGAGAATACTGAGGCCCCAATCACCCCCAGTTTGACTATGTTGGGTAGAGGTTCCAAGCCAAAAGGGGAAATGAGAAGACCAGAGGCTACTATGTCCACACAGCATTATCCTTCTAAAATATGGGTGTCACAGAAGGATGCCACTGTCTCCACTCCTACATCTGGGGCATGGCTCAGAGATTTTTGCAAAGGGAAAAGGCAGATCATAGAATCAAGAGGTCCTATGGTCTCTCAAAGGAGACCGAAACATCATGAGAGATCTAGGCTAAATCATGGAACATGCAGTTTACTAGAAAGAAGCAAGGAAAAGACAAATAAGTGTCTACCTGAGCTCAAAATACGTCTCAAATATTGACCTCAGAAACTTTTCACAGAAAGGCTGTCCAAAGCCAGTCACAAAAAGAGAACCTTGAAAGCGGCAAGAGAAGCAACTTATCACATATGAGGATTACCAAGAAGATTATCACTTGATTTTTCACCAGAAACCTTAGATGCCAAAAGGCAGTGGGTGGTATATTCAAAGTTCTAAAGGAAAAACAAAAACACAACAATCTGTCAAGTCAAGAATCCTATATCCTACAAAACTGTCCTTCAAAAATGAGAAGCTAAGACATTGAAAGATACACAAGGGCTGAGGAAGTTTGTTACCACTAGACCCATCCTTAATGTTAAAAGGAGTCCTTAAGATAGGAATGAAAAGACACTAGACAGAAACTCAAAACTGTTAAATAAATATCTATGGTAAAGTTAAATACATAAATAATTATAAAAACTAGTGTTACTATAACTTTTTTATAACTCTACTTTTTTTCTATGTTAATATATAGATGCATTGAAAATTATCAGTGTATGTTTTGGGATACATAATGCACAAAGATGTAATTTTATGACATCAGTAGCTGAAAAGGGGTTGGGATAGAGCTGTAAAGAAACAGAATTTTCATATCTTATTAAAGTAAAGGAATAAATTGAAATTAGAATGCTATTAACTGTAAAGTGTTAAATGTAATCCTGATAATAAATGCAAATAAAAGTAGCTATAGAAAATACACAAAAGGAAATTAGGAGAAAATAAAAAACACCAAATACTTTGGCCACCTGATGCAAAAAACTGACTCCTTAGAAAAGACCCTGATGCTGGGAAACATTGAAGGCAGGAGGAGAAGGGGATGACAGAGGATGAGATGGTTGGATGGCATCACCAACTCGATGGACATGAGTTTGAGTAAGCTCTAGGAGATGGTGATGAACAAGAACTGCGTGCTGCAGCCATGAGGTCACAAAGAGTCGGACACAACTGAGTGACTGAACTGAACTGAACACTTCACTACAAAAAGACTAAATGGAAGACAGTGATGTAGAAAATAAAGGGGGAAAGTTATTAGGCATATAGAGAATAAATAGCAAAATGACAGAAATAAATCCTTTCTTATAAGTGATTAAATGTAAATGGATAAAACTCAAATCAAAAGACAAAGATTGGCAGAAGGATTTTTTTATAATGAGCCAATGGTATGCTGTCCTACAACATATTCACTTCATTTGAAGACAAAAATGGATTAAAAGTGGAAGTATTGAGAAAGATATTATGTGCAAATAATAGCCAAGAGAGAGCAAAGGTCTCTATACTATCAGTTTTTTTAAAAGCTTTAAAATTTTAAGAGATAAAGCATTATATTTTATGTTAATAAAAATTGAAAAATATAGATGTACCCCAGTGTTCATTGCAGCACTATTTACAAAAGCTAGGATATGGAAGCAATCTAGATGTCTATCAGTGGATGAATGGATAAAGAAGCTGTGGTACATATATAAAACGGAATATTACTCAGCCATAAAAAGGAACGCATTTGAGTCAGTTCTAATGAGGTGGATGAACCTAGAGCCTATTATACAGAGTGAAGTAAGTCAGAAAGAGAAAAATAAATATCATATATTAACACATATATATGGAATCTAGAAAAATGGTATCAGTTCAGTTCAGTCGCGCAGTCGTGTCCGACTCTTTGCGACCCCAGGCCTCCCTGTCCATCACCAACTCCCGCAGTTCACTCAGACTCACATCCATTGAGTCTGTGATGCCATCCAGCCATCTCATCCTTGGTCGTCCCTTTCTCCTCCTGCCCCCAATCCCTCCCAGCATCAGGGTCTTTTCCAATGAGTCAACTCTTCGCATAAGGTGCCCAAAGTACCGGAGCTTCAGTTTTAGCATCATTCCTTTCAAAGAAATCCCAGGGTTGATCTCCTTCAGAATGGACTGGTTGGATCTCCTTGCAGTCCAAGGGACTCTCAGAGTCTTCTCCAGCACCACAGTTCAAAAGCATCAATTCTTCGGCACTCAGCCTTCTTCACAGTCCAACTCTCACATCCATACATGACCACAGGAAAAACCATAGCCTTGACTAGACGGACCTTAGTCGGCAAAGTAATGTCTCTGCTTTTGAATATACTATCTAGGTTGGTCATAACTTTTCTTCCAAGGAGTAAGCATCTTTCAATTTCATGGCTGCAGTCACCATCTGCAGTGATTTTGGAGCCCAAAAAAATAAAGTCTGACACTGTTTCTACTATTTCCCCATCTATTTCCCATGAAGTCATGGGACCGGATGCCATGATCTTCATTTTCTGAATGTTGAGCTTTAAGCCAACTTTTTCACTCTCCTCTTTCACTTTCATCAAGAGGCTTTTTAGCTCTTCTTCACTTTCTGCCATAAGGGTGGCGTCATCTGCATATTTGAGGTTATTGATATTTCTCCCAGCAATCTTGATTCCAGCTTGTGTTTCTTCCAGTCCAGCGTTTCTCATGATGTACTCTGCATGTAAGTTAAATAAGCAGGGTGACAATATATAGCCTTGACATACTCCTTTTCCTATTTGGAGCCAGTCTGTTGTTCCATGTCCAGTTCTAACTGTTGCTTCCTGACCTGCATACAGATTTCTCAAGAGGCAGTTCAGGTGGTCTGGTATTCCCGTCTCTTTCAGAATTTTCCACAGTTTCTTGTGATCCACACAGTCAAAGGCTTTGGCATAGTCAATAAAGCAGAAATAGATGTTTTTCTGGAACTCTCTTGCTTTTTCCATGATCCAGAGATCTTTCTTTCAAACTTTGTATTAATGTGAAATATGTGGAAACACATAAGTACATAAGTACTTGATGTAAAAAGTAAGTATTTGTTGATAAATAAAATTGGATAGCAGTTTGAGGTTGAGGATTAGGAACAGAGCACTTGGGTCTTTATTTAGACACTGTCACTTAACTGTAGTGTGATATGAAGTGAATTATTTAATCACTGTGTTTCAATTTTTCTCATTTCAAATGACCTGGAATTGTTCTGGATTAAATATTTAATGAAATGTAAGAAATAGAAGGAACTGAGCACACTGATGCAAAGGTCTCATATCTAGACCTTTGTTGTTCACCTATGAAAATGAATGCTAGAAGTGTTAGTTTTAAAATTTAAGTTGGACAGGTGCTAAAAAGCTTTAGTTTTAAAATTTAAGTAAGATACCCCTGCAACTCTCATCTTTTGAATATTTCTCAGCTCTACACACACAACTTTAGTGTTTGAACAATTTTTCTTCTCTGGCCATAAGTGTGTTTTCATTCCTTATAATAGTGTTCTGGAATTCAACCTGTCAGTTGAAAAATATCCTTCTGCCCAAAACCTCATTTATTTTCATGTCACCCTTATGAGGCACCATGACAACATCCATTTTCTCTTTTGTATAAAGTCACAATTCCTAGCAGCTTGTCTCTGCAGGCCACTGAAAGTTGTCAACATGTTCTGTATGGATCCTTATGGCAAAACCTTACTCCTTCTTACTCATTATAAAAACATTATGAATAGGTATTGCAGATATTTTAATGATAATACAGACTCTTTTCCATGAGACGAGCAAAAGAAAATACAAAGTATGAAAAAAATAAGAAAAGATATTTTTCTGGAAGTGGAAATGCCATTAAAGAATTTGGGGGGGATATCTTGCAGTATTATCCAAAAAGTAGCATGTTAATTTTCTCCTTATTAAACAAAGCTTATCATTCAGTAAGCTAATCAACTCATATCATTCCAATTTGCAGGGTGTGGGGAGAGTTTTCCATTGTGTGTGTGTGTGGCCATTTGTTCTTCTACTTCTTTCATCCTTCTTGGTCACCATCCTCTGGGTTTACTTCTTTGGTGTCTGTCTTTAAACATATCATCCGTGATATCTCCACAATATTGTCGTACCTATTCACCTCTCAACTCTCTCTCACTCTCCTCCATGGCATACAGCATCTTACAAGTCAACGTAGACCTTGATCCCAGATCACTTCTCTTACACCATATCCCTTTCTTTGCTCTCATCATTCCATCTAGAACCTTTTGTTTAAAATGCCTTATTACTCTTTTTTAGTTCAAATTTGGCATTTATAACCTGGAAGAAGCACAAGCTAGAATCAAGATTGCCGGGAGAAATATCAATCACCTCAGATATGCAGATGACACCACCCTTATGGCAGAAAGTGAAGAGGAATTAAAGAGTCTCTTGATGAAAGTGAAAGAGAAGAGTGAAAAACTTGGCTTAAAGCTCAACATTCAGAAAATGAAGATCATGACATCCCGTCCCATCACTTCATGGGAAATAGATGAGGAAACAGTGGAAACAATGTCAGACTTTATTTTTGGGGGCTCCAAAATCACTGCAGATGGTGACTGCAGCCATGAAATTAAAAGACGCTTACTCCTTGGAAGGAAAGTTATGATCAACCTAGATAGCATATTGAAAAGCAGAAACATTACTTTGCCAACAAAGGTCCATCTAGTCAAGGCTATGGTTTTGCCAGTGGTCATGTATGGATGTGAGAGTTAGACTGTGAAAAAAGCTGAGCACCAAAGAATTGATGCTTTTGAACTGTAGTGTTGGAGAAGACTCTTGAGAGTCTGTTGGACTGCAAGGAGATCCAACTAGTCCATTCTAAAGGAGATCAGTCCTAGGTGTTCATTGGAAGGACTGATGCTGAAGCTGAAACTCCAATACTTTGGCCACCTCATGTGAAGAGTTGGCTCATTGGAAAAGACTCTGATGCTGGACGGGATTGGGGGCAGGAGGAGAAGGGGACGAGCGAGGATGAGATGGCTGGATGGCATCACTGACTCGATGGACATGAGTTTGGGTGAACTCCGGGAGTTGGTGATGGACAGGGAGGCCTGGCGTGTTGCAATTCATGGGGTCGCAGAGTTGTACACGACTGAGCGACTGAACTGAACTGAACAATTATGTTCACTGCTGTATTTGGATATGTTAGGTGCTCGAATAAATCTTTATTGAATTGAGTTATAGAAGTACAGTCTGCCAGGAGCTGGGTCAGTTGCTTCAATATAAAGAATAGTTGTTTCTTAGCACTTTAGTTAGTTGTGATTGCTGTCTCTTTTGGGCTCCCAAAGCACTTTCTTTCAACCTGTCTTATGACATTTATCACTTAGTATCATGTGAAAACTTAGACTTTGTTGTCAGACAGACAGAAGTTCAAACCCTGGTTCCTAACTAAGTGTATAATCTTGGGCAAATTGTTTCATTTCTCAAGAACCCATAGTTTTTCTGTCAAGTGAGGATGATCATGGCTATTACATTACACTTTTGTGAAGATTACGTGGCATAAAATATGTGCGAAATACTTTGCTTTTAGTAAGTGTTTAATAGGAAGAAGAAGAACCAAACTGTATTTTAGTATCCAGACATTGTCTTAAACTCTTTACATTTATTAACCCTTGTGTTCCTTTTACATTGGTTAACATTGCAAAAGAGCAGGCACATTCTCCCTGTTTTGCAGATGAGACAAGTAAGGCACAAAAAGGGTTAACTCCCTTTTCAAGGACACAGAGTTGGGACTACACCAGGGTGGTGTACATGCAAGTGGTAAAGAATCTGCCTGCCCATGCAGAAGACATAAGAGACGTGTTTGATCCCTGCATCAGGAAGATCCCCTGGAGGAGGGCATGGCAGCCAACTCCAGTACCCTTGCTTGGAGAATCCCACAGACAGAGGAGCCTGTCAGGCTCTATATAGTCCATAGGGTTGCAAAGAGTTGGACATGACTGAGCAACTTATCACAAGCACGTCTGGCTTTTGCATTGACCACTTCGTTGTGTAGCCCTTCTCGACTTCTGTATTGTTCTCCCCTTATTGTTAAGAAGAGAAGAATGTGAATGAAGGAGTCATAAAACCTGAATATTAGTCTTAGATTGTCAGCAGCTGTTTACTCACTTACTCTCTTTGACCTGAATTCAGTATTCTTAGGGAGAAGGCAATGGCACCCCACTGCAACACTCTTGCTTGGAAAATCCCATGGATGGCAGAGCCTAGTAGGCTGTAGTCCATGGAGTCACTGAGAGTCAGAACAACTAAGCGATTTCAGTGAAATGGCTTTCAGTTTTCACTTTCATGCATTGGAGAAGGAAATGGCAACCCACTCCAGTGTTCTTGCCTGGAGAATCCCAGGGACGGGGAGCCTGGTGGGCTGCCATCTATGGGATCACACAGAGTCTGACAGGACTGAAGTGACTTAGTAGCAGCAGCAGCAGTATTCTTATCTACAAGACACAAGAATGAAATAGCAGACAATCTCTTTTTACCTTCCCAGATTCCTTTAATTTTGAGAATTGTCCCTCTCCCAATCTATTCCAGAAAGACTGTCGGTCACATTTGCCACTGCAGGGTCTTCAGAGTTTTTCATATCCTCAGGCAGAGTGATTCCTCCAGGGCAGAACACAAAGACTAAGCAGGGTTAGAAAATTTTGTGTGTGTGTGTGTGTGTGTGTCTGTGTCTGTGTGTGGGTATTTAAACTGCATGGAATCAGGGGAAATAGAGCCCTTTTTAATTTCCAAAATATATAAGCTGAAAAAATCATAACAGCATAAAGCTGCCAGAGGGAGAGAGAATCTCTCCACCAGGTGGAGAGAATCTGCTTAAGACTGAATGCAACTCAAAGAAAGAAGAACTATGAAATTAGGGTTTGGAAAGAGAGAGAGAATAAATGGCAAGAATGATTATTACGATAATTATTTTGGTATCTCAGTTCAGTTCAATTGCTTAGTCATGTCCACCTCTTTGGGACCCCATGGACTGCAGCATGCCAGGCTTCCCTGTCCATCACCAACTCCCGGAGCTTACTCAAACTCATGTCCATCAAGCCGGTGATGCCATCATCCAACCATCTCACCTTCTGTCATCCCCTTCTTCTCTTGCCTTCAATCTTTCCCAGCATCAGGGTTTTTTTCCAATAAGTCTGGATTTTGGTGTCTGGATTCAGCTATATCTGAAGTCAGTACACGTCTGTATGTTTCAGTTTTGTGATTCAATGAAATACTTTTCCTCTTTATATAGTTTGAGTTGGTTTTCTGTCAGTTATTAGAAAAAAAAATTCCTATTCAAGATTTAAAAGGATAATGTCCCTTCTAGCCATAACACTCTGTAACCATAACCATTCATTATATGCTTGCAGTCCTAAAGGAATATATTTTTGAACAAAGCAGGTATTAAATAAATATTTTTGAAATAAATGGAATTGTTCAACCTGCAATCCAGGATAAAATAGGTATACCTGGGATCAGAAGCATATATTTCAAATGACTTTTATAGGTTTTTGGCAATTGACTACTTTGATAATGATCTAAGAGCTTCCAAGATGGTCCAGTGGGTAATAAATCCACCTGTAATGCAGGGGGTGCAGGAGACATGTCCCTGGATTGAAAAGTTCCCCTGGAGGAGGGCATGGCAACCCATTCCAGCATACTTGGAGAATCCCATGGACAGAGGAGCCTGGTGGGTTATAGTCCATAAGGTCACAAAGAGTTGAACAAAACTGACTTGACTGAACACATATATATATAATGATCTAAAATAATTAAAACCAGTTTTCCATGGACTGTTCCTCAATGAGCTGACTTCTGGATCTTGTTTGGAAAGTTGTCTCTTAACTAGTGGATGGATGCAAAGGAAAGGGTGGTTTGCTGAGCACAAGATGAATCCTTCCTGAAATTAACAAGCAAAACAAAGGATAGAACTGTTGAAGGAGAAATAGGATATAAAAGGAACTACCAACCATTGTCTCTATACAGTAATATAAGGACATAAAATTTAAAAGGGCTCTTGGAAGAACAGAATGACTATCATTTGGGATTATATCCACTCTACAGTAGATCCAATTATCCTTACACAATCATACCCACAACACAATCTCATATTCACAAAGATGAAGAGATAGACTCAGATGGAATGTGTGAGCAACACACAAAGATGTTAAGCAGTTGCTTTCAGTTGAGAAGTATGTATGCATGTATACCTACTGCTTGTGTCCAAATGTCTTCATATATTTATAACTATAGAGAACTCCCCTCTGCGGTCATCTACACTTGAATCCTTCAAAAAGAACACATACTCTTTAAATCAGTTCCATGTGCCAGGAAGTATGCTGAACACTCTGTACATCATCTCATGGTCTTCTCATCACCAACCCCCCAACCCCGCTTCTTATACATGAGGAAATTGAGATCCAGGTAGTTTAAATAACTTGCGCAAAGTCTCACACCTAGTAAGCAGTGCAACTCTTTCCTGCTTTAAATGCTCTCCTTTCATCACCATGCTCTGCTACCCCTCCCAGATTTAATTAGTTTTAATGATAAAAAAATACAGAGCTATTGCCTGCCCTGCAAAAGAGGGAGTGAAGAATTGAGTTGAGACAGTGAAGTATTGTAGAGAAGAGAGAGATGGAGTAGGTACATGGTACATGGGAAAAGAATCAAGTTATAAACATTTAGAGAGCTAATATTGGGGAAAAAATAAGACTAAGACATACAGTTCCTTCCCAAGTGATAAATCTTTTCCATTTACTGCGACTCGGTTCATTTCATGTAAATTCTATGTTTAACATGAACTCATAGTTTCATCGCTCAAACCTGCTTGGCTGCTAGCATTCTCCTGAGGGCTCTGCCAACAAGAAAGTGCACGATACTGCCAGCAACAGCAAGGCCGTGCATGCTGCAGCCTGCCAGACTAACTGCTGAAACCTCGCAGCAGATTTAGTGTTTCCTGTAGAGGCTTTCTGAGACAGAAAAGTTCCCAGCTTGTTTGTATATGACTAGCTTATGTTTCCATGATGCCCTGAACCATGGCTTTTTAGGGGTCACTTCGTTTCATAAACATTGTTCTGACTCTATAGGGAATCAGCTGCATTCACACAGCCAGTGCTTATGGAAACAATGACATTTGATTTTCAAGTGGAAAATAGATTGTTTATTATTAGCTTACAAAAAGCACTTTTCAGAGTCATGCAAAAGATTAGGGCAGTGTTTGGTGTAATGGTCATCCATTTATGGAGGTGATGGAGACAAGGTAACATTCACTGATGAGATAAAGGTTTAAAAGCTTAAGAAATGTGGGAGGTCTTTATAGAAATGGGTAAGGATGCTGTTGAACAGAACACACATGATATTAGCTGCTCACATCTCTCAAGGAGAAATAGTGATGGAGTCTCTTAGAGCTAGGAAGTGGTTCTTGATGGCCTTACTCCAAAGAGTTCTATATGCCTTGAGAAATAGCTTCAGTACAGTTACACATGGGGTTCCTTTTAGTGACATCAGTTGAAGAGCTGATTCAGCATTACTGAACCTTGGGTTTGGGGCACAATCATTTCCTTAAAAGTTCAGAAGATGTGCCATTTCTTCATACCAAGCTTAATTCGTTACTCAAGCTTCTATAACAAATGGGGTTCTGTGAAAAATACTTCACGTCTTTATCTAACATGTGTCTTAATAGGATGAGATATTATACATATATTTTTATAGTAACATTTGATGAAACTTTCTATATATTAGACATAGGATATATTTTACTCTATACTTGACGTGCAGAAACTTTTTAAAAATTTTAATGTTTATATTGAAGTGCACATGCTAGTAAAGTAATGCTCAAAATTCTCCAAGCCAGGCTTCAGCAATATGTGAACCGTGAACTCCCTGATGTTCAAGCTGGTTTTAGAAAAGGCAGAGGAACCAGAGATCAAACTGCCAACATCCGCTGGATCATGGAAAAAGCAAGAGAGTTCCAGAAAAACGTCTATTTCTGCTTTATTGACTATGCCAAAGCCTTTGACTGTGTGGATCACAATAAACTGTGGAAAATTCTGAAAGAGATGGGAATACCAGACCACCTGACCTGTCTCTTGAGAAATCTGTATGCAGGTGAGGAAGCAACAGTTAGAACTGGACATGGAACAACAGACTGGTTCCAAATAGGAAAAGGAGTACATCAAGGCTGTATATTGTCACCCTGCTTATTTAACTTACATGCAGAGTACATCATGAGAAACGCTGGACTGGAAGAAACGCATGCTGGAATCAAGATTGCCAGGAGAAATATCAATAACCTCAAATATGCAGATGACACCACCCTTATGGCAGAAAGTGAAGAGGAGCTAAAAAGCCTCTTGTTGAAAGTGAAAGAGGAGAGTGAAAAAGTTGGCTTAAAGCTCAACATTCAGAAAACGAAGATCATGGCATCTGGCCCCATCACTTCATGGGAAATAGATGGGGAAACAGTAGAAACAGTGTCAGACTTTATTTTTTTGGGCTCCAAAATCACTGCAGATGGTGACTGCAGCCATGAAATTAAAAGGCGCTTACTCCTTGGAAGAAAAGTTATGACCAACCTAGATAGTATATTCAAAAGCAGAGACATTACTTTGCCGACTAAGGTCCGTCTAGTCAAGGCTATGGTTTTTCCTGTGGTCATGTATGGATGTGAGAGTTGGACTGTGAAGAAGGCTGAGCGCAGAATTGATGCTTTTGAACTGTGGTGTTGGAGAAGACTCTTCAGAGTCCCTTGGACTACAAGGAGATCCAATCAGTCCATTCTGAAGGAGATCAACCCTGGGATTTCTTTGGAAGGAATGATGCTAAAGCAGTACTTTGGCCACCTCATGCGAAGAGTTGACTCATTGGAAAAGACCCTGATGCTGGGAGGGATTGGGGGCAGGAGGAGAAGGGGACGACCGAGGATGAGATGGCTGGATGGCATCACGGACTCAATGGACGTGAGTCTGAGTGAACTCTGGGAGTTGGTGATGGACAGGGAGGCCTGGCGTGCTGTGATTCATGTGGTCACAAAGAGTCGGACATGACTGAGTGACTGAACTGAACTGAACTGAACTGTAGTTGATTCACAATGTAGTGTTAATTTCAGGGATACAGCAAAGTGCTTCAGTTATATATACAAATATATCCATTCTTTTTCAGATGCTTTTCCTATATAGGTTATTATAAAGTACTAGAGTTCCCTGTATATTTTACATACTATCTCCATATAAAATAATCTACAAGGACTATACAGTGAGTTTATTTTATATATAGAAGTGTGTGTATGTTACCCAAACTCCTCATTTATCCCTTCCCCCAAATTTTCCCCTTGGTAATGGTAACCATAAGTTTGCTTTCCAAGTCTCTGAGTGTGTTAACATTCAGTACCCTTTATTTCTTTGTTTTGCTAATCACTGTCTCCCTTTACTAGAATGTAAGCATCCCAGGGGAAGAGAGTTTTGTCTGTTTCATTCACTGCTGTGTCTGAAGCACCTAAAGTCATGCCTGCCTCAGCGAGGTTTTCAACAAGTGTATTTCATACAAACGAACAGGGACTATGCTGACTGTTTTATAGGCATATCTTTTCAAATCACCCCATTCAAGCAGTAAATCATTAAAGCATGTTCTGCTTCCATTTCCATTTTATGATGAGGAAAATGAGACTTTGAGAATTTAAATACATTTTTCAAGGCCATAGAGCATATAAATTAGACAGCCTGGTTCAAGTGTAAACTCTACCTCCAAACTTCATGTTCCTCATATCTGGTTCATGCTTTTCTCCTGAGCATTTCCATTTAAAGCCTGAGTCCACTTGAAAAAACTAACAGGCCCTTTTCTGGGTAAAGGAAGTCCCTGTGAGGATGGGTGGGGTTAGGTGCCTCAGATTCCAGTTGTGTCTGTCACAAGACAAAGTCATGCTTTCGGACTTTCATAGAGCTCCTGGGATGCCTCACTTTCTTGGCCATTTGTCCACCTGTCTGAAGTCTGTGAGAGGGGTGAACCTTCTGGAGTTTCTCCTTCACACCCTTGGTAGGTAGGGAAGCACCTGCATAGAAGAAAGAACCAGACTATTGTGAAGCATTGTGAAACCTTCCATAGCTCAGTCCCTCCAATTTTTCAAATGCCTGGGTGTGTCTTGTATTCTAGAAATGCACAAGTTTAGGCAAGGTGTGTTTGTGGTTTGGGTTTAAAGAGGACAAAGGAAAGAGTAGAGGGGCTGAAGGAACAAAGTTAGTAAAGACTACGAGTGTCTCCAGGACTAGAGAAGAATAAAGCTTTAAAAACAAACACTAAAATGGACTTATCCATGATGATTAGTCTCTCTCTAGAACAGGAGAAAAGCTCACTACAGCGCTGACAGCAGAAAGTATGGTTGGATCTTCCTAGAACTTAGGGTCCTGGCCTTGTCCCAGCTAATTGTCACTGCCATTTTGACCTCCTCCACCCCCCACATTGCTGTGTCCTCTCAATCATTCTCCTTAACCCCTTAGCTTTTGGTTCATAGTCTTGCATCTTTTATAAGGCAAGCCTGAGAAGATAGTCCAGACATACATAAGGCAAATTTTTATGGGGTAAGATAAAAAAAAAAATGTATGTAGCTGCTACCCACTTTTCCTGTACAGAAGAAAGTTTGCCTAGGATTCCACATGGAAAAATACTGAAGAAACTCATCAACAACGTATTGATTCCTAGTACCCTGGTCTTCTCTATGAAGACTTCTCTTTGAATACTTAGCTTGAATATTATCTGTGACCTTGAAGTCTATTCAATCTAAACCTGATAGTTAAAACTTTTCTGTTGAGAATAGTGATCAGAAAACGAGGTCTGTGTTTGGGGGTGGGTGTGGATGAAAAAAATGAACATAAGGTTATATTTTATCTTCAAATTCTCTTCTCAGAGATTCATTATACTTTGGGTGGTAGTATATGGTACACTACTGTCACAAGGACTGCCCATTATAATTACCCAGGGAAATTTAAAAAAATATATACTTGGTCCTAGCCCAAACCAATTAAATCAAAATCTCTCGGAGGGAGGCTGGAGGACTGAAATTTTTGTAAAAGCTCTCCAGATGATTCTAACATGCAGCTAGGACTGAGAGTTCCTAGCATGGGATAGGACTGTAGGTGGAGTCTGCTAGGTCTGTGTTGTAATTCCAAATATGCCACTTTTTGTGCTGTGTGACATCAGGAAAGTTTTTGAAGCTTCCTAAACTCATGCACTTATCTTGTAAAATGGAGACAGTGTGCCTTCATCAGAGGATTGTTTTAAAGATAAAGTGAGAGAATGTATGTGTTGTAGCTAGTACAGTGCCTTGCATATAATTGGTGTGTAATAAATTAGGGTTATTATCACTATTATCATCATTATTAGGCTTAGAAAAGACCATTATGTCTATATGTAAACATTGCTTAGTCATAGGGAAGAGCAGACTCCTACTGGAGACCAGTGCAGCCATCTGCTCTTTGTCAGATGGAATATTATTATACTATGATTATTTCTCCTCCTTGACCCAATCTAATTTTGAACCCCGTTGCTACAATGATTAAAACTATTCTGACAGATTTCTGCTAAAGGGTAAATGGTACTTGATGTTAAGATACTTCCTCCAACATTTAGTTTTATTCGTTTTAATGCTGGTTCTACTATTCTTTCAGTTGTATCCTTCTAATATGCTGAAAATTTAAAGATTTGTCTTGTTTTATTTTAGATGGCCCTTCGTCTCCCATTGCAGGATCAAAAATCAAATTTTCACAGTACTCCCTTCAAAAAAGATAAGAAACCATACCATGTTTTTGGTCTTTGAATAATTGCATCTTAAATCCATTGCCACAGATTCTACCCTCCTTTATGAAAAAGACATTGCATTAGCCATAGAGTTGCAGACTGGATTAAAGATCCTTAAAGCTAGTAAAAATACAAGGACACAGAGTTTAGCATGGATGAGACTCAATTTATAATTGTCTTACACACAATAAATGTTCATGACAGTGTTCAATTGAAAGGCAATACTCTGCTGTTCAATAGAAGCAAAATGATTTTCCTAACAATGATTTGTCTATTTAAACATCTGCAGATGTTTAAGGAGAAGGGTTACAGCCCATTTTCCATATTCCAGTAAGTCCAATACACTGCGTCTATGACAGATGATACCAGCATTCTCACAGGCTGTTTTTTGGACTCATTCATGAAGTGTGACCAATAAACCCAATGGCTTAGCTAAGTATGATCCACCTCTGAACTAGCTCTCTATTGTTTTTCTTTTTTGAGTTCTGGCTTGGTTCTCATCATTACTCTTGCCCCCGTATCTTTAGCCTCTGGCCCTGACAATGCATCCCCTACAAGAATCCAGATAACCCTCTTGGTCCTTTGACTTCCCCATCACAAACCTGTGACAACTTCCTGCATCTCTAACAAAGCCCAAATCATGTGGGGGAAAATGGAAAGAGCTCAGTTTGTTTGAATTTGGAGGCTAGCAGATCTGGGGTTCAACTTGGCTTTGTGGCATTTTAGTTTTTAGCTGTGTGATTGTGGTTGTATATTTTTCTTCTCTAAATCTGTTTTGTCATCTGTAAAATGACTAAAAATAACTACCTTAGGGTTGGAAAGTAAAGTGTTAGTCACTCAGTTGTGTCCAACTCTTTGTGACCCCATCAGCCTCCCCTGCCCATGGAATTCTTCCAGCAAGAATACTGGAGGAGTGCGTTGCCATCCCTTCTCCAGGAGATCTTCCTGACCCAGGGATCGAACCCAGGTCTCTTGCATTGCAGGCAGATTCTTTTACCATCTGAACCACCAGGGAAGCCCCTACCTTAGAGTTTAATAGGCATTAAATGAAATAACTTCTGCACATTACCTAGTACAATATCTGACTTCCAGTTTAAGCTCAACTAATATTAGTAACCTCCTGTGATCCTCTGAGGGCTTCCCAGGTGGCCCAGTGGTAAAGAATCCGCCTGTTAGTGCAAGAAACATAGGAGGTGCAGGTTCAGTCCCTAAATCAGGAAGATCCCCTGGAGGAGGACATAGCAACCCTTTCTGGTATTCTTGTCTGGAAAATCCCATGGATAGAGGAGGATGATGGGTTACATCTGTGAGGTCACAAAGAGTCGGACACAACTGAGCGCGAGCACAGACTCTGATGCTCCAATTCTAGACCTGGCCTACTTTTCCAGTTACAGTGCTGTTCCTCTGCCTTCTACATGCCCTGGTTTCTTTTTCCTTCTCTACCATCAAGGTACGCATATATCTCCATTCCCTTGCTTCTGTGACTTTATTCATCTGTATACTCATGTGGTTCTCTTTACCATAAATACCTTTTGTGTAGTGTCTAACCAGCTCTTTTGTTTTTCCCCAAGATTGTGCATCAAAATTATCCTCCAACCCCCCTACTCACAGTCTCTGTCCTACCTTCTCAGTGATCTTTCCATCCTGCCCTGGGGTCCATCCCACGTCAGTGTTTGTATCCACCTCCCACGTCAGTGTTTGTATCCACCTTCTCCAACTGCTTATGAGCCCCTTGAGGGCAGGAGAAGGGTCCTTCTTATCTTTGCCTGCAACTGCCCATCTCTACCACACATTTCTAAGAGCCTAATAGGATTTCTTGAAAAGAAAATGCTGAAAATATTATGAATGTATTATTTAACAAATTCATTGTATTGCTAAAACTGTATTTTTGATATAGAAATCATTTTTATATAATATAAACAAAAAACATTGTACTTATATATATACATATATATATATGATTATTCTATTATTATTGATCACATAACTAGAAAAATTAATCAAGTCTACTAAGTGTAATTAACTTCCCAGAGTAATACTGTCAATAAAACTTATCATGTCTTGGGAGTTTTTATAAAAGCTCCAAACAGACCCTGGGGACTAACGTATACCTAGCAAGCTCATGGCAATAATACTGACTCAGAAACACTAAGATTAAGGCAGCAGAAGAAAAGACAAAAGGCAGACTGATGAGAGGCAGACTGAAGTGACCAGGACTTAGGACTCAATGTCTGATTTTCGGCTGAAACTTCAGGCATGTTTATTCTGCAGGATGGAAGCCTGTAGGACAATATTCTCTTCCTTAGCACTGTTTCTATTGGCCAGGAGAGAACTAGAATAAAGAAGAACTTCACACAAGTCAATCTGCCTCTACAGTTTATATTCATCAAGTCTTTTTCTTATTCGTAGAAGTAGCAATATGTGTTGGTCACTCAGTCGTGTCCGACTCTTTGCAACCCCATGAACTGTAGCCCTCCAGGCTTCTCTGTCTATGGGATTCTCCAGGCAAGAATACTGGAGTGCATTGCCATTTCCTTCTCCAGGGGATCTTCCCAACCCAGGGATCGAACCCAGGTCTCCTGAATTGCTGGCAGATTCTTTGCTGTTTGAGCTACAGGGAAATCTTTTTTCTTCTTCTTATTTTTACATATTTCATGTGCTTCATATTTCAAGTTGCTTCAGTCGTGTCTAACTCTGTGCGACCCCATAGATGGCAGCCCACCAGGCTCCCTCGTCCCTGGGATTCTCTAGACAAGAACATGGAGTGGGCTGCCATTTCCTTCTCCAATGCATGAAAGAGAAAAGTGAAAGTGAAGTTGCTCAATCGTGTCTGACTCTTAGAGACCCCATGGACTGCAGCCCACCAGGCTCCTCTGTCCATGGGATTCTCCCGGCAAGAGTACTAGAGTGGGGTGCCATTGCCTTCTCCGTTCTATGTGGAATAGTTCTATGCAAAATATGTATACTGATAGTATGTTTCTCTGCCATATTTTAATTCATTTAATGACCTCTTTTGGTTTCTTTAATGAAAACATTTTAATTAGTCAATGTTTCCACAATCAAGCACAATTTTTTTTCCTGTATTATCTGATTGGGTGACCAGCCAGCCCAGCTTGCCAGGGGACTGAGCAGTTTCCTGGGACATGGGTCTTTCAATGTTCAAATTGGGATCGTTTGGGGAAGCTGGAAAATTTAGCACCATGCTAAAGAATTTTTCAACTTTTCAGAGAAAAATGTCAGCTATTGTTCTTTTCCACAAGGTGTTTGTAATTGACTGGGGAAATAGGATGCAGGAAACCAAATCTGGGACAACTGAAGAGAGAAAGAAACAAAGTTTAAGAGTGTGTGGTGCAGCATATAAACTATGTAAAGTTTTAGAGCTGGCAGGGGAAGGATGGTGATGGAGAGACACCTTCTTTGCAAAAGTGAGCCTGGCATAGAAAATCTCAGACTGGATAGAAGCTTAGGAACTCTGGAGGAGGTGAGGTGAGCCTTAAGTGGAGAAAGACATAGTGTGAACAGGAAACAGAAGGCAGAAGGCCGGCCTGGGGCTGGAGAGGGTGAGCCAGGGAGGTGCAGGTCGTGAATACAAGCTGAAATAAAGCCTGACAAGGGTGTGCCGTTTGCAGTAACTTTCGGCTGCCCTTCCAACATTTGCTTGAATAATTGAGACTTGGCTGCAATTACGGTTTACATTTGGTGGCTCCACTTCCTCAAAAGGAGAATTTATGTGTCTCGTGGAATAAACCAATGTACGTGTTAACTGAGGCTCGTCCAGTGTTTCAATGAGATGGTCGTTATGAAGTAAGTCAGGGAGAGACAGCATCTATCATGAAATGTTTTGTGTGGTGAAATACTCTATGGCAAGACCAAAATGCTAGATTCAAGAAGATTTTGCAAAGAAAATAAATAACTGCTCTTTTCATGTAGAATTTGCCCTTTATCCGATATTGGCAGCCCTGAGTGTTTGGCTCACAGAAAGCACCTTTGCATTTGTTTTATTGCTTCTCTGCAAGTTATTTGCCTCCAGTTTTAGCAGCTGAATTATTTTCCTAATCCTTCTCAATTAACATGTCTTCTGTATCATCGAGGAACCAAAATGAAAGAGGAAGTTACATGGGAACGACATTCCATCTTTCCTGGAGAACAATTTTCCTGTCAAAAATTCGAGAGGAAGAATGCGAGAATATTTTTTTTTCTTCGTTTGTTGCCAGCGTCTACTTAAAATTCAGATGAACTGCATTTTCTCTGACTAGTTTTGCTTCCATATGAACTCTAAAATATTCCATTTTCTTCTCACCACCCCTTCCCTCTCCTCAAAAACAAGCACTTTTATAAACAGGGAAAGAGCTCTGGTTCTCAAAAGTAAACAACCCCTGCTGAGCAGAGCCAGGGGCCCCTGGAAAGCCACCCCTTCAGAAGGAAATCAGATCCCTGGGCAAAATAAGTGAAGAAAAAAGGGGCAGCTGTTAAAACATTTAGTCTGTTTTTCTCCTCCACCCTGCGGGTCCCCTTGTTTCCCAGCCCCCACCTCCACGTGATCCTTTCCATCCTAGGTTTCTGGGCTGGAAAAGCAGTACCTCAGCACAGAGCGTGTGTAAGAAGGAGGTTCCCCGCCGGCCTCTGCACCCTCACAGTCATCTTCTCGGCCTCTCCGCCCTCGCCCTCCGCGCCACATTCCTGGAGGATAGTCGAAAAATTGATTGGACGATTTTTTGGCAGCTCTTTACAGAGCCTGCAGCCACAGCTTGGTTTAATTAGGGATTCAGCGTTTCTTTTATGTAGGTCACATCAGGTTTTGATTCCAGATCTCATATAGCTCTAACCTTTCTAAAAAGTCAGAAATGCATGTGCTATGGGAAGATTTTTTTTTTAAGTTTTTATAATTCTCACCAGAGTCACTGATGCTAATATAGCCGTGGTCTCTCTCTTTTTGTCTAATTTATCAGAATCAGGGCGGCATTCTATGAAGCCTCTTCTTCCATGAGGCTCCTGGTGTCTGAAGCATACATCTCTTACTATGAAATTATTAGCACTGATCTGGGGATGGGGAAGGTTTGATGGTCTTTTGCTTGTTTCTCTGTGCATCTGTGCCCTAAAGGTTTAATGGGTTCTCTTTCTATGAAATCTGATACTAAAAAAAAATCTCTTTGGAGGTGAGTATAAAAATATTTATCCAGTAATCTTTGAGATGAAATTAAAAGTAAATATAAGGCAGTAAGAGAAACTGGGTATTATAATGACAGTTAATAAGCTGAAACCCCATAATAAATATTCTCATATCATACACAGCCCTTAGGAAACCTGTCTAAAAAATTTATAAAGAACAAAGAATATCCCTTGGCAGGTATCATGCAAGAACCATTGATGATTTCGGAAGTCTGAATGATGAACATGGATCCTGACACTGCCTTTGGAAAATTCTAACCTAGTAGTAAAATTTGCCTTTCAGAAATTTGTGACAATTAGTCCATGATTCTGATTTACATTGTTCTTTGGGTACCACATTTTGTTTACTTTTGCTTGTAGAAAGTTTGAAATTTTTATCAGCCAAATAAAACATAAATATAAAACATCCAAACATTAAACAGAAAGCCACCTTAACCTCCACCTCCAAAAAAAAAAAAAAATACCACATTTTCAGAGTATGCGTCAATACAAGCAATGCATACTTAAGTGACTAATATGACTGCATGTAATCTGCCAAGCACAGGTAATTAATTAGACTACTCAGTGAGTGTCATGCAAATAGGTGAACATTACTTGCTGTCAGGAGTGTGAAGCAGTGTCCTGTTTACATTTCTTGGATGACTAGGTGAAGAGCAGTGCCAAACATTGAAATGAAACACTGTGAGCTTCCAAATTGTGCACCTCTCCTAATGTTAAGAGGGGCTATTATTCCTCAAAAGATGCTGGTCCAATCTATTTCATATTGTTAAAAGCAGCTGGAAGGGCCTATCTGTCAATGAAGGAGGTGTCTCATCTGTTGGAGAAACTCACAGACTCTTGGGCTCCTTATTTTCAGAGTGAGAAGGAACTACAGCTGTCCATTCATTTGATTAAACTGCTCAACCAAGGGTCAAAGAGGTTGAGGAAACTTCGGTTGAGTTTCCTAGCCAATATTTTCGGTATGTATATTGACTTTCCAAACTTTGCATTGAGCAGGATGTATCACAATAATAGGACCTGCCATAAGATCTCTGGAATATTCATTGTTGAAACCACACCATTGAAACCGCCTGTCTCTGGATATTTTGCTCTTCTCCTCGCCTGTGACTCTTACCCCAAGAAGAATAAAATGAAATAATTATGGTTTCAAATTGCCCGAGGCAGAAACTATACCTTCACCTTTCAGAGGCAGAGTGAGCACTGGTACCAAATACACAGAAAAGATGGAGTTTGTATGCCGCCAAATCAAATTTCAGTCACCCAAGTTCTGTTAGCTGTAGTCTTAAATCCTTTAAGAAAAGATGTCTTGACTCTAGCTTTTGAATCACTTCTGCTTTCACTAAATTAATTCTGTAGCATATAGAGTTTCATATTTTTGTTATGGCTGGAGTTAAACCACAACCCTCTCAAATTTGCAATTGGTGATAGCTCAGTGCTTCTAAAAAAAAAAAAAAAAAAACCATGGTTCTGCAATGCCGTCTCCTGTCTGCTCTGCCTGGGGTAGAGAAACTCACCTGTGTTTATGGGAGTCGACTTGACAAGTGAAAACTGTGTCTATCTTTTCTCCATCACCATTCTATACAACTGAAGGGCTGTAAAAGCCAGATCTCCTAGTAGTGAAACTGATCATGCAAATTTTATTCCATTTCCTCACTTGGTCTGCTATAATCTACAGGGAATAAATTCATAACACTACAGGTTGCTGCCATTTTTATTAAATTACTCAGTTATGTCCAGTTATCTTTGTGACCAGGAAGATGGGTTAGTAATATCCAGATTACTCTAATATACAAGCAATTTTAACATACTATTGATATATACCATAATAGCATCATATCTTTTTCAACCACTAGAATCTTGATGGAAATGACTGACTGGAGTTGCTTGCCTCTGAATCTATCTTCAATAGGACTTTATTTATGCTTAATTTTATAAAGCCCATACAATAATTTATAAAACATATTCAGTGTAGATCATGTCATAACTCCTAATAACTTCTCAAAAGGGGATTGGTGAGACCATTAAGCAGGACTAACAAAGGGGAAAAAGGATCCCTGCTTTGGTCTGTCTTGTCTTCACCATCAGTGTGGCTGGCCTTTCCTTGTCTGCTTTTCTGTCTTCCCTATCATTCATGCCCCCATGAGGTATATATGCAGCAGTTGTTTCCCTGGGCAAGATTTTAATAAATATTGTAGAAGATTCTTAGGACCTATCATTGCATTTGTTCAAAGTTCAGATTTTCCATGGACTCTTTTATAAGTATATTCTAAAAGCAGGTTTTCATGTTTCTAATGTATTCTGAAAACTAGCTCATGTTCTTATTATATAAATGGAGTATGGTACATCTTCTCTTGTGAACTGCAGGTGTGTGTGTGTGTGTGTGTGTGTGCATATACATGGATATTTGTGTGAATGTGGTATGCCTGTGTGTGAATGTGAATTGTGTGTCCATGACAGAAAGAGTTCATAGGCTTTGTGTTGGAAAGACAAAAGCTTTTCCCATGAGGCATAACCTAAAAAAAATTCTTCCCCTTGACCTAAGAATGAAAGTGAAAGTGTTAGTCACTCAGTCGTGTCCAACTCTTTGTGACCCCCTGGACTGCAGCCCACCAGGCTCTTCTGTCCATGGAATTCTCCAGGCAAGAATACTGGAATGGCTGGCCATTCCTTTCCCCAGGAGATCTTCCTGACCCAGGGATAGAACCCCTGTCTCCTGTATTGCAGGCAGATTCTTTACCATCTGAGGCATCAGGCCTAAGAATGATGAATGTTGAAACTTCCTGACTACCAGTATTAATTTCTCCTTACATTTTACTTGCCTTTGATTATGTTGATGACAATAATTATAAGATTGAACCACTTTCAAAAATGAGCCACTAGGTTCTTTCATAGATTGTTTTCAAATAAAGTGAGCTTGGAGTCTCCAAATCCTAGCCTCAGTTACCAGGGAGGTTGCCTTAAAGCTCTGCTCTGGTACAGAAAAAGCATGCTATATGTAGGTCAGAGCACAGGAGGTCAGGCATGCTTTTTAGTTTCCTTGGGCTTCCCTGGTGGCTCAGATGGTAAAGAATCTGCCTACAATGCAGGAGACCTGAGTTTGATCCCTGGGTCGGGAAGATCCCCTGGAGAAGGGAATGACTACCCACTCCAGTATTCTTACCTGGAGAATGCCATGGACAGAGGAGCCTGGTGGGCTGTCGTCCATAGGGTTGCAAAGAGTTGGACATGACACTTTCACTACTTTCTCATCTGTTTTTAGGCCTCTGTAATATTAGTGAATCTTCGTGTCATCCGGCAGATAGCAGAGAATCAATGGAAAAGTTTGCAGATGGGAAGAGATGACTATTGATACCATCTTTTCTTAGTTTCACTCTTTATGAACATCACTGAAATGATTATAACCTAGGCATCAAGTAATAAATACTCTTCTTTGGCTCAATCCTTACGCATAAAAGACCTTTGGTGCATAGGGCTTTAGGAGGAAGCTTTAATACTGAGCTGTCTGAGTTCTGATATCTCTGATGAGTCAGCTGTCTCTCTAGCTGCTGCAAGATCCTTGGAAAATACATTAATTCTTGTCAGATTTTCCCTCTGGGTCTTCCAACTACTGCTCAGTCAGAAACAATGACCTTTTTTTTTTTTTAATTTTAGCATCTAGTGGTAGAATAGCTTAAGATGCCACAGTATCTGAATGTTAGCCCCAAAAGTTACAACTTTTCATGACTCATGATGAAGCTGAACCCAAATTTGAAATTCTAAGTGGGAGAGGTTGATAAATATTTAAATCTCAATCTGACTTCATGAGAATGTTGTCTTTAGAAGAATGAAACCTTTAGCTTGCCCTAGTTTTATAGTGTTCCTAATGGTGAAAGTTAGACAAGTTCAGTCTCTCCCACACCATATCTACTACTTGGCAGTGGCTCTCAGGCAATGAATTTGAAATACTTCAGGTGCAAAGTAGGAAAAGTGAATGGACAGTGTACCAGTGAATATACCACTCTATCTATCATATTTAAGACCTTTGTCACTGGAGATCCATTAGGAAAGTTCTGCATACAGAAAGGGATGAAATAGCTCAAGAGAAAAACTAGAAAAGAAAGAGTTCAAGTGCAAATTATGCACCCTATAATCAAAGTAAAAATAAGATGTTCCCACAGGAAAAACAATAGAATATTTACTTTAAGGTATTTGTTCTTCTTCAGAATACATTTGCACTTCTGATTAACTGCTTTTCAAAAATTGCATGTGGTTAAGATATTATCCCCTCCTCCTGGACATTTGGAATTTTAATTTCTTAAATGAAGAATCCAAAAATATTGTAAGTATGTGCCAGAACAGTGAGAACTGAATGTTTTATAGTAATTACTGGGTCATGGGAAGTATGCTAAGAGCTTTCCAAGTGTTCATGTATCCAGTCCTCACAGCTCTCTAAGGAGTTAGATGATGCTGTTTTATTAGATATGAGACACTGAACCAAAAAGATGGGGAACTTGGATTTGAATATGTGTGTCCAGTGGAAGAGATCAAAGTCCTAATTCACAGGCTTTGCTGTCATGGAAATCATTTGTTGATATGATGCATCAGATTCAAATAAAGTGACTATTTCTAACTTTCATGATGTCATCGAGTGTACTAAAAAAAAAGATCATTATTTGTACTGAATTCTTTGTTGAACGAACCAGTAACTTCCAGCTATTGCATTGTAGATTCTTGGTCATTCAGTTAGTCAGCATACTTGTTGGCAATCCACTTTTCCCTTTCTTGAGTTTTTACATTTCTCCCATAGTCTTGTTGAAGCGAATGGAAGCTTAGTGATATTAGTCATTGTACGGCATTTTTCACAAGCACAGTAAATTCAGTTTGCCCACTTTAGGGGCAATTCAGGGAGGTGGAAATGTAATGATATTCCACAAGTGTGGCTTCATTTAGTGAATTCCTTTCAAAGAGCATAGTTGGAAAGGGAGGGAGAAAAGGTAGCTTTGCATTGCAGGAAGCTGACAGACACCACCTCGGACAGGTGATCAAGGTCAACAGCCACAGTGATAAGTCATGTTGATGGTATGAAACCCTTGATGTAATGTGAGGAAAATAGCATGTTACCTCTGAGGTTCCCTTCTAAAAAACACATCACCCTAGTCTAATCATGAGAAATATATCAGAAAAATCCCAACTAAAAGACATTTTACAGATACCTGACTAGTCAGTAATCCTCAAAACTGTCAAGGTCATCAAAAATAAGGATCATCTGAAAAACTGTCTTAGCCACAAGGAGCCTACAGAGCCACAGACAAGACAAAACATAATGTTTTATCATAGATGGGATCCTGGGATGCTAAAGGACATTAGGTACAAACTAAGGAAATCTGAATAAAGTATAGACTTTAGTTAATAACATGTCAATATTGGTTCATTAATTGTGACAAAAGGATCACACTAATGTAAGAAGTTAATAACAGGAGAAACTGGGTTTGGAATACATAGGAAATCTCTCTGCAACCTTTGCATTTTTTCTGTAAAAACTTAAAACTGTTCTAAATAAAAAGTTTATTTAAAAAGTGCTGGGAAAAAAATCCTAGCACTCATTTAAGCATCTTTTGATTTGTATCCTGTATAGTTACGTATTTCTTTAATTTCTTTCTCTAATGTGATAACTTCATTAGACAGTCTGAGAGGGAAATTTGCTTATTTGTTTAATCTTTTAACAAGCATATATTTAATAGTAATAATAATAGCTAACTTTGTTAAGTATTGTTTGACAGACAATGTGCTAAAAACTTGACTTCATCATCTTATACAGTTCTTACATCAATGTTCTGAGCTAGTTATTGTTACCAAACTGATTGTCAAATGTTATTAGACTAATTTTTTTCAACTATGTATTTATTTGACTGCGTTGGCTCTTAGCTGCAGCACCTGGGATCTTTTGTTGCAGCATCCAAACTCTCTACTTGCAGCTTGCAGTCTTAGTTGCTTCAAACATATGTGATCTTAGTTTCCTGGCCAGGGATCAAATGTGTACCCTACATTGCCAGATGGAGTCTTAACCACAGAGAAGTCTGTGTTTGGCTAAATTGTAGAACCAGGATGTGATACTAGCAGACTGCCCATGGTCTGTTTGCTATTAGACAGTTTATCAGGAAAGGTTGCATTCATCTGCATATAACAGAAGTTCAACTACAAATGCTGGAGTTAATTTTTCTCAAGTAAGAAAGATCAGGCTTGTGTGGCTGATCCAAGATATAACCAAGGGCTCCAACTATTGGATTTCTCCTCCTTCATCTTGAGTGCATGGCTCTCCCTCTTATAATCCAGCCTCATGGATTATTCTAGGATAAAGGAAGGAAGTCTTAAAAAAGAAAGGGTGTCACAAATATCAGGAAAGCAAAACTTCTCTCAAATTGCTAGCAATCTTCTATGAATGTTATTGTCAGCGTACTGTCATCTAGCTACAAGAGGGACTGGAAAGTTAGTTCATTTTTTTTTTTTTTTTAATTTGAAATGAGAAGTTTAAGGCAGAAATTGCTGTTCAGAACAAAACAAGCTTTGACTTTAAGGAAAAACAGGAGGCTGTCTAGCCCAGAGCTGGTGAATGGATTAAAGATGGATATTGGGGAGCAGCTGGGATGTCTGCCACAGTCATTGAGCTCTGCTGAGCCCCAAATCCACTCCAAACACTGTTCCTACTCTTACCTGACTTATCGATGATTAGAGGAAACGGTCTTATAGGCCATGTGCAATTGTAGAGATGCTCACAGGGAGAAAGGAGTGGCACTGAAACTCAGCCTGAAGTGAAGAGGGCTTCCTGGAGGGAGGGGCATTTGAACATAGAATAAAAGGGATGAAAGGAAGGGAAAGTTTATGTCAGGCATTGAGGTGAAAACAAATGGTGCATGTTAGGGACCAGAAACAACTTAACCCTGAGGAAACTCTGTTAGTTTCCCCTGATGCACCTCTCCAAACTGTACTGGTCTCTGTCTTCCTGTCTCCCACCTCCTCACTCTTAAGTCTCAGTGTAAATAAATGCCTTCTCAGGGAGTCTTCCTCATGGCCCCACCTGTTAATCAATCTCTAACTTAATTTTGGTCCTCTTCATCTTAATATTTACTCTGTACCAAGTACACTATAAATAATCAACACATATTTGTAGAATGGCAGAAATTATAGTTATTTAATTTACACTTAGAGGTATGAATCTCAAATTATTTTCTTCTGCAGGCATGCTCATCAAATATGTATTAATAATCTTTGATTCTCCGTGAACAGTAATCTTACAGTTTTCTTCTTTCACTCCTGAGATGTCTTTTACAGTTTGATTGATCAAGAACTAAAGGCAATACATTGATTTGATTAGTTTTTAAAAAACACTGTTCTAGATTTGGCTTGATATATTTTTATTTTAACTTGATAAATTTTGTGAATTATTGAAAAAAAAAGAAAAGAACTAAAGGCACTGTAGGGATCGTGTCTAATAGGTCTCTGAATCTTCAAAGGATTTGATATATTTACTTATGGTGGTGGTAGTAGTAGTGAAAGTCGCTCAGTCATGTCCGACTCTTTGCAACCCTGTGGATTATATTGTCCATGGAATTCTCCAAGCCAGAATACTGGAGTGGGTAGCTGTTCCCTTCTCCAGGGATCTTCCCAACCCAGGGATCAAACCCAGGTCTCCCGTATTGCAGGTGCATTCTTCACCAGCTGAGACACCAGGGAAGCCCTTACTTATGGTAGATGAACAATATTTATTGTTACTGAATGTACATGTAATATAAAACCAGAATTCATGAAAATGTATTAAAATGTAACTATTTCTATTGTGAAAGCAACTGGAAAGTTCATTTCTACCATCATTTAAAAAGATTCTGGTTCTATTTATCAGTAACTCAGTTGAAGGCAATGGCAACCCACTCCAGTACTCTTGCCTGGAAAATCCCATGGACAGACGAGCCTGGTAGGCTGCTGTCTGTGGGGTTGCTAAGAGTTGGACATGACTGAGTGACTTCAGTTTCACTTTTCACTTTCTGCATTGGAGAAGGAAATGGCAACCCACTCCAGTGTTCTTGCCTGGAGAATCCCAGGGACGGGGGAGCCTGGTGGGCTGCCGTCTATGGGGTCGCACAGAGTCGGACACGGCTGAAGCAACTTACAGCAGTAGCAGCAGCAGTTAATATATTTGCAAGTTAAAAAAAATTTAGCTACTGTTGTTTGCTATAACACAGTAGACTAGAATTCATGACTATTTTATGATTCAGATTTCTACATGATTGCAGAGATAAGTTTTTGTATATAGTTTCTCTGCCTGCTGAGGACCCATAAACTGCAAAGAAGTATAGTAATAAGAGAAATGAATTTGTTTTTCAGAAATTCTGAAACAATTGAATGCAATTTGTAAAAATTTGTTCTCATTGGATACTCCTCATTTTCACTGGCATAGCAAGTTTCCCAGTAGTCTTATTCTTTATTTATGATGCATTTTCTTCTTTTGCCTCATGTGGTGTCACAGCAAGTAATCTTGTTTTAAAATGCATTATGAAAAGAAACCATGAGACCAATCTTCCAGAGTGGAGTTCCAGACTCCCTTGAGAGCTTCACGGCCTCATGTAAAGTTATCAAAGTGTTATCTGGGGGAGAAAGGTTAAGGAAAGATTGGGAACATTGACCAGGAAGGAATGTTGGTGGTGTGTAGAGGAGAACAAAACTATAGATCATGGGCCAATAGGAAACATTCAGAGACCCAGAGAAAGAACTATATGTAAGTAAGCTTTGTCATCAGATTCAGAAAATAATGACAGTCCTTGACAGCTGGGCAGCTTTATTCAGTGAGGCTCTAGTATCATCACAAAAGTATAGAATTAACCTCACAAATCAGTAGTTAGACATTGTAGTGGGGAGGGTTGCAGATGGAGATTCTGTCAATAGGAACCCCACAGAGAACATATCTGGGTCAAACAGATCATGACCTCAAGCTCTTTCTCAGAGATTCTCCCTGATTCTGCCCAAGGTCATTTCCTAGGGTCCCCCGAGGCCAGACAGGCCATGGTACGTTCTTCAGGTCTGTCTCATGCATGTATGTGCTCAGTAGTGTCCTACTCTTCGCGACCCCGTGGACTGCAGCCCGCCAGGTTCCCCTGTCCATGTGATTTCCAAGGCAAGAATACTGGAGTGGGTTGCTGTTTCCTATTCCAGAGGATCTTCCCAACCCAGGGATTGAGCCCATGTCGCTTGTGTCTCCTGCATTGACATGTGGATTCTTTCTTCAGGTCTGTTACATAGAACTGATAAAAGTCCCATGACCTGCAGTATCTTCTGCTTCAAGCATCACTCTTTCCTGTCGTGGGTTCCCACTGCCTTCATTTTTTCTCCCTCGGTGATGTGCAGCTGTAGGTTTGAGGAGAAATTCTACCATCTTCACATAAAGAGGCAGCACTGGTAGCTTTAAATGGAAAAACTATCTCAGGGATCCAAAGTTTCTTATCCAGCACAGATTTTGGACATCTTTTCTGCATGACAACTCAGAATTAGCTGGCTTATCCCCAGTTTATAGTGTGTAATGCATTATATAGGATTGCCACTTAAATGGGAATATGGTTAAGTAGTATCCTCCAAAAATAGGAAACTCTTAATCATGATTGGAAATTAGGTCCTTTAGATTTCTATGAGGTTTTTACCAAGATAAATTGACATAATGGTTGAAGCATGCTTGCTCTTATGGGTGTTAGCTGCTAGCAGCATTTAGTCTCACCCAGAGGATGGGAACAAGTTGAAGATTAAATTCATTGATGATGGTATTTCAGGAACATTCAAGGTACCTGGGGACTTTAAGGACTTTACAACATAAGTATACAGGTGTTACTTCTGGAGAAGCAGTATTTGGAGAAAAAGATATTTATACTGGAGTCTGAAATGATAGCTCAGATGGTAAAGAATCTGCCTTCAGCGCAGGGTTCGATTCCTAGGTTGGGAAGATACCCTGGAGAAGGGAATGACAACCCACCCCAGCATTCTTACCTAGAGAATTCCACGGACAGACCATGGGGTTGCAGAGTTGGACACAACTGAATGACTACACACACAGGCACAACCAGAGTAAAGGGAAGGTGGGGAATTTGAGGTAGCAGAGAGGAGCATTCCAGGCAGAAGCAAGAGAGAGTTCACAGGTCGAGAGTCTGTGGCATGTTTGGCAGAACTGACTGACCCCTGAGGGAGATGCACAAAGATGAGGTTTGGGGCGTGAGCAAGGTGAGGCTGTGAACAGCCCATGACATGATTCAGCATTATGGCGAGTGTGCAAGCTCATTTTGAAAGCAGTGGGGACCCCCGAAGGCTGTTAACCAAGGCAGTTATATAATCAGAGAAGGTTTATAAAGATTCTTCTGTCATATAAAGAGTAGGACAGAAACCAACAAAAGACAGGGGGAGTGGCTGGGAAGATCTTGGAGAAAAAGATGGGTGACCTGAACTTGATCAGTGTCTTGGTTACACTTTGTTGCATAACAATTCTCCCTCCCTCCACTAGAAATAACTTAGTGGATAAAACACCAATTATTCTATTACAGTTTTGGTGAGTAAGGATTTGCATGGGGCATGGATTGTCTTTGCTGCTTAATGACTGGACTTTCAGTGAGGGATGGATGAATGTCTGCACAGGCCCTTCTCTCTGGAATCTTGTTTCATCTGCTAGGGAAGCAATGTTCAGAATGGCTCCTTACTTGCCTTCTTCCTAGTTACATGCATAAGGAAGAATGAATATCTCCTTTAATCTGGGTTCCCATAAATACTTTATACATCTTTTTATTATAAACTCATCATATTGATTGTATTTTATGAATAGAATGATATATGTAAAGCATTTCCCCTTTTATCATTTTCAGTCTGAAACCAAGAAGCTACTCAACATATATTTTACCTCAGTTGAGTTTAAAATTACAAAATAAAAGAATATTTATGTAAATGTTTCAGAATCCAACAATTAAATTGGCATCAGTTTTTAATTAGGATACTAGTGTAGCAAACAGCAGAGGTAAAAAAAATCTGTCCTTTCACATGTAAAAATTAATGTTCTTTTGTTAACTAGTGATAAGAAAAGATGTTAAACATCAATGTGCAGCTCAAATGTTATGCTTAATCATCAAAGCAGCTAAATTGGCCCCTGTTAATACATGCTGTTTCTTCTTTTAATCGCCTTGATCCTGCCTTTTATGTATCTTAATAAACTATATGGTAAATATACCCTAACCCTTCTATCTTTTGAAAAGAGTTGGGCTAGAAAACGTAAATACATGAATAGATGCAGATAAATATTTATATCATCAACCAGAGAGATATTTATGCCTTTTAACATCAAAAAGTTGATTATTTTAGTTGGTTAATTAATGGAATACTATTTATATTTGCCTCCCACATATTTGCCTCCGTTTAATGGTCTGGAAAAGAGAGATAGTAATAAAGCAATGAAAATTTTAATGATATTAAATGTGGTGGCTTGGCAAGCAACTATAGGAATAGAGGAACTATATGAATGAGGCTTAAGAATTCAGAAAATCTGAGCAGAAGGGAAAAGTAGGCTCAAGCAGGAATTAAATGCAGATTAAGACATCTGGAGAGAGGCATTAAATGAAAACGTTCAGGAGGCAGGTAAAATTGTAAAGGCTGTGAGAAAACAGCACTGAGGTTATAGAACATTAGCTATTTGATTATGTAGAGGCAACACACTGAAAAATTCCCTTTGGGTCCCTAATTTTGAATCCCTCTACAGAAAAGTGATAGATTATGTATCTCTTGAAAGAACTTTAGAGTTCCAGAAGCTTCGATGGAAGTGCTGTTTAATTACCAGAATGAGGCAGCTGCCTAGTATTTTATCACGGGATCCGCACCTGCTCCTCCCATTTCTTTCACACTGAAAAAGGAAGCATACCAAACTCCCTATCGAGGGAACCGCTGACGTGAGGAATAAGAAAAGCACTCGTATACAGAGTCCTCCAGAACTCAACATCCTTTATTAATTGTGAGGTTCTCACCCCCCACTTATTTAAAAATGGTTTTATGCAAAGAGCGGCCTCCTGTGTGGCTCAGCTGGTAATGAATCCGCTTGCAATATGGGAGACTTGGGTTGATCCCTGGGTTGGGAAGATTCCCCTGGAGAAGGGAAAGGCTACCCACTCCAGAATTCTGGCCTGGAGAATTCCATTTACTGTACAGTCCATGGGGTCACAAAGAATCAGACATGACTGAGCGACTTCCACTTCCACTTCACTTTACGCAAATGTAACACCACAAGGCAAGTATTGGTGTCCAGTGTCTGTCATACATCTGACTGTAGAAGGAGGACTGACTGTCCCATATTCACTTTATAAAAGTTGTTATTGAAGGCAATTCAAAAGGTAAAAGCGTTCAGTTGTGAGATGATGAGTACCAGGGAGGTAATGTACAACAAAATCAGTATAATTAACACTGCTGTATGTTACATATGAAAGCTGTTGAGAGTAAATCTTGAGTCCTTATCACAAGAAAAAGTTTGTTTTCTATTTCTCTGATTTTGTATATATATGAGATGATGGATGTTTGCTAAATTTATTGTAATAATCATTTCAAGATGTATGTAATTCAAATCATTATATTGTGTACTTATACAGTGCTTTATGTCAATTATATCTCAATAAAACTGGAAGAAAAAATAAATACAAAAATCTTCCAAGGAGAAGACATGTGTTATTCCTGAGGAAAGTTTAAACCATATAAAAACATAGAAAATTAGTTTGGAGGATTCCCATACACAAATTCCAGCTTATCTACTCATGTCCAATCTTCTTTCTTCTATACACCCTGATGCCCACGCAGTCACCTCAAAGTCTAGGTTATGTTAAAGCACATCCCGCAGATCTAGATAGTATATATATCTAAAAGATAAGTATATGTGGGGCTTCCCAGGTGGCTGAGTGGTAAAGGATCCACCTCAATGCAGGAGATGCAGGTTCTATTCCTGGGTCAGGAAGATCCCCTGGGGAGGAAACGGAAACCCACTCCTGTATTATTGCCTGGGAAATCCCTTGGACAGAGGAGCCTCGTGGGCTACAGTCCATGAGGTTGCAAAGAGTCGGACACACTGAGCATGCAGACACACACACACACACACCATACACACACCTATCAGCATTATAAATGTCATTACAGTTTGTAGAACATTATTGATACTTCCTTAATAACTTCATATTCACTTTTATATCTTCAAAGCTCCACCGAGTCCCTGCAGAGTTGTAATCATTAAGTGTATGAATGAATGAGTGAATACTTCTTCCCACTTATTAATTTATTAATTCAAGAACACAATATCACTACTTGCAGGTTATTTCTGCTCCTTTTTGTCTCTCAAAACCCATCCAAAGGACCTCTTTTCTGTGAATATGTCCACAGTATTCTTAAACAAAGCTAATTGCTTCAAATTTTATCCCACTGTTGTAAATCCTGAATGTTTTTGAGCACTGACAGTGTGCTGGGAACCATGCTAATCACTTAGCATGGATCAATATGTTTCAGATTCAGTTTGATTCTAGAGTCTATTCTTGTCACCATTTTTATTTGTCTTTGTACTTCATGTACCACCAAAGTGTCTGATACATCATAGAAACTTAAAAGAATTATTGAGGGAGGAAAGAATGGAAAGAGGAATGAAGGAAGATAGAGAGATGGAGGGGAAAAGGAGAGAAAGGGAAGGAAGATGGGAGATGAAAAAGAGAGGGAGAGGGAAGGAAGGAAGGGAGGGAGCAAATTACTGAGACTACTTGAGAATGAGAAAAAAGGCAGTTATACAGCACTATATAGTGTCAAAAATGTGTTTTCATTTATCTTATTACTTTTCTTCATAATCTAACAGATAGATATTACAGCCATTTGAAGTCTGACTCCGCAGTCTATTCTTTTCAGGATCTAAAAAGTCAGTGATATTTGTCTTTTGATATGTCTGGAATCCCAACAGAAAGAGCTCAGTGGCCCCTGCCTGGAATACAGGACTCTGGATCAGGGGTCTGCGGTGTTTCTGAAGAGAAGCAGAATGGTGGAGCACTCGAAGCCTTGGAATGATGAAGACTGATGATCTGGCAGAGGGTCGTAGGGGAGTGTGTAGAGTCAGGGAAACCACAAGTGTGATGTGGAGGAGGGGTGGGTGAGGGATAGTGACAAGGCAGCATTCAGCCGCTTGTCTCTCCCCACTGCGTTCTGTAAGCTGGCAAAAATCATGGCCCTGGAGTCCACCTGGACCACCCGCAAAGAACTACTTCTTACAAGGTGGTCTCAGTGGCAAGGTGGCTCCATGTGGTAATTTATTATGTCTAAGCTCCAGCTAATCTGAACTAACCCCTCAGCTTCACCCTGTAAATCTCTCTCAGAACTCTCATTGAGTCTTTATAGTTTTTGTCACACTCTGTACTTCAATATTAAAAAAAATTTCCATTAATTGTCACCATAACTACATTATACACTCTATAGTGGCAGGAGCAATGTCTGCTTTATCACCATATATAACGCCAAGAACAGTTCTTGAAACATGATAGTCAATTGCCTAGTAAATACATGATGAATAAATAGATGAATTAATGAATGAATAAAGCATACGCCAGTGTTGTTTTTTTTTTGTAACGTAGAATGTTAATACCATTTTCACAAAGTGTGGGATGTGGTTTTGCAAATGTGATGTACTTACAGTTTCCAGTTTTAATTGAATGACTTCACTGAGTATTGCCTTTGTGCACAAAGGTGTAAGTTGATATAAGTGTAAATAATAATTAAGGAAAAGAAGACAAATATAAAACCCCAAGGGATGATTTCACATAGCAGTGTAGGTATCTGTTATAAAACTTACAAATGGATCTTACCTAAATAATCTAGTCCCCTTTCCTCTATCATTTTAGAAATTAAGCTAAGAGTTTTACACAAGATCATAGTTATAGTGAAACTGGGACCAGGTTGAAGGCCTTTTTCTTTTAACCCTGTCATTTTTTCTTAATTCATCCTACCTCACATGGTCATAATAAATTCACTTTTAAAATGTCTTGGTTTACGGTGGCTAAATCTGAAAAGTTAGCAATGTATTTCAAGTGTGAAAGCGATGGTTTGAAAAATCCAGTGGGCTCACTCGTCAACAGCTTTGTTTGCCAAACCAAAAACTTGGAAGTTTTCTTCAAAACCAATGGAAACAAGAGTTTTGAGGTAGAAACCAAAAGCTTAAAAACAATTTGAGAGTGAAGTGATCAGGTTTATTTTCTAAATTCATAAAATAAATAAAGTTTTCTCTGGAAGCAACTTGGTAAATATAAGAGGAAAAACATCAGGCGATGATTCAACAGTTCTGGGAGAGTTGGTGCAGGTTTGAACCGAAAAGCAGTGGCAGCAAATGTCAAAAAAAGAACAGATTTTTCAAGTCACTTCTGAGACATGACTTAGATTTGGTATCCGTCTGGATAAGACGGTGGTGAGAAAGGTAAGTGAACGGAGCCTGTTTAGGCTTCTCAATGTGAAGCTTGGTGGAGAGTTATAGTTTCTAGGAAACTAAAGTTTTGAAGAATTAACGTTTGAGACCTCTGTCTTCATCCGTGTGTGCTGCGTGGTTGGATATGCCTCCTTGTGGGTCCATGGGAGGTTCCTGGTGGTTCACTGGACAGGCCCTTAGTTGGGCAAGATTGGCTCCAGGCTACAGCTGGGAAGGGTTAGAACCAAGTCACAGGGCCACTTCAGAACCTACAGCTGACAGTGGTTGGAAGGCCTACATTCAGAGGCACAGATCTCTGAATCTCCCATCAGGTTACTGGGTAGTCGGGACTGCTCCTGGGCTGCAGCTGAGAGGGGCTTATACTGTGTCATGGGGGCTCTTCAGTGGTGGGATGCCTTGGAGGCACCCATGAGCATGGCTCTCTCCAGGTCCCTGGGTGGCTAGATTGCTTCTGGACCAAGGCTGTGAGTGGTGAAGTCAGGTTACAGAGTTGCTCCAAGATCCAAAGTCAGAGTAAGATCCAAAGTAAGTTAATGAACTTACTTTAGGGGCAGAAATGGGCTGGGCTGGGCATGTGTCACTCTGGGTTCCTGGGCAGTTAGGACTGACAGCGCTGAGGGACAGGGGCAGGGTCATGTATCACTTCAGGACCATGGCTGACACTGAGTTTGGTAGGCACAGGTGGATATGACTCCTCCTGGGTGCCTTGGTGGACAGGTGTGTGAACAAGGTTGTTGTGGAGTCCGGAGTGGTCTGTGGTCAGAAACACTGTTGAGTCTACCACCTGGGCCCAGATCTGCCTTCTCAAAATGAACTTCCTTTGTCTTGGGATTCATCAGCGTTTCACAGTCTCCTACCTGTATCCGGTACATCCACAGAGGCACTTTTGTCTGTGGATGGTTACCAAATCATTGTTGCTGAGTAGGGATGCAAGAGGGGAGCCTCCTGTTCCACTATGTTGCTGACGTCACTCACCCTCACACTTCTCTTTGATTAATATGTCACAGTTATCTACTTTATTTATTACATTTCACATAGAAACAGGACTTTTTGACCATTTACTAATTTATGGACGATGGCTTACTGGTTGGGGCATATCGACTTTTGCTATTATGCTGTTCGATCACAGTTTCCATTGCAATTTTATATTTGTCTCCTTCTGAGCTAGAAAACTAAGATCATGGCATCCAGTCCCATCACTTCATGGCAAATAGATGAGGAAACAGTGGAAACAGTGTCAGATTTTATTTTGAGGGGCCCCAAAATCACTGCAGATGGTGATTGCAGCCATGAAATTAAAAGACGTTTACTCCTTGGAAGGAAAGTTATGACCAACCTAGATAACATATTCAAAAGCAGAGACATTACTTTTTCAACAAAGGTCCATCTAGTCAAGGCTATGGTTTTTCCAGTGGTCATGTATGGATGTGAGAGTTGGACTGTGAAGAAAGCTGAGCACCGAAGAATTGATGCTTTTGAACTGTGGTGTTGGAGAAGACTCTTGAGAGTCCCTTGGACTTCAAGGAGATCCAACCAGTCCATTCTAAAGGAGATCAGTCCTGAGTGTTCACTGGAAGGACTGATGCTAAAGCTGAAACTCCAGTACTTTGGCCACCTCATGAGAAGAGTCGACTTATTGGAAAAGACCCTGATGCTGGGAGGGATTTAGGGCAGGAGGAGAACGGGATGACAGAGGATGAGATGGCTGGATAGCATTACCAACTCGCTGGACATGAGGTGAGTAAACTCCAGGAGTTGGTGATGGACAGGGTGGCCTGGCGTGCTACGATTCATGGGGTCACAAAGAGTCAGACACGACTGAGTGACTGAACTGAACTGAGCTGTGTTTCTTTAGTATAGTAGATGTAAAGAGATGACCATGTTAGACTTGCTTGTGGCTTGTTTTGAGGTTGTATGAAAATGCTGTTTGATAAATTATTGAGGATAAAATACACACATTTAAAAAACCAGTCTGTGATTATTTTACCCTGAATACCTCTGTTAGAGAAGAATGCATCTTTGAAAAGTAAAACTATTCCAAATTTCCTTCTAAAGTATCTATAATATTCCTTAAACTCATAACATCTTTAATTAGGCATTGTGAGCTATTAGAAGCTCTACTAGTTATGTATTATTTCTAGCAATTTGGTTTAGAAAATAGAGAGAAAACCATCATTACTTAGTAACATATGAAGCAATATGTTGTTGAGTTAGTTTTGAAAGATTAACCACTGATTAACAGTGACACAATTATTATTCATTTTTGGAGTTAAGAAGTAAGTTAAGAAATTGCAGAAATTAGGAATTTTACTCTCAGGGCATAAATTAGAATCTTCTGCATATACACATGTATACGTGGTACGGTATCCTAGGATATCTATTATGGTACCTGGAGTAGTGCTGTTGATTGGCACTGGCTGCAAGAATGCCCACAGCAACTTCAGTCTTAACCCCTTCCAGATATTCTGCTTCAGGCAACTCATGGAATAGCATGGGCACTTATGGGAATACCAAACATAAGAAGAAACCCATCACAGACATTGTTATTTTTAATCGAGGAGAAAAATGGTTACTAAAGTTAACATTTTTGTGAAATCTCAAATGGGCATTTTTTTCCATCTGTATGATTTTGTAGAACTAAAAAATGATCAGTTAAGTCTGTAATACTGATAGAATTGAATGTAGGTTCATGTAATAAATGTACAGCTCAAATATATATACTTTTTGATGATAAATGCATATCATCATTTATTTAATGTTTAGCTCTTGTACTAGATTTTTACAAGCTGGTGAACACCGACAAATTATTTCTCCCACAGAACTATAATCACTTGTTCCCGGACAGTATAAATATATGGTTGAGCTAACGTTAATACCCATCACCATTTTATCAATTACATAATAAAACAAATTGTCAAGTATCCAAATATTAAGTTACACAGCTCAAAAGGTATATAAAATATTAAACGTCTGCTCAATTCATTAGCAGAAACCCACTTTTTTTTGCAATAGAGGCTGGGAATCACACTTCAAACAAAACTAAGTCGGTAAACAATTTCAGGTAAGTATGAAAAAAATGACAAGAATTTCAGAAATTTTGATTAAGAATTGTTTTAGTTACAGTAACAAAGCTTTTCTACCTTTAAAAAAAAATTTACTAAATTAACATGCATATTCTACATGTTCTGCACAAGACAAAGACAACATTTTACTAAAAATACTTAATAGCCCCCTCCCATTCTTTTTTCAGGCCCTCCCTGTAAGTTGCACCCCAAAGTGCAAACATTAAAATGAACTGTAAGGCTTTTGTCTGGAGACATTAAAGACATGTGCTTCTGTACAATGTAGATTTTCAAAATGGAGGCCTTCTACAACATAAAATGAGATTTATAGAGATATTAAATAATCACCGTAAGACTTGGTTAATTAAAAAGGGAGCAAATCTGATGTATACTGGTATGAGTGTGGGAGATGTAAATATATTGTGAGCAAACCTCATAGGCCCTACTTTCTGTGTTTGAAATGATGCAAGGAATAAATCACATAAGGTCCAGAGTGTCCGTAGTTCCTGGGATTTGTTCTATATGATATTATAAATATACAAGTGTTGTGCTGGGTATTTGGGCACCTAGTCTTTCTAAGTTTCTTACATATTGGTAAGATTCTGGCATGGAAACAGATTTAATGACATGACTTAATACTGTATGATTTCAGGAAAGGTCATTTGGTACAAATTATAAGCACATGTTAAATGCTGAACAGCAAGAATTGTTTACTAGTATCAAATAGGTTGATCATAACCTGAACAGAGACTACAATTCTGCCAGGCCATTCAACACTCCCATGGAAGCTTCATCAGACTTATTCACCAAGTCAACCGGGCTATCTGCTATGTACGACAAATTCCATCCTGTCTCAGGTTCCACTTCCAATCAATGGCATCATGCACCCTGGTTTTATTGAATGCAGCAGTTGTTTCTATGCCTATTGGAGTCTTTGAAGCGCAGCCACATTTTAGGATGATACTTCTCCAAATACAAAAGTTGCTTGCTGTTAAAAGCTCCTTGCCACTTTTGTTTTTATGAACTGTATTGCATCTTCATATTTTGTTCCACCTTCAATTAATGTTAAGGCAACAAGCACTGGAGCTCTGCCAAGGCCTGCAACACAATGAATAGTGATACAACAACCAGGGTCTTCACGAAACTTTTCACAAGACTTAACCAATCATCAACAATCTGGTTAAATGGTGGTGCACCATCATCAAAAGGCCAATCGAAAACAAGGATGCCTTCTTTCTCCACAAGAGTAGTGTCATAAGCTGCTTCACATACTCTTACGATTGTGGTAACTCCATACTTCTTAAGTTCCTCTATAAATTTGCTTAACATTGCATTAGTTGAGTTGTGTGTAATAAATCTCATGTTTCTGTATGTAACTTCCACAGGAGCTGGGTGGTTCATTCGAGCCATGTTAATTTAGTTAAAAAACACTCAATAAGGATATGAAAGAATTTAAAAAATTGAATACAGAAATGATGCAAAGAAACACAGTCAACTTTCATATACTCCACTTGAAATTCTCAGTGCTTTTGAGTATGAAATTGGGAGTAATGAATGATTGAACCTCTTAACAAGAAGCAGCAATTCTTCAATCCAGTAATACTGAGGCAATAGAAAGGAAGTGCATTGAGGTTTACCCCATCCAGATCAGAACTCTTGTATAAAAATGCTCTGTGGATTTCAATTCAACACTTCTGAGTCCAGGTTAACCAGTCTTACTGGGGCTTCTTGGTTGAGCAGTAAGAATTTCTGCAGTTCACTTGTCTGCATAGAGGTTGTGCTGTGCCTGGCAATAATCTCCACTGCCCTTCAGAAATTCCATAAATATGTGACCGAGAACACCACAGAACTGAGGAATATGTCTACTCATTGAAGATTGTGGCCTAACCATACAGCCGGTCCTGAGGCGGTGGCGGGGGCACTAGAGTCCTCAAATATTTTTTTATAATTGGCTTCCAATCCTGTTTACAGGTCAGAATCATCTGTGAAGTATTATGCACTTTAAATATATACAGTTTTATTTGCCAGTTACACACTGGTGGCTCAGGTGGTAAAGAATCTGCCAGCAATGCCAGAGGCTTGGGTTTGATCCCTGGGTCGGGAAGATCCCCTGGAGAAGGAATTGGCAACCCACTCCAGTATTCTTGCCTGGAGATTCCATAGACAGAGGAGCCTGGTGGACTACAGTCCATGGGTTCACAAAGAGTCAGAAACAGCTGAGCAACTAACACTTTCACACATCACACTCCGATAAAGCTGGAGAAATGAATCATCTACGAAGATTCAGTTCAGTTCAGTTCAGTTGCTCAGTCGTCTTTGACTCTTTGTGACCCCATGAATTGCAGCACACAAGGCCACCCTGTCCATCACCAACTCCTGGAGTTTACTCAAACTCATGTCCATCGAGTTGGTGATGCCATCCAGCCATCTCATCTTCTGCTGTCCCCTTCTCCTCTTGCCCTAAATCCCTCCCAGCATCAGGGTCTTTTCCAATGAGTCAACTCTTCGCATGAGGTGGCCAAAGTACTAGAATTTCAGCTTTAGTATCAGTCCTTCCAATGAACACCCAGGACTGATCTCCTTTAGAATGGACTGGTTGGATCTCCTTGCAGTCCAAGGGACTCTCAAGAGTCTTCTCCAACACCACAGTTCAAAAGCATCAATTCTTCGGTGCTCAGCTTTCTTCACAGTCCAACTCTCACATCCATACATGACCACTGGAAAAACCATAGCCTTGACTAGACAGACCTTTGTTGGCAAAGTAAGTGTGATTATTAAAGCTTAGATAGTTTAGTTCCATGTATCTCTGTCCCTTACATTTGGGCAAGTCATCTAACTTCTCTGTGTCTTTGTTAGCTCCTCTGTTAAATAGAGAAAAAAATAGGGATGCTGTGAGGATTAAATGAGTTAGTGTTTGTAAAGCCCTTAGGACAGTGCCTGGTACATAGAAAGCAAGCCCTCATATAGTGCTTGCTACCCGATATTCCATGTACAAATAACTTGGCTCTTTGTTTCTAGAGATTCTGGTCTGATGCTCAATATGGGTTTCTTTCTAGACGGGGCTCAGTTTACCTACTCTGGCCCTGTGAATATAGGTCTAACTGGAGAGGAAAAGGCATGCATGGTGCAGCAGCTATTAGAGCAGTACTCCTATTGGTAGTGTGCTGGGGGAGGAAGGATGGCCGTGGAAGAGGGGGGAAGGGAAGGCAAGCAGAGGGCATACTTGGGGCCCAGAAGCAGCTAATCCAGCACCCTAATGATTCCAGAATAAGATTTAGCCACGCCATTTCCCCCAAGTCCGTAGTCTACTGAAATGTGTTTATTTTTTAAAATGAATGTAGGTATGTTTATGCAAAAGAATCTCATTCTATAAACTTTGTTTACATTTATTTAAAGCATAGATCCAAAACTTCAAATTTATAACAAAATGTAGAACCAATCCTGACTGCAGTGGAGAAGGTTTGGCAAAGACACTGGCTAAGATGGTAAGGAATCTGCCTGTGATGTGGGAGACCTGGGTTCAATCCCTAGGTTAGGAAGATCCCCTGGAGGAGGGTGTGACAACCCACTCCAGTATTCTTGCCTGCAGAATCTCCATGGACAGAGGAGCCTGGCAAGTCCGCGGGTCGCAAAGAGTCAGACATGACATAGCGAGTAACACTTTAATAGAGGAAAAGCAGGAGTTCTAGCTAAGAGAATATAATCGGGAAACTGTTCTACACCTGGCTTCATCTCTGGAAGAGTAATCAATCCTTGTGCCAATTAGATCCTGGAATTTATGGTGTTTATAAGGCAAAGTGGTCAACTTGGTGCAAATGAAAGCTACAGCCAAATTTATAGGAAAATGTGTCATATAGGCTTTCCAAGTACATATCAGAAAACAAAACTAGTTGAATGAAAGGTTAGTCACTCAGTCCTGTCTGATTCTTTGCAATGCCATGGACTGTAAACCACCAGACTCCTCTGTCCATGGCATTTTCCAGGCAAGAATACTGGAGTGGGTTGCCATTTCCTTCTCCAGGGGATCTTCCCAACCTAGGCATCAAACCCATGTCTCCTGCATTGCACTCAAATTCTTTACACTGAGTCATGTGGGAAGCCCTATTCTTTAGAATAGAGGTCAGCAACTTCAACTGGCTGTTGGTTTTTGTAAGCAGAGATTTATCCAAACACAGCCACACATTTCTATTTTGTCTCGGGCTCCTTTGATACTGCCACAGCAGAGCTGAATGCTAGATGGAACAGACAGAGATCTAAAATCTTTGCTGGTTTGCAAAGCCTAAAATATTTACTATCTAGCTGTTTAACAGAAAAGTTTGCTGACTCCTGCCTTAGAGTTCTCTGTTCTTCTTTATAGTTATTCCATTGTTACAGTTAATAATTCTTTATTTTAAGTGTCCTTGTTCAAATTACTATGTGGTTTCCATCTCCTAATTGGACATTTCTGATATATGTACTGCATATCTGTGCACCCCTAGGGACTGCAACCCATGGGATTGTTACTGGTTCAATTTAGGAAAGAAGCTGCTACTACTTTACTTGCAACCAACCAAAAACCCCAAGGCAAGGAAATTCTATGGATCTGGCCACTTCTTGCAAAGTGGGAAAGGAAAACTATGGGGAGAACAATCATAAGTTAATTATATTGATAAGTTGCCTCACCACTTCCATACCTTATTCATTTGTTACGCTTAGAAGCAATCCAGATGCCTAGCACAGAGTAAGAATTTACTAAATGATTTTGAATGAATGAGTGGAGTATATGAATGATATAAGGAAAACCAAAAACACACCATAGGCAGTATTTTCTTTTGATTCAAAAAAATGACAAATAACAAAGTAGATAAAAGACAGGCAATTCCCTCCCCCCAGTATTTACTCTGACTGTATGAAAATGATGGGGAATATACAAAGAAAGAAGATGTGACTATGAATACATTATCTTAAGCTATGTAGGCAAATGAAGTGGAAACACAAGAAAAATAATTCTCTGCTGAAACAGTCTGATAATTGAGACAAGCACTGCATTTTTGGTTTGAATTAGCTGAACTGAACCAGTTATTCATTTGACTTTGCTGGTGAGGCTGCATCCGTGGAGAAGTTCATAGTGGGTTCACTTCAATAAACAGCTGTAGGCTGGGGTCAATTCTTATTTTATTTGGCATTATTCATTCATTCAGATTCCATATTCATCTAATGATTTGCAGGGACAGTACACATTAAGAAGAATCACTCACTTACATGGAGGAAGGCTACAGTTTGCTCTTTTGCTTTCATCTCCCTTCCTTCCTTGAGCATTTATTCTTCTTTTATTTGGAGCAACATGCGGCACAACAATCAAATCAAAGCATGTTACATTCTGATTTTTTGTTTCCCAAACATTCAAACCTTTTTGCTGGTAGAATTAGCCTTTGCCAGGTAATTCCAGGAAAAATTTACATATGATTTTACCCTCTTCAAGTCAGTGTTTTGCCGTGTTTATTGTATCTCCCTAGCTGCTCACTTTGCAGTAGTTCACTCTCCCTTCTCTTTAGCTGATTACTGAGCAGTCAGTGGAAAGCTTCAGATGCTGGTGATATTTTCTCTACTGTTAACAAAAGTAGAAAAGAATTTCACACTTTTTTGAGCACTGCAGCTGTCTCAGTGCCTTTAAATGCCACTTATAAGCCATTCTAAACACACCAGCCTGCCTAACAGGAAACCAAAATACCCGTTAGCACTTTCTTTCCATGAAGGATGAAGAATTGTCTTAAATGCACCAAATGAATTCAAGGAATGCATGTTCTTTCTAGAGATGATAGAAAGAAATGTAGCCAGTTCAACATGAAAAAATAAAAGTAGTTTGTACTGTTATCATCAGTAGGAACTTGAGAGAAAGGGAAGAGGTGATTATTCCCTAATAGCAATCTTATAAAAAATATATGTAATTATCCTGTCATTTTGTTTAAACCAACCCTGGTTCTCAAAACTGTTTACACATTGTAGTCACCTGTACATGCATCGTACTGCCTGCATGCTCAGTCACTTCAGTTTGTGACCCTATGGGCTGTAGCCTGCCCAACTCCCCTCTCCATGGGATTCTCCAGGCAAGAATACCGGGGTGGGTTGCCATGCCCTCCTCCAGAGGATCTTACAGATCCAGGGATCAAACCTGTGTCTCCTACATCTTCTTCATTGCAGGCAGATTCTTTACCCACTGAGCCACCTGGAAGGCTATCATAATGGCCTGTAGAAACTTCAAATAATAGTAATAATAATGAGGAGGAGGCAAAGAAGACAAGGAGGAGGAGGTTGGTATCCATCCCCAGAGACTGTGATTTAACTTGTCTGGGGTGCAGCCTGAGCTTTGAAATTTGACTTTGGAAGTTTCCAAGTTTGGGAACCATTGCCCTTTAAATTACAGGATTATTGTAGTGTTGTCCAATAAGACTTTCTGAGATGATACAGATAATAACTTCACGGATTAACTACCCTGAGAGCAGGAGGAACAAAAGGAAGCTGTTGGTGTTTTCACAATCAGAAAGCCTGTAATAGGATCCTAAAGAACTGAGATTCAGACCTCTAAGAAAAGGGCATTGCTTTCTTGTTGTTGATACCACTGGGTGGAATGCATCATTTTGGGAGTGAATGGAAAAAGATAGAATCAGCTGCTGTTAGAATTCACTACTGCTACCAGGGAGAAGAGCTGATGCTAGAAAAATGGGAAAAGATGAACAAGATGAGATTTTCTCTTGCTTGGCAGCCTCACTGTGATACTCACCAGTCACAGGACCTATCAGGGAAAGAAGTGGCCAAAGGGAAAGTGTTTGCTGTCCCAGCCCTAATCAGTATCTCCAAGCCAGGTCTGGAAGAGGACCTTGGAGCTCAGAGAAATAGTTAATGCCCAACATCATTGTAACCAATGAATTGCACATTACAAATATTTTCACATATCCAATTAACAGAGATCTGTAAAACAGTTATTATTACAGATTCAGTAATGCATTCTTATATACTACTGGTGGATGAGTAAATTAACATCTGGGAAAGCAAGTTACAAATCCTAAAGTGTTTATAAATTGTCAATCAATAGTTTTGCTTTCAGAAATTTATCCTCAAAGACACATGAAAATTATGATGTAAGATTTGTATGAAAAATATTTACTAGGATGTTGTTCATACTAATAAAAACCTAATAACCCAAATAAGAAATGGTTAAATACATTAAGGAGTATATAAATGATTTAATTTTACACAATAGTTTAAATTAGCTTTGCAATGTAATTTATGCACAACACACATTTATGGTATAATGATTGAGATATCATCTTTTAATTTAATAACTTTACCACAAGCAATGTTGTTGCTTTTTATTTTCCTTTTATTTTGTTTTCTCTTCTCTATTGCTATATATTCTCTTTCTTATAATATCTTCTATTATTAATAATAAAATAACAAAAAATAGATCTATTATTTTAACAACATTAACACAAAATGTTTTATGCAAACAAAATACATGAGTGAAAACAATACTTTGGGAAAAATCTGCAGCAAATATACTCTTTTTTGTCTTTAATAAGTAATGAGTACATATAGATTCATAAGAAAAACATTAAAACTGCCAAAATAATAAAGGAATGATCAAAATTATTTGCAAAAGGAAAAATACACGTGATTAATGAACTCATATTGAAAATGTTGACTATTAAGCTAGCAAGAATCATAGAATATGACAAGAAGATTATGGTGGGTATAGTAAAAAAATCATGGAGCCATTTTGGCAAAAAGGAGACTATTTTGTAGTAATTAAAATACATCTTGAACCTGTAGCAGTTTTTAGAATATATCCTGATTATAATTTGAAACTCAGGAAAAACTTTATTCCCCCAAATGTTAAACTTTATTATTAAAAATTTCAAAACTATTGGAAATAAGCTAATGTCTAAACATGTAAGGATATTTTAAAAGCCTTAACATTAACAGTGTTTAAATTATATTGAATTTAATCTTGTGCATTTAATATTTTAATTACTATTAAAATTATGTTTGTAAAGATTTTTAAAATAATGGAATAATGTTTAAGTTTTAATATTGTGTGACATTCAAGTTGCATAATTTAATAATCAGAATTATTTCAGTTAGACAGGGTTATGCACAGAGCAAAATTGGAATTAACACTAAGTAGTTAATTATTGTTGCCTCTATTTATTTATTTTTAGTATAAATTTATTTATTTTAATTGGAGGTTAATTACTTTACAATATTGTATTGGTTTCGCCATACATCAACATGTATCTGCCACAGGTATACACGTGTTCCCTATCCTGAACCCCCCTCCCTCCTCCTTCCCTGTATCATCCCTCTGGGTCATCTCAGTGCACCAGCCCCAAGCATTCAGTATCATGCATTGAACCTGGACTGGTGATTCATTTCTTATATTATATTATACATGTTTCAATGCCATTCTCCCAAATCATCCCACCCTCTCCCTCTCCCACAGAGACCAAAAGACTGTTCTATACATCTGTGTCTCTTTTGCTGTCTCACATACAGGGTTATTGTTACCATCTTTCTAAATTCCATATATATATATATATATATATATATATATGTGTGTTAGTATACTATATTGGTGTTTTTCTTTCTGGCTTACTTCACTCTGTATAACAGGCTCCAGTTTCATCCATCTCATTAGAACTGATTCAAATGTATTCTTTTTAATGGCTGAGTAATACTCCACTGTGTATATGTACCACAGCTTTCCGATCCATTCATCCGCTGGTGGACATCTAGGTTGCTTCCATGTCCTGGCTATTATAAACAGTGCTGTGATTAACATTGGGGTACACGTGTCTCTTTCAATCCTGGTTTCCTCAGTGTATATGCCCAGCCATGGGATTGCTGGGTCATAAGGCAGTTCTATTTCCAGGTTTTTAAAGAATCTCCACACTGTTCTCCATAGTGGCTGTACTAGTTTGCATTCCCACCAACAGTGTAAAAGGGTTCCCTTTTCTCCACACCCTCTCCAGCACTTATCGCTTGGAGACTTTTGGATCACAGCCATTCTGACTGGTGTGAAATGGAACCTCACTGTGGTTCTGATTTGCATTTCTCTGATAATGAGTGATGTTGAGCATCCTTTCATGTATTTGTTAGCCATCTGTATGTCTTCCTTGGAGAAATATCTATTTAGTTCTTTGGCCCATTTTTTGATTGGGTCATTTATTTTTCTGGAGTTGAGCTGTAGGGGTTGCTTGTATATTTTTGAAATTAGCTGTTTGTCAGTTGCTTCATTTGCTATTATTTTCTCCCATTCAGAAGGCTGTCTGTTCACGTTGCTTATAGTTTCCTTTGTTGTGCAGAAGCTTTTAAGTTTAAGTAGGTCCCATTTGTTTATTTTTGCTTTTATTTCCAGTATTCTGGCAGGTGGATCATAGAGGATTCTGCTGTGATGTATGTCGGAGAGTGTTTTGCCGATGTTCTCTTCTAGGAGTTTTATAGTTTCTGGTCTTACGTTTAGATCTTTAATCCATTTTGAGTTTATTTTTGTGAATGGTGTTAGAAAGTGTTTTAGTTTCATTCTTTTACAAGTGGTTGACCAGTTTCCCAGCACCACTTGTTAAAGAGATTTTCTTTAATCCATTGTGTATTCTTGCCTCCTTTGTCAAAGATAAGGTGTCCATAGGTGTGTGGATTTATCTCTGGGCTTTCTATTTTGTTGCATTGAACTATATTTCTGTCTTTGTGCCAGTACCATACTGTCTCGGTGACTGTGGCCTTGTAGTAGAGCCTGAAGTCAGGCAGGTGGATTCCTCCAGTTCCATTCTTCTTTCTCAAGATTGCTTTGGCTATTCGAGATTTTTTGTATTTCCATACAAATTGTGAAATTATTTATTCTAGCTCTGTGAAAAATACCATTGGTAGCTTGATAGGGATTGCATTGAATCTATAGATTGCTTTGGGTAGTATACTCATTTTCACTATATTGATTCTTCTGATCCATGAACATGGTATATTTCTCCATCTATTAGAGTCCTCTTTGATTTCTTTCACCAATGTTCTATAGTTTTCTATATATAGGTCTTTAGTTTCTTTAGGTAAATATATTCCTAAGTATTCAATTTTTTCATTGCAATGGTGAATGGAGTTGTTTCCTTAATTTCTCTTTCTATTTTCTCATTATTTGTGTATAGGAATGCAAGGAATTTCTGTGTGTTGATTTTATATCCTGCAACTTTACTATATTCATTGATTAGCTCTAGTAATTTTCTGGNCATCTATTAGTGTCCTCTTTGATTTCTTTCACCAGTGTTTTATAGTTTTCTATATATAGCTCTTTAGTTTCTTTAGGTACATATATTCCTAAGTATTTTATTCCTTTTGTTGCAATGGTAAATGGAATTTTTCCTTAATTTCACTATTTTCTCATTATTAGTGTATAGGAATGCAAGGGATTTCTGATTTTATATCCTGCAACTTTACTATATTCATTGATCAGCTCTAGTAATTTTCTCATGGAGTCTTTAAGGTTTTCTATGTAGAGGATCATATCATCTGAAAACAGTGAAAGTTTTACTTCTTTTCCAATTGTATTCCTTTTATTTCTTTTTCTGCTCTGATTGCTGTGGCAAAAACTTCCAAAACTATGTTGAATAGTAGTGGTGAAAGTGGGCACCCTGGTCTTGTTCCTGACTTTAGGGGAAATGCTTTCAATTTTTCACCATTGAGGATAATGTTTGCTGTGGGTTTGTCATATATAGCTTTTATTATGTTGAGGTATATTCCTTCTATCTCTGCTTTCTGGAGAGTTTTTATCATAAATAGATGTTGAATTTTGTCACAGATTTTCTCTGCATCTATTGAGATAATCATACTAATCTCATAAATATACAAGCAACTCCTGCAGCTTAATTCCAGAAAAATAAACGACCCAATCAAATAATGGGCCAAAGAACTAAATAGACATGGATCCAAAGAAGACATACAGATGGCTAACAAACACATGAAAAGATGCTCAACATCACTCATTATCAGAGAAATGCAAATCAAAACCACAATAAGGTACCATTTCATACCAGTCAGAGTGGCTATGATCCAAAAGTCTACAAGCAATGAATTCTGGAGAAAGTGTGTAGAAGGGGGAACCCTCTTACACTGTTGGTGGGAATTCAAACTAGTAAGCCACTGTGGAGAATAGTGTGGAGATTCCTTAAAAAATTACAAATAGAACTGCGTTATGACCCAGCAATCCCACTGTTGGGCATACACACCAAGGAAACCAGAATTTAAAGAGACAGTGTACCCCAATATTTATCACAGCACTGTTCATAATAGCCAGGACATGGAAGCCACCTAGATGTCCATCAGTCAATGAATGGATAAGAAAGCTGTGGTACACAATGGAGTATTACTCAGCCACTAAAAGAATACATTTGAATCTGTTCTAATGAGGTGGATGAAACTGGAGCCTATTATACCGAGTGAAGTAAACCAGAAAGAAAAACATGAATACAGTATATTAACACATATATGTCGGGGGCCAGCATGAGGAATCCCACTCGTGACAGAGTCATGTGGCACACTCAGATGGCAGAGCAATTTGAGTCATTGGATCTCTCCCTGGTTTTTCCTAAGCATGTACCCCAAAAATAAGAATTTGTCTTTATTTGTCTGTTTCCCCACTATTCTCTGCCAATTTCTTGGAAAGAGTTAATTCAAAGCTTTAGCTTCCTGCATTTGAAAGGAGTGTTTCATCCCAACCCCCTTTGATAACTCTGTAGCCTGCCTAAACAGGTTCCCCTGACATTTTGCAAGCTTGTGAATTGCTCACAGCCCCCCAACTGTGAGAGGCAAAAAGGCCTTGAAGTGTTTTAAATTTACAAACTTTTTCTAAGAGCCAAAGTCCTATCAGTAATGGGATTTTTGCTGTTGCCTCTACAAATTGCTGCCAGACCTCCTTATTTGCACCTGGAAGTTTCAGCTTTACAAACAACATTTTAAAAAGATATGTAGTAGTTTTTTGATGTTAGCAACACTAGGCTTTTGAGTTAAATTGCTCTCTTTTATAAATCATTGTACTCTCTTGCTTGCTGTGTGCTTGCTATGTAAGAATGCAACTTTGTTTAGTGCCCCCCGAGAATGGCACCAGACCTTAGAAAAAATAACACTTATCAGAAAAGAGCTGTAAATTGTTGAACTGGCCTTTTGGCCGGAAGATGATGTAAATTACCTAAGACTTGTGCATACAATTAGGTATGCAGAAAATAAGCCTGCTCTCGATAAGAGTCAGGGCTGCTGTCATTGCCAAAAAATTTGTGAACCCATTGATCTTCATTGTATAAAAAGGACATGTGAAAAATAAACTTTGGACCAGTTTCCTTGGAGACAGTTTCTCAGAGCAGTTTTTCCAGACCAGATCTTCTCAGACCAGTTCTGCAGGCCAGTTTCTCGGATGATTCACTCTCCCAGACTCATTCTTTAAGGACATCTGGCTCCCACACCTCTCTCTCTCTCTCTCTGTCCTCTTGTACTTTAACTTCAGGCTGAATTCCCATCTGGAGCAGGAGGCTCACCACATCTACTTACTTGCCCTGGCTCTAAGTTCTGCAAGAAAAGGGGACCCACGGTGGGGCCCCTTTAGAGATTCAAGCGGATGCCGGTGGCCCACATAGATGGTGCAAATCTCTTGTCTTGAGATGTTATTGGCTTTCCCCATAAACCAAGTTATTCAGCCTCCTATTTTTCTTTTAATTTCCTACTATTCTATCCTGTTCTGAGCTATCCTGTCCTATCCTGTCCTATCCGCCTGCTCTGTCCCACCTTTGAATATCCCTGGATCCACCAGGGCTGGACCCTGGCACATATATATATATATATGGAATTTAGAAAGATGGTAGTGATATCCATGTATAGGAGACAGCAAAAGAGACACAGATGTATAGAACAGTCTTTTGAACTCTGTGGGATAGAGGGTGGGATGATTTGGGAGAATGGCATTGAAACATGTATAATATCATATATGAAATGAATTGCCAGTCCAGGTTTGATGCATGATACTGGATGCTTGGGGCTGGTGCACTGAGATGATCCAGAGGGATGGTACAGGGAATGGGGAGGGAGGGGGGTTCAGGATGGGGAACACATGTATATCTGTGGCAGATTCATTTTGATGTATGGCAAAACCAATACAATATTGTAAAGTAATTAACCTCCAATTAAAATAAATAAATTTATATTAAAACAAAACAAAACAAAAATCAATTGAAAACAATACAAAGCTAAAAGAACAAATACAGAGGGGCATGTATATACATTTAGTTCAAAGGAACATAAAAATATTAAAATAGAATTTTCATACACACCAAGGAAACCAGAATTGAAAGAGACATGTGTACCCCAATATTCATTGCAGCACTGTTTATAATAGCCAGGACATGGAAACAACCTAGTTGTCCATCAGCAGATGAATGGATAAGAAAACTGTGGTACATATACACAATGGAGTATTATTCAGCCATTAAAAAGAATACATTTGAAGCAGTTCTAATGAGGTGGATGAAACTGGAGCCAATTATACAGAGTGAAGTAAGCCAGAAAGAAAAACACCAATACAGTATACTAACTCATATATATGGAATTTAGAAAGATGGTAATGATAACCTTGTATGCAAGACAGCAGAAGAGACACAGATGTATAGAACAGTCTTTTGGACTCTGTGGGAGAGGGAAAGAGTGGGATGATTTGGGAGAATGGCATTGAAACATGTATACTATCATGTAAGAAATGAATCGCCAGTCTATGGTCAATGCAGGATGCAGGATGCTTGGGGCTGGTGCACGGGGATGATCCAGAGACATGATGTGGGGTGGGAGGTGGGAGGGGGGTTCAGGATAGGGAACTCATGTACACTAGTGTCGGATTCATGTCAGTGTATGGCAAAACCAATACAGTATTGTAAAGTAAAATAAAGTAAAAAATAAAAAAAAAATAGAATTTTCACCTTGAAATCATAATGACTAGATCAGATATACCAGACAAAAAATATCCAGAAAGATGGGATAGTTGTATTCTTTAATGTCTATTGAGACCATCATTATGCAGATTCTTCTGTGTCAGATAGGATTCAGTATTAGGTTTGACAAGGAGAGATGAGTAATCAACTAAACACTGCATGTGCTAATGGGAAGCATTCTAAAAATCATATTAAGCACCAAGTAACTCTGGGCAGAATCATTGCCAGATGCATTTTGTCTGGAATTACAAGTAAAATTTCAAAGATAGCTAGGCATCACCATTCTCTCTGGTGAAAAGTCACAACTCAGGAGCAAACACATTTATGAAACACAAAATTTTCAGTTTTTGTTTTTAAAAAGTTATTCTGGGGATGCAGTAGTTAAATGCTACAAATCTCTACTAGTAGAAAATTTGAGCAAACCCCACAGGTTCTGAGAGTACCTCAACTCTAGATTATCAATAATGAGCATTTGAACAGAAAATAGCACTTAACATAAAATCATGCTAGAGTAACCATTCTTATTTTTTTCACATTTTATGCTTTCCATTTTAGTATGCTATTATGTCAATATATGGAAACTTTCCTAGATAATCAAACAATACCTTTAAAATGCCTGCAGACCTTTTCAATTTACTCCTTGGAAGAAAAATTATGACCAACCTAGATAGTATATTGAAAAGCAGAGACATTACTTTGCCAACAAAGGTCTGTCATGTCAAGGCTATGGTTTTTCCAGTGGTCATGTATGGATGTGAGAATTGGACTTCGAAGAAAGCTAAGCACCGAAGAATTGATGCTTTTGAACTGTAGTGTTGGAGAAGACTCTTGAGAGTCCCTTGGACTGCAAGGAGATCCAACCAGTCCATTCTGAAGGAGATCAGCCCTGGGATTTCTTTGGAAGGAATGATGCTAAAGCTGAAACTCCAGTACTTTGGCCACCTCATGCGAAGAGTTGACTCACTGGAAAAGATTCAGATGCTGGGAGGGATTGGGGGCAGGAGGAGAATGGGATGACAGAGGATGAGATGGCTAGATGGCATCACTGACTCGATAGGCGTGAGTCTGAGTGAACTCCGGGAGTTGGTGATGGACAGGGAGGCCTGACATGCTGTGATTCTTGGGGTCGCAAAGAGTCGGACACGACTGAGTGAATGAACTGAACTGAACCGAACTGAAACAGAATCTTCTAAATAAATTGATCAATATGGGAAATATTTAATGATCACACTTAAGTAAGTTGATAACTGATTGCAGAGAGAAGCCAAGTTATCAAGAGAAAAATAGCTATCCTTACAACTCTATTAGGAAATTATTAGTTTCAGTCCACAGGATACAGAGAAAAGGACAAACTGAAAATGATATTGACAGAGTTTCCATTCCATTTCACTTGTGACAGTTTCAAGTGGTTCATTTACCTAGTATGTGTGTGGTAAGACATTAAAATATTTACCTTATTTTATTGAAGAGAAAAGAAAAATGGTCAACTCTTGCATCAGCTGATCTGTCTGTAGAATCACAGCAAATGTATTAGAATTTTTTAGTTCATTCTCTAAGTACTGGAGCATCCAATTTGTTTCTGCTCACCTTGCCCATCTTTTTTTAAAATCATCTTTTCATTAAGAATGCACAGTTTTGAGTAACAGGCAACATAACTAACCTAGAGTAAGCAATCAAGGAGATGCTATTGTTTACCATTATCCATTTAAAAAGGTTTTGTTTGTGTGTATCTGGGCTGTAGTGTTCAGGTTTATGAGTTTGGATGGTACATGAGTTGAGGGAGAAGGGAAAGTGAAGTCTGTTTTTGTGAGCATGGAGAGAAATTTATGGGAATATGATTAATATACATGGTGGAAAATGTTATGAGCTTAAGCCAGGAGAACATTTTGGATGAATCATTTAGCCTGTTCTCCTCATATCTTCCTCTAAATACAGTTATTTTTTTCCATGTTTCTAAATCTTCAGAAAAAAATAACCCTTAATACTGCCAGTATGATGTTTCACATCTAATAAAAGCAAAAATTTTATCCTAAGCTCTAAAGCCCTTTTCTACTGTTTTATAGGCGTACTCCCTGGTCCTGACATCCAGGAAATAAGAGGAAAATTTAGTCAACCTTACTCACAAAATATATCTCTACTGATCCTAATGTATCCAAGTTACTATCAAGACAGAGAAAATATGGCATAAGGGACAGAAAACTGGAATTAAATGTAAAAAATAGATAATTTTAAGTCACAGTTCCAACAGTTACTAAGAAAATCCTGGGAAGTTACAATTTAATTGAACCTTTGTTGTCTCAGCAATAACTTGGGGTTCCTGAAGTCTCTATTAATAACTACAAAGAGATGTAATCTCAAACAAGATAGCAAAAGGTATAAAGCTTCTAAAATTCTTAACACTTTTAATATTTCAGCAAAAATGTCAGTACTATTTTAGTTAAATATGGGTTTCTCATCTACATAACTGCATTTAAAATCTATTCCTGATAGTTAATTTTAAAATTATGTCCAGAGAACATAACATAAAGTATCTGAAATAGCTCAAGTGCATATTAGAAGCAATAAGTTTATATAAAGCAACTGTCCCAGTTGATGTGAGAGTTGGACTATAAAGAATGCTGAGTGTCAAAGAATCGATGCTTCTGAACTGTGGTGTTGAAGAAGACACTTGAGAGCCCCTCGGACTGCATGGAGATCTGACCAGTCCATCCTAAAGCAAATCAGTCTTGAATATTTGTTGGAAGCTGAAACTACAATATTTTGGCCACCTGGTGAGAAGAATTGACTCATTTGAAAAGACCTTGATGCTGGGAAAGATTGAAGGGGGAAGAGAAGAGGACAACAGAAGATGAGATGGTTGGGTGGCATCACTGACTCAATGGACATGAGTTTGGGTAAACTCCGGGAGTTGGTGATGGACAGGGAAACCTGGCATGCTGCAGTCCATGGGATTACAAAGAGTCGGACATAACTGAGCAACAGAAGTGAACTGAACAGAACTGTTCCAATACAGATTACATAAAAGATGCTTGATAAACAAAATTTGTTGCTAATAGTGGCATTAGAAGTGGTAGTAATATTGCACCTCAATTATACTTTTGCTTTATTTATAAGAGAAAGTATTGGAATAGTTTATGGGTTGAGCACCTTATGTGACAGATACAATATCTGATATCATTTAGAACATATTAACACCAAGAATTAGATTTTAGTTTCTCCACTTTGTATGTGAAGAAATGGAGACTTGTGTAGACTTTATAACTTGCCAAAGGCTCAAAGCTGAAACCAAGTTATGTACAATTTCAAAGCTGTTCTTTTTCAATTATAATCTATTGTCTCCTACAGGTTCAGAGGTAATCCTCCTAGTCTTAGGAAAAAATGGCTAGAATAAATATGTGTACTAAAAGTTAATCCCTTATCTCCACAGACTCTTTAGCCATTTACATAGGCTTTACAATTTTAAACTAACCCGTCAGATTCTTAAAACACACTGAAGAATGAAAGAAAATGTTAATTTTATTTGTTTAACAGAGCTTTAGTATTTTGATTTCTCTAGTAAATATGAAAAATTATGGTAATGCATGCAATTAAAATTTCATTTGTTAAATAGCTCCATTACTGTATTAAGTAGCTTCATTAAGGAGAATTGCATTTCCTTTCAAATTATAGCATATGTGTTTTACCACATCTTACCTGTCAATATTGTCCTATTAAATGTATACCAAAAATGTCTCTCTCTAAATAACTCATAATTAGGTTTAAAAAGAGATGAAATTGTCTTTGAGAGATAGCATGTTGTGATCTTGTTGCTTTTTTAAATGTGTAAAAATAATGAAATTGAGATGCACATTTAAAGCTTTGAATATTATGTCTAGACTACTTTCAACAAAGATGACTGACTAGGCTCCAATAATTCTAATTACTCTAGTATCAAGAGAGTTGTAGTTTATCATTCTTATAAATGTTTCATATTTGTGATTATGTAATGTTATGCATGTTTGTCCTTTATCCTTACTACTTAAAAAGCTTCCATAGATTGTTGTAATTTTTTTTTTTAATGAATCAGCCCATTTTGTAAAAACCATTTTATATTTTGCATAGAAGCTTGGACCAACAAGCTTTTAATATGTATTTTTACTAAGCGTTTACTGCTGCAATCGCTGGATAAACTGTTTTCTCATAGACTATTCAAATGTAGTCTTACTACAAAATAGCAATGAAAATACATTTATAGAAAACAATACATTTGCAAATTCAATTCAAACCAATCCTTTTGAAATTTGACAGAAAATCTTATTACTTGTTTTAATACTGAGTCAATAAGAAAACTTGTATAACGAGGGGGGGTGAACAAAAACAAAAACCTTCCTTTTGATCCCAGTCCGGCTCTATTGCTGTTGGCTCCTGAAGAACAAGAACTATTATTCCATCTGTTAGGAAGTGTAATATCCACAGTTCTGTCTCATCTCAACAAAAATTTGACGTGATGGACATCAAAGCACTCGGTGCGTCACAGCTCTTGGACAGACTGTGTTATAGTTCTTGGGTCTCAAACAGATCATGTTATAGCTCTTAGGTCAGTGTTACAGCCCCGTGTTGCAGCTCAGTTTTATTGAGAAAATAGCAGGAAAATACATCCTCGAGGCATAAGGGCATGCCTACGCAAAGACACAAAGAGAAGAGAGAGAGAAAGAGAGATGGGTGCAGAGAGAGAGAGACCCCTGGCCCTTTGGCTCCTTTTTTTGTGTGCTTTTTCCTCCCCCTGGGCCTGCTCTATGTAAATTGGGCTAGCCACAAGTGCTGTTTGTTCTACCTGAGGTCCTCACTTTCATCCTCAGGCCTTCCTTTGTTCTATTTTCCTGGGCTTTTCCCTTCCTTGTTTTTAGCCACTGCCATTCTGGACTCCTTTCTCCTATTCTAACTACCTAACACACCCATCCTAGTATGAACTCAAAGTCATCCTAGGCCCTTCTCCCCAATCATATCACCAACATAAGCTGTTTCTTACCATTGGACCTGGTTTCAAGGCATAAAATAGATTCCTCCCCCGCCCCCCACCCCTGGTTAAAGCAATTGGAGACTCATTCTTTGTTGACAAAACTCCAAGAGGAAAAGAGCAGGACAATTAAGGGAGGAGGCTGGGCTCTGCCCAGACCACATGTTTCTTGTTCTCAAAATCAGGATACCTCCCTTACTACACAGGTACACAGAAAGGCTCCTCATACCCCAAGGGGGAGCAGTGTCAAGGGATGCTCTACCCATATACCTTTGCAGTAGAATCCATTTTGGCTAAGAGATGGCTGTGCACACATGGAAGGATTCTGAGATATATCAATTATGGACTGTGAACCATGCAAATCAGAATGACCAGCCAAAGGAAATTTGGAAGAAATATCCCAGAAAAATGATTCAAATTATCATGAGAGCACAACTCAGCAACTCAGTGACTTTGCTTCTGAGCTGCCTGTATACCTATATATGTACTATAATCTTTTTCCTCTTAATAACTTTATTTGCTTTCACTACTTTCCATCTTTGTGGAAATTTTTTTCTTCAAAGCCTAAGGGCCATGGGCTTAGGCTTGTCACTGACCATGGGCTGGAGGCTAGGATCAGGTGCTTTCACTTCTGCAACCCAGCCTTAAACTCTGCTTGGGAACCTAAGCCCCTCTCCAAGTCATTGCAAGTCGAGGTCACCTGAGATCAGTTTGATTTTGTTTTGTTTTCTTTTCCATTATAGACTTATTTGATCTAAGGTGGTCATTATTCTTTCAGCATCTGACCAGATCTACTGATGAACAAGCTAGCTTAGATTCAAATTATCCCAGTCCAGTCATAGAAGCATGAGCTTCCTGCATGCCCTCAGTTCCCATAGAATTTCTGTCTCACATATGTGTGCGCACAGTGTTATAGTTAATATTAGGATTGACTCGTGCTTAGCGTTCCAGTGCCAAGGATAACTGATGTAAGCTACCATTACCTCTGGCTACACACCATGTTCAAAGACAGATTAAATAAAATAAGGATGTGCTTAGTTGCTTAGTCATGTCTGACTCTTTGTGACCACCATGGAATGTAGCCTGCCAGACTCCTCTGTCCATGGGATTCCCAAGGCAAGAACACTTGAGTGGGCTGTCATTCCCTTCTCCAGGGGATCTTTCCAACCCAGAGATTGAACCTGGGTCTCCAGCATCACAGACAATTGTTCACCAGCTGAGTCACCAGGGAAGCCCCCAAATAAGGACAGACTCACAAATTTGCATAGATAAACATGTAGACATTCTCATTCATACACTGACACAAATCTCTTCAAGGAGAACCAAAGAGGGAGACAAAAAATATATATTTATGCCAAAAAATCAAGATAAGACTATATAATTACCTGGGGAAAAGGGGACATACTGGTTAGGAATTTTTAAAAATCTCTATGATGTTGTGAAACTCTTTGGTGACATATTCTACATTGTTTCATATTATTGTTCTTATCTGTCTTATCCCCAGAGTCTCAGATTCTGCAAGTGGAACTCAAGAGCCAGTTCTTGTCAGCAGCTTTAGGACATGAATCAGAAGGGAACTGAAATCTATTTAGTAAGAGTGGGCACAAGAAGAAATGTATAAAGGACTATATCTGAAGGTTGACATCAAGACTCAGAACAAAGAAAAATTCAGAAGGCAAAATTAGGCAATTTTTCCTGAGATAGTAATGCAATAGGGAATAAAAATTTTTAAAGAGTGTCACTGATATTCCCATGAGCAGCCAAGCATCTGTTACAGACACTGCTATAGTTCAGACATTTGTAGACTGCAGACTTTTAAATGTCAAAGATGCTATATGTCTGACATCTTTCAAAGACAGCTCAAATGTCACCTCATTTATGAAGGCTACTATGACAGATCCCCATATTGGAATTAATTTCCTTCTTCTTAGTGTTCCCAAAGCCACTAGAATGTCTCTTACTTTTCTTTTATGGCCAAATGTTTATTTTCTCCCTCCTCTAACAGAGCTTCTTGAAGTTGGGGTTCATATCTTATTCGTATTTTTATCTACCCTCCCTGTCTTGGAATATTGGCATAGAAGAGGCAATTAAGAGACACTTGTTAGACTTGATTGAGGTCCTCATCATACACAAAAGTGTGGAAAGATTTAATTAGATTAGAATAGAAATGACTACATATATGAAAGTAATTTAATATATGAAATTTCAGTCATATGTCCTGGAAGGCTTGAGTTAGCAATAAAGAAAACAGGAGTCACCCAAACAGATACTGATCAGCTCTGGACAATGAAGAAGTGCAAGAGAAATGAAGTTCAGTGCTGTATCTTGGGAAGGAAGCCAATATGAGAACATAACCTTGAGACTCATACAGCAGAGAAAGTAATTTAACCTGTGGGAATAAATTAGATTGCCAAGGGGAAAATGAGTTGAAGATTAATGACAAAATTTTAAAGATTTCCTATATTTACAGGGTGAGAAGAAAATTTCCTACATATGAAACAAAGGAGAACCTTAGAAGTAAGAAACAAAACGAAATAATGCCCAATATGAAAGCCTAGAAAGGATTTAAGAAACTATGGGGGAAAACATGTCATAAAGCAAGGGTACTCAGGTGTTCAGTCATGTCCAACTCCTTGCAAACTCATGGACTGCAGACCTCTGAAAGATTGTTGCTGAGCCATGAAAGATGCCAGGATCCTTAGCCTCCGGAGGAGAGGAATTCAATCTGAAGCCAGTGATGAGGCTTGACTGCTCAAAACTTTTGTGTGATAAAGTTGTATTAATGCAATCTCAAAAATGACAGAATGATCTCTGTTCATGTCTAAGACAAACCAATCAACATCATGGTAATCCAAGTCTATGTCTTGAACAGTAATGCTAAAGCAGCTGAAGTTGAACGGTTCTATGAAGACCTACAAGATGTTTTAGGACTAACACACCCAAAAAATGTCCTTTTCATTATAGGGGACTGGAATATAAAAGTATGAAATCAAAAATCACCTGGAGTAACACAAATTTGCCCTTGGAGTACGGAACATAGAAGGGAATATAATCATAAAGTTTTGCCAAAAGAACACACAGATCATAGTGCCTGGTCAAACAGCCTCTTCCAACAACAGAAGACTCTATACATGGATATCACCAGATGATCAACACAGATATCAGATTGATTATATTATTTGCAGCCAAAGATGGATAAGCACTATACAGTTAGCAAAAACAAGAACAGGAGATGACTGTGGCTCAGATCATGAACTCCTTATTGCCAAATTCAGACTTAAATTGAAGAAAGTAGGGAACACCACTAGATCATTCAGGTATGACTAAAATCAAATCCTTTATGATTTTACAGTGAAAGTGAGAAATAGATTTAAGGGATTAGATCTGATAGACAGAGTGCCTGATGAGCTATGGATGGAGGTTCATGACATTGTACAGGAGACGGGAATCAAGACCATCCCCATGGAAAAGAAATGCAAAAAAGAAAAATGGCTGTCAGAGGAGGCCTTACAAATAGCTGTAAAAAGAGAGTGAACAACAAAGGAGAAAATGAAAGATATACCCATTTGAATGAAGAGTTCCAAAGAAGAGCAAGGAGCGATAGGAAAGCCTTCCTCAGTGATCAGTGCAAAGAAATAAAGGAAAACAATAGAATGGGAAAGACTAGAGATCTATTCAAGAAAACTAGAGATACCAAGAAAGCATTTCATGCAAAGATGGGCTTGATAAAGGACAAAAATGGTATGAACCTAACAGAAGCAGAAGATATTAAGAAGAGGTAGCAAAACTACACAGAAGAACTATACAAAAACGATCTTCAAGATGCAGATAATCACTGGTGTGATCACTCACCTAGAGCTAGACATCCTGGAAAGTCAAGTAAAATAGGCCTTAGAAAGCATCACTATGAACAAAGCTAGTGGAGGTGATGGAATTCCAGTTGTGCTATTTCAAATCCTAAAAGATGATGCTGTGAAAGTATTGCACTCAATATGCCAGAAAATTTGGAAAATGCAACAATGCGCACAGGACTGTAAAAGGTCAGTTTTCATTTCAATCCCAAAGAAAGGCAATGCCCAAAATGCTCAATCTACTGCAAAATTGCACTCATCTCACATAGTAAAGTAATGCTCAAAATTCTCCAAGCCAGGCTTCAATAATATGTGAACTATGAACTTCCAGGTGTTCAAACTGGTTTTAGAAAAGGGAGAATAACCAGAGATCAAATTGCCAACATCCATTGGATCATCAAAAAAGCAAAAGAGTTCCAGAAAAACATCTATTGCTTCTTTATTGACTATGCCAAAGCCTTTGACTGTATGGATCACAACAAATTGTGGAAAATTCTGAAAGAGATGGTAATATCAGACCACCTGACCTACCTCTTGAGAAATCTGTATGCAAGTCAGGAAGCAACAGTTAGAACTGGACATGGAACAACAGATTGGTTCCAAATAGGAAAAGGAGTACTTCAAGGCTGTATATTGTCACCCTGCTTATTTCACTTCTATGCAGAGTACATCATGAGAAATGCTGGGCTGGATGAAGCACAGCTGGAATCAAGCTGGGAGAAACATCAATAACCTCAGATATGCAGATGACAGAAAGTGAAGAAGAACTAAAGAGCCTCCTGATGAAAGTGAAAAAGGCAAGTGAAAAAGATGGCTTAAAACAACATTCAGAAAACTAAGATCATGGCATCCAGTCCCATCCCTTCATGGGAAAGAATGGCAGACCTTATGTTCAGTTCAGTTCAGTTCAGTCACTCAGTTATGTCTGACTCTTTGCAACCCCATGAATTGCAGCACGCCAGGACTCTCTGTCCATCACCAACTCCCGGAGTTCACTCAGACTCACGTCCATAGAGTCAGTGATGTGATCCAGCCGTCTCATCCTCGGTCGTCCCCTTCTCTTCCTGTCTCCAATCCCTCCCAGCATCAGAATCTTTTCCAATGAGTCAACTCTTCCTTAAGGTGGCCAAAGTACTGGAGCTTCAGCATCATTCCCTCCAAAGAAATCCCATGGCTGATCTCTTTCAGAATGGACTGGTTGGATCTCCTTTCAGTCCAAGGGACTCTCAAGAATCTTCTCCAACACCACAGTTCAAAAGCATCAATTATTCAGTACTCAGGTTTCTTCACAGTCCAACTCTCACATCCATGCACAGCCACTGGAAAAACCATAGCCTTGACTAGATGGACCTTTGTTGGCAAAGTAATGTCTCTGCTTTATGTTCTTCGGCCCCAAAATCACTGCAGATGGTCACTACATCCATGAAATTAAAAAATGCTTACTCCTTTAAAGAAAAACGGGCTTCCCTGGTGGCTTAGACCGTAAAGCGTCTGCCTGCAATGCGGGAGACCCGGGTTCGATTCCTGGGTTGGGAAGATCCCCTGGAGCAGGAAATGGCAATCCACTCCAGCACTCTTGCCTGGAAAATCCCATGGACAGAGGAGCCTGATAGACTACAGCCCATGGGGTCGCAAAGAGTCAGACACGACTGAGTGACTTCACTTCACTTCACTTAAAGAAAAACTATGACAAACTTAAACAGCATATTAAAAACAGAGACATACTTTGCCAACGGAGATCTGACTAGTCAAGGTTTTTCCAGTAGTCATCTATTCATGTGATATTTGGACTATAAAGAAAGCTGAGTGCTGAGGAACTGATGTTTCTGAACTGTGGTGTTGGATAAGATTCCTGAGAGTCCCTTGGACTGCAAAGATATCTAAGCAGTCCATCCTAAAGGAAATCAGTCCTGAATATTCATTGGAAGGACTGATGCTGAAGCTGAAACTCCAATATTTTGGCCACCATATTTGAAGAATTTGGAAAGACCCTCATGCTAGGAAAGATTGAAGGTGGGAGGAGAAGTGGATGGCAAACGATGAGATGGTTGTATGGCATCACTGACTCAACGGACATGAATTTGAGTAAGCTCTGGGAGTTGGTGATGGACAGGGAGGCCTGGCGTGCTGCAGTCCATAGGATTGCAAAGAGTCAGATACGACTGAGTGACTGAACTGAACTGAACTGAATTGAACTGAAAATATAAAAGAGATAGAAAAAGCTTCTGATATAGACATCAGAAGGGGGAATAAATAGTGCATCCCTGCTAGCCTTTAGCAGTATGTTATATACCTGTCAGCAGGCTGCTAATTAGAGAAAGGAAATGTCCCAAAATTCAGTGACATCAAGCCTCTCACCCACAACATGTGTTTTGAGATAACATTGGCACAAGGTTAGTTATCCCGGGCCATAAAAGAATTGACATGAATCTTGAAGAAAGATAGGTTTTCAAGCAAATATATAGTTTCATTAACATAGATTAGGAGAACAATTTTATGAGTCATACACACTGGTTTGTTGAAACCTTATCTGTTCTAAGTCTTAAATGGAACTGACTTGAGGAAAAACAGGGTCTAGGGTAAATATATAGCTCTTTAGCATAGCTTAATAAAAATATTTAGATTAGTAAAATGCATTGGTTTGCCTAAGGTTTGTGAAAAGTTAAGTTCAGGTGGAACCAGATGTTGTCACGGCAACACAGAATTTTAAGGGAAACTTCCTTTTTCAAGTTGTATAGAGAAGGGAAAAGATCTGACACTTGTAGCTTGTTTCCTCCTGCCACTTAAAAGAAAGATAAAAAAATGTCTGACACTTGTAGCCTATTTTCTCTGTTTGGAGATCCCTAGACTTCCTGCCTGTTACCCTCTCACTTCCAGGCTCCTCTGTCCATGGAATTCCCCAGGCCAGAATACTGGAGTGGGTTGCCATGCCCTCCTCCCAGGGACATTCCCAACCCAGGGGTCAAACCCATGTCTCCCACACTGCAGGAAGATTCTCTACCCTCTGAGCCACCAGGGAAGCCCAAGAAAGCAGGAGTGGATAGCCTATCCCTCCTTCATGGGATCTTCCCGATCCAGGAATCTATCTGGGGTATCCTGCATTGCAGGCTGATTTTTTAACAGCTGAGCTACCAGGGAAGGGAGTGGAGTGGATTTGAAATTCAAGCTGGCAGGGAACAAGGTGAATTTAAGCCGAAAGTTGAAAAGAGATTCATAGAAGTGGAAAATGTCAAAAAATTATCTTGAAAAAAAAAAGTATGAACAGTGTAAAGAATATACTGCCTGAATGATGCAATGAATCCAAAGGAAGAGCTTGAAATACAAAGGAATTTGTAACATTAGGAGAAAGCCAAGTTTCAGTGAAGGGAATCATGCAGGCAGTTCTAAAGACAGTTCTAACAGGGTGGAGGACTTGCTTAGGACTAGGCTAAAATAATGATACAATAAACCAGCAATGATGGAATCAGCAAGATTAGGATTTTGAGTCCAGTGATTCAGAAAATTTTAGATCCCAAACTGAGTATTAGTTTTCCTTTGAAGACTTGATAGGTCATTCAGAAAGTTTCAGTAATGAACAATCAAGCCACTTATCTGAGCAAGAAATTTCAGAAAAAGTTAGGGCATGCTAATGATGACAGTATAGCAGCAAAACAGTGTTAATGTAGACAAAAGGTATAGTTTTTTTTTTTTTTAGTACTAAGACTATATAAAATATTTATATCCTGAAAGCCTACCATAATTCTAAACATCTCTAGTTATTTTCCATATTCAGTTCAGTTCAGTTCAGCAGCTCAGTCGTGTCCGACTCTTTGCGACTCCATGAATCGCAGCACGCCTAGCCTCCCTGTCCATCACCAACTCCCGGAGTTCACTCAGACACATGCCTATCGAGTTAGTGATGCCATCCAGCCATCTCATCTTTTGTCGTCCCCTTCTTCTCCTGCCCTCAATTCCTCCCAGCATCAGAATCTTTTCCAATGAGTCAACTCTTCGCATGAAGTGGCCAAAGTACTGGAGTTTCAGCTTTAGCATCATTCCTTCCAAAGAATACCCAGGGCTGATCTCTTTTAGAATGGACTAATTGGATGTCCTCGCAGTCCAAGGGACTCTCAAGAGTCTTCTTCAACACCACAGTTGAAAAGCATCAATTCTTCAGTGCTCAGCTTTCTTCACAGTTCAACTCTCACATCCATACATGACCACTGGGAAAACCAAAGACTTGACTAGACGTTTCTTGTAAAAAATCACTCCCATTTAAAATTTTCCAAGTACTGGAGTTTCAGCTTTAGCATCATTCCTTCCAAAGAATACCCAGGGCTGATCTCTTTTAGAATGGACTAGTTGGATGTCCTCGCAGTCCAAGGGACTCTCAAGAGTCTTCTTCAACACCACAGTTGAAAAGCATCAATTCTTCAGTGCTCAGCTTTCTTCACAGTTCAACTCTCACATCCATACATGACCACTGGGAAAACCAAAGACTTGACTAGACGTTTCTTGTAAAAAATCACTCCCATTTAAAATTTTCCAATTCTCAAGAGTCATGCCCTTCTTTCACATCAATGCTTTTTTTTTTTAAGTGTATTTTGCATTAAATTTTTTTTTACTAAATTAAGAAAATGAATTTAAATGAATCTAACTCAATTTTTAATAAATATATACCATGAATTTAAGCCTTGCTTCTGCTGCTAAGTCACTTCAGCCGTGTCCGACTCTGTGTGATCCCAGAGACCGCAGCCCACCAGACCCCCTCGTCCCTGGGATTCTCCAGGCAAAAACACTGCAGTGGGTTGCCATTTCCTTCTCCAATGCAATGAAATGAAAAGTGAAAGTGAAGTCACTCAGTCATGTCCGACCCTTAGTGACCCCATGAACTGCAGCCTACCAGGCTCCTCCATCTATGGGATTATCCAGGCAAGAGTACTGGAGTGGGGTGCCATTGCCTTCTCCAGAGTTTAAGCCTTAGGGCATTAAAAAATAACCATTAAAATCACCTTCTGCTACAACTAAGCAGTCAGTTATTATTTTCCTAGTAAATATTTACAGTTAAATCATATTTCTGTATACTTTACTTTAGGTGATGTTTTGGAAGATTTTCTGGCCTTTCTAGAATCCCTAAAATCATATCTGCTTTGCTGTGGCTGATAATTATGTTGCTTCATTCATTCTTCAACTCAACTCCATAAACAGAGGTAACTAATAAGAGACCTACTCATGAAATGGACTTTTTTATAAGTGCACTCCTTGGAATACTTTTGAATCTACAGATGGTAAATAATGATAATGATATTTCGAAAATAATGATAGCAATAGAGATTGATATTTATTGAATACCTGCTATATTTCAAACATCATAGAAAGTGCTTAAAATTATCTTATTTAATTCTCACAATAGTCCTTTAAAGTATATATTATTTGTATCTCCATTTCATAGGAAACCAATATTTAGAAAAATGGAATAATTTGGCATATCTAGTAAATGATTGAACCAGAATTTAAACTGCAGGGTTTAGTATGATTCCAGGATCTGTGAGACCTTTGAGATCAAATGTTACATCTCATGTATTTCTATATCCTAGGAATTATGACAATGACTAGTGTATTTGTTGTTCAGTCTCTCAGTCAGTCATGTCTGACTCTTTGTGACCCCATGTACTACAGCACACCAGGCTTCCCTGACTAGGGCATAATGAGAATTTAACAGATATTTGTGAACTAAGTGCTACTATTGAAGAAAAAATCAACAATAATATAATACAAAAACTTAATTGGTTAAAATGGTACAAATATAGAAATGTTCAGTTTTCATATAAGTTCTAATAGAAGAGTTTGACATGTTCTTTACATAACACCATATTACTTTGTCCAAAATATTTTGTGCATAAAATGATAGCATTATATCAATTATACTCTCCCCTAATATTTTATAACAGAAATGCGACAATACATGTTTTACTCATATAATAGAAACAAAGTCAATGAAACACTGAGGCATGTCTGTTCTAATCTCAAGACAAAATACTTTGATTTTCTCTGATGTAAGCGTTGTTTTGTGCTCAAAGCTTCTCATACTGAGTTTAGATTATACCCTTTCCCTTTAGAGATTATAGAATATGAATAATTTATCAAATAAACTTAAGTATTATGTCAAATATGCAAAACTCATACAAAACTAAAATGACAGCCACCAACATAACACACAAAGGAAGACAGACTCCAGCCCAGTAGAGGCCACAAGACACATCATACCCACAAATTCTCTCAGCAAGTATTAAACAACACTGAGATAATACACTTGTCATGAAAAACAAACATTCTACAGACAAAAAGACTCACTTTGTTAATAACTGTTGAACTGTGACATCCATAAATTTTATCCTGAGTTCTTACTGAGCTAATCATAGTCTTCATTCAATTATTTGCTGCCTTAAGAGTGGCAGATCATACTGGGAAATTACAAGGAATTGTTTACATCTTGAACATCCTTGCTAAATGAAAATAAAAGAAAGTTGAAATGTTTTAATTATCATCAATTGTTTTAACTATCTTTTCTCTCTCTGTGCTTAATGAATAGTGTTGGCTACACTGTTGCATTCATATTACTGCACATTATATTGATGTAATAGTCTACCTATTGTAATCATTTTACCACTAAGATAATGAACAAAGGGTGATGGTAATTTAAGACATGATTATTTATCATTATTAATTTTCCCATGACATTCTCTTTTTTATCATTTGAAATGTTACAAATTAAAGATGGGCAGAGGCAGTGTGCATCAATGTTTGAAAGATATTACAGAAAGGGACCAGCCTCAAGAATCCTGGTAATAACAAGCAATAAAGCAGTGGGGTAGGCTTCAGAAAGCTTCAGGGGAATAGCCCTGTGGGAAAGGAAGAAGAAAATAACTCACAGACTCTCATCTGTGGTAAAATAACTGTAAATTATTCATTCACCTGTTTTAGAAAATCTATATTGAAGGCTTACTAGATTCTGAAGTATAATGGTAAACAAGGTAATAATAAACAAACAAATAAATGGTCATGGAGCTTAGGGTTTAGGGTAGAGGGTTATCGTACACCAACCAAGCACAAATAAATATAAGTGGAGCTTTGCGCTCAGAGGTAAAGCTTCATAATAGTAGGAAAACATCAAATAAGGTGAGTGAAAGTGTCAAAAAGTAAGAGATGCTTCCCTGAGGAAGTAATGATTAAACTGGGATGTGAGGGAGGAGGTGGGGCTAGCTAAACAGTGCTGTTTGTCTGTACATACATAGTGTAGGACCATTCAGGCATAAGGAAGAGCATTTGGAAAGGTTCTGTGTTAAGGGAGCAGGAACATTCACAAAATTGACAGAAAAGAAAGTTGTATGGCAGAGAGCTGCAAGGAATATGGGGAAGGTTGATGGTGAAGAGGTAGAGAGAAGTCAGCCCTCTATTGTCTTGTAGTGAAAGTGTTAGTCCCTCAGTTGTGTCCAGGTCTATGGGACCCCAAGGACTGTAGAGTGCCATGCTCCACTGTCTACATAATTCTCTAGGCTAGGATACTAGAGTGAGTTGCCATTCCCTTCTCCAGGGGATCTTCCCAACCCAGGGATCAAACCCCAGGTCTCCCACATGGCATGCAGATTCTTTAACATCTGAACCACCATTGCCTTGTAACTACAAGACACTATTTTTAATCTCAAGGACAATGGGAAGTCACAGATGGTAGAGGAAGGGCGCATGCTGGGTATAATCCAATTGGATTATGAAAGTGTTTCTCTGCTGTGGTATGTAGAATAGATTGTCACAGACATGAGCAAGTACAGAGAGAGCACTTAGGAGGGCATTTTAGTACTTGAGGGAAAAGGTGACTGCCTAAGCAGAGAGTGGTATAGAATGAGATAGGCAGAATTGAATAAATTTAAGCTATCTATATATAGACATAGAGATTTAGATTATCCATACATATGAGGAGAAAAAAGAAGCGTTTGTTAGAGGATAGATGTTTAGATAGCATCACTGACTCGATGGACATGAATTTGAGCAAACTCCAGGAGACAGTGAAAGACAGAGAAGCCTGGTATGCTGCAGTCCATGGGTTTGCAAAGATTTGGACATGACTTAGTGACTGAAAAACAAAAGGAAGATGAGGAGGATCTAAGGAGTAGTATATAGACTGGATGTGAGAGAGGGAAAAAAAGGCAGCATGGTTGATCAATAGATTTCTGGATTTCATTAATGATTCAATGGAAGTATCATTGAGAGAGGAAGATACGGGACATTGCAGAGGAGCAGACAGGATTTTGGTTGATTAAGTGTGTGGAACTGGACATGCCCTTAAGACATCAAGGAGGAGAGTTAGGGGAGGCAGTTAATACATAGGTCTCTAGTTCAAAGCAGAGGAGATCTGCAATGGCAGTTTATATTTGGCAGTGTGTAATAGGAAGTGCAGCCATGAAATTAAAAGACACTTATTCCTTGGAAGAAAAGTTATGACCAACCTAGATAGTATATTCAAAAGCAGAAACATTACTTTGCTGACTAAGGTCCGTCTAGTCAAGGCTATGGTTTTTCCTGTGGTCATGTATGGATGTGAGAGTTGGACTATGAAGAGGGCAGAGCACTGAAGAATTGATGCTTTTGAACTGTGGTGTTGGAGAAGACTCTTGAGAGTCCCTTGGACTGCAAGGAGATCCAACCAGTCCATTCTGAAGGAGATCAACCCTGGGATTTCTTTGGAAGGAATGATGCTAAAGCTGAAACTCCAGTACTTTGGCCACCTCATGCGAAGAGTTGACTCATTGGAAAAGATTCTGATGCTGGGAGGGATTGGGGGCAGGAGGAGAAGGGGATGACAGAGGATGAGATGGCTGGATGGCATCACTAACTCGATGGGCGTGAGTCTGAGTGTATTCCGGGAGTGATGGACAGGGAGGCCTGGCGTGCTGCGATTCCTGGGATCACAAAGAGTCGGACACGACTGAGCGAATGAACTGAACTGAATAGGAAGTGGGGAAGCATCTGTGTTTTGTGTTCTAACTGACGGTCAATAGGCGATTTTGATTTCTAAAAGGGCATCTATAAACCTAGTATTTATCATTAGAGTATGCTTATTTAATTTAACTTTAATCTTTTTAAAAAAACTCTTATTTTTCAACTCATCCTAAACTGTTTTGGGAGCAGCCAGGCACAGAGGTACCCACAGTCCAGAGGGGGAGGACTAGGGAATCCTGTGGGCCAGAGCAGATTTTGGAGCTTGAGGGCAGCAAGGAGGGCCTCCAGGGCAGAGGCTGGAGTGGGAATGGTCCTGAGCCAGAGAGCAGGGTCCAGCATGGTGCAGAGGCTGTTCACACAGGGAGCAGCCCCAGGGTGGAATGTGGGACCCCAGAGGAATGAAAGGATATGAGGGACAGAATGGTCCTCGGCAGGATATGGGACCCCAAGAAAGTAAGGAAGACTCCCACAAACAAGAGTGGGGACAGTCCAGAACAGGATTTCAGAGCTTGGGTGAAATGTGGTGAGCACACACACTAGTGAAGGGGTTGTGTCCTGCTCAATGTAAATGAGGGCTTCTGAAAAGTTGACTAAATGTCAGGGTTAGGGCAGAACACGTATAAGATGAATTTGGAGCAAATTATTGTACTTGAAAATAAGAATGTGCTCAGAGAGTGATTGGACATGACAAAAGGACAAAAACAAAACAAATAACAATGACAAAAGAAGCCCACATCCTAAAAAACTGACTGAATATAGGAAATTTTGAATATCAGAAGGAAGTCATAGAATGAATTACAACTCATTGAATAAAATAGGAATCTGACAGTGCTTACTAATAGAAATAAGTAAGTGAATAAGTTAAATGTTGGGTGGCTATTTACATAGGATCATGTATCTCCCCTCAAAGGACTTTTTAATTTCTAAGGGAAGAAAAGCCTGGCAGAGCCACCTTTATCAAGTAAACATCACTATCACCAGTAATGAAACAAATCATGTACTATGTGATTGTATACAACATTATTTCTGGGTTATTCTGTCAAAGATGCATAACCTGCTGAAGTGAATCGTGAGGAAGCAAGCATCAGAGAATCCCAAGCTGAAGATGATTAGTACAAAGTGGTGTGATATATCCAGATGTGTCAATCTTGTGAAAATCATGAAAAGATTAAGTAACTGCTCCAGACTGAGGGGACTAAGGTGACATGATAACTAAATACTACATGCGAGCTAAAAATTTCTCTTTTGATATAAAGCAATTTTGATCAAAACTGCTCTTTTGATACAGGTGGTGAACACTGACTAGGATCTGATTGTCAGATAGTAATAATATGCTGTTTTTAATTTCATGATTTGTTGGTTGTCTTGGGGCTCTGTAGGAGAAAGTATGTTTTTAGAAAGTATGCTCTAGCCTATTTAGGATATAGAGAACCATATACCAATTAACTTTAAATGGATCAAGATAACAATGCTATTTGAATGATATATTTAACTTTTCCCTAAGTTTTCTTTAACTTTTCTCTAAGACTGTGTGTTTTGAAGAGGACCAAATCATCTGAAATAAATATTGTGCTTCCATATTTTTCAGCCTGCCTTTTAATCAGCAATGCATCTGAACTCACTTATAAAGCATACAAAATTTGACATAGGAAAATGATGAAGAGCATGAGCAAGACACAGGCACCCAAACCAAAGGCAATAAAAAATAATGTACTTCTATCCTTGTGGTCTCAAGCATTTCAAATATTAGTTAATATCTGGCTCCTAATACTGAAAATCACTATTATCATATTACAGAGATTCCTTCCCATCTAACAGTACCATTCATTTTTGATAATATTTTTGGACAAGCAGATTATCCAAGATGTGAATTAAATGCTTACCAATTTGAGATGCTTTCAAGCCAGAATGAACCACTGAATAAATCATTAGGTTTCAGTAACTTGAAAGTGCTTGATCTTCAACATAACCTCTTAAGAACATGATATGCCACTTATTTTTCTTTTACCTACATTTTACTTTTGAACATCTAATTATCTAAAAAGATACAATGGAAATATTTTAAGATATTTCTCTCCTTTTATCTATATTTATTGCTTGATTGCTATCACTATTCTAAAGTAAAAAATACATTCAGCAGGGTTAGGATCCTGAGCCCTAAAGACATAATAATGCTTCTGTTGAAACTTAACAACTGACTACATTTACTCTAGCATTTCACATCGTGATCTAACACTTCATTCCTTTTAGAAAAGGAATGTATGGAGGGAGGAAGTATGGGAGGAAGGAGAGTTTAAGTCAAATTCCTTCAATAAGAAAGTTGTTGCCACAATTAATAAATGTTAACAATGAAATAGATGTTAAATGGCAAAGATTTATTACTGTTATTATTAAAGTAAATCTGTCTATAGACTTTTAACTGTACAGCTTGCACTAAAATAACCAGCATGTGACCTCTTTTTGAAATCAAACAATCATTATTAATAATACATGCAGAATGGTGAGAAAGGAAAGGCAAAATTGGTATCTCTTCAATCCACGTTCATGGTATCACAGTAGTTCATGTATCACATGGCATTATCAGTAGTTACCTGCTCTTGGTCAGAACAGCTATCTCCTCTCCATTTTCCACACCATTATTTCAGGTGCCCATTGTCCACAAAATAAATATACTCTGCTTCCATGTGACATCTTATTTTCTTTAGTCTTTTTCTTGAGGCACTCCCAATAAAATGGATAGCATTCAAAAATCAAAACATTTCCCCCTTTTTAGCCTGAAATCTCTTTATTAATGCCCACCATTTCTGAAAATCCTGGATAGTTAATGTACTCCCTCCAAATAAGACCTAGTGTTTCATGCATAGTAACTGCTTTAATGCTCACAGGCAATGAAAGCTTGAATTTCATTAAAGTCTTGAGTCCACTATGTTCACTAAAGTCCACTAACATTAGCTACTTTCTCCACCAGGTACTCTGCATCCTTATGGTAACATCCTTGCTTCAGTAGTGTGATTGTTTTCGGTCGGTCAGTGAAGTCGCTCAGTTGTGTCCGACTCTTTGCGACCTTGTGGACTGTAACCTACTAGGCTTCTCAGTCCATGGGATTCGCCAAGCAAGAATACTGGAGTGGATTGCCATTTCCTTCTCCAGAGGATCTTCCCAACCCAGGGATCGAACCCGGGTCTCCTGCATTGGAGGCAGACGCTTTAACCTCTGAGCCACCAGGTGATTGTTTTAGAAGCCCTTAAAAAGTCAAAAGCAATAATAACAACAGAAAACCTGTTTCAGTTTTGACCAAAGAGGAGGAAACCTCTCTCTTCCCCCTCCCCCAACTTTTTGTTACTATAGTACTTGGCTCTTATTAAATATCTCCCATGGACTTCAAATACCAATCAGAGTATTTTCATGAAATTGCCTCTTCAGGTTGTATTTACCACCCTCAGTCCAACTAGGACTCACAGATAAGACACAGAGGGTCTATTGTTATTGATCTGAGTGCTAGAACTCTGCTATCATAACCACCCCTCTCTTCTGAATATTGGACATTATAACTGGAGCAACTGTCCTGTGCTGAAATGAAACCTCTTTGTTCCCTTAGGGTGTTTGTTTTGTTTTGTTTTTGTTGTTTGTTTTTTTTTGTTTTGTTTTGTTTTTCCTTAAGGCTTGTTTTTGGCTAGCTCATTCACTCTTCTAGTCAAGCTCACAAATATATTAATCCTAAATGGGCAAAGGTTAGTCTCACACAGTTTCTTTTTTATCCTCACAAGTGTGTAAAAGTTGTTACATATTTTTGTTTCTTCCACTTTAGAATATTCTTATCTTTAATCTACAATTGATACTAAGTTGAAAGAAGGAAGATAGACAAAGTGACAGAGAGAATATCTGCAATAAAATACAGCAAAAGAGAATTATGCTAATGAATTAACCTCCCACTCATGTGAATAAATTTTCTGTGACCTTCTTTTACCTTTCTTAAAATCTTCTATGTAAAATTAGAAAAATTTTATTGAGTATTGTGATAATTTCATGTTTCTAGTCACCATAACATGATGTTTCTTGGTGGAAAGGCATTTGTTCATTCACCCTTCACTCAATTAGCAACGTCCACTGTGCTCCTGACAGGCATGCATATAAATAATGGCACTATAGTGGGTAAGGGCACATTAGCAGTTTTGACCAGGGCTAGGGGATTAGAAAGGAAAGTATCATCAATTCCACTCAGTAGAGATCACACATTAGACTGAGTCTTGCAGGATGAAAGTCTCAGAGTCTATCAGGTGAATGATAAAAACATTACAGGCAGAATAAAATTTGTGCAAGGAATGAAATAATAACACTTGTTCAGGGAACTGTAAATAGTTCTACATACTTGAAAAGTCCCAGAAGCCACAGATTGTGGCATCAGAAAATGCGGATTTGAACTCAGCTCTGACATTTACTATCTGTGTAACTTAGGTTGAGTCATTTAACTTTTCAACACCTCAATTTTACAATTTGAAAAATGAAAATAATGATATCACCTCAGTTTTTTTTTTCAAGAATTAAAAAAAAAAGATATTTTTTATAGAGTCCTGTCACAGTTCATGGCATATAGAAAATGCTCTATGATTGCAAACAGTTGTTGTGGTTAACATGATGACTGCTGTTGCTGTTAGTATAGGGAAAAGAGGAGACAGAGTTGAAGAAGTGAGCATGGATCAAGTAGCAGATGAATGTTCTGCTAAGAAATTTGATCAGTGCACTTCTAAATGTTAATTTCACTGATAATCTCTTTCAAAATTTCATTAAATTTATCTTTAAAACTTACCATCTTTTATCTGCACCATTTAACTTTCTAATTATATTCATCAGTCTTCAGTACTTATACTGATCCTTCTTTGTCACACATTCTTTCAAATGTCAGTTTTCTTTTATGTTTAGCTACGTAATTTTAATTGTTTTCCAAACATACACAAATTAATTTGTATTTGTATCTTCACTGGTAGTCATTTCTGTGATGAAAGAATTAAAATTTAGCTTGTCACTTTTATCATAAAACTTCTCAAACTTTTCTTTGTCTAATTTTTTCATTGAACTCGCCTAAATGATTAGCTGTTAAGAAAATGGAAAAATACTCTTACCTACATGCTTTAGTGGAGCTACAAGACTGACATAACTATGTTAATTATGAAATATAAATGGAGTTTTCATTATATGTTGTCAAAAACTTTTTTTAATCTATCCTATAATTTACAAGTGTGGACAGATCATTTTGTTCAGATTTGCTGGTCTGAATGAAAAAGATGCTATGTATGGAAGCTATCAAGCAGATACTTATGCATGAAAATGATGTTGAGCTTGAATAGCATCCTGTGAAATTATGTTCTTTTGCTATATTTCAAAGTAGTCATTTCCATAACTCTCACTGATGATATATTTGCATTGCCAAATCCCTTCTACTGAACTAGCAATACCTGAAAAATTTTTCAGACATAAAAATGTTTGAAGAGAAATATGTAACCTAATGTAGTTGATTTTGCAACCTGAATATGCCAGACTACTACCTTTACAATTTTCTCAAAGTAGAATCATTAAAATATACATTTATGAAAAAAAAAAAAACTCAGAAAAAGAAATCAGATTTGTGGTTAATAGATGTTGAAGCTGAGGGAAAAGAAATTGGAGGATGGTGGTCAAAATGTAAAAACTTTCAGATATAAGATAAATGAGTAACAGGGATATAACATACAATATGATGGCTATAACTAACATAGCCACATGATATATAGCAACAGTGTTAAAAAAGTAAATCCTTAAGAGTTCTAATCAAGAGGAGAAAAACATACTGTTTTTTGTTTTGTTTTGTTTTTGTTTTGTTTTGTTTGTTTGTTTGTTGTTTTGTTTTGTTTTACTTTACAATACTGTATTGGTTTTGCCATACATTGACATGAATCCACCACGGGCGTACATGAGTTCCCAATTATGAACCTCCCTCCCACCACCTTCCCCATATCATCTCTCTGGGTCATCCCAGTGCACCAGCCCCAAGCATCCTGTATCTTGTATCGAACCTAGTCTGGCAATTTGTTTCTTACATGATAGTATACATGTTTCAATGCCACAGCAAAAGAGACACAGATGTATAGAACAGTCTTTTGTTTTGTTTTGTTTTGTTTTAAAGCATGTGAGATGATGGATGTTAACTTATTTCAGTAATCATTTTGGGATATTATAAGCCAATTCATTGTGCTGTAAACTTATACAGTGATATATGTCAATTATAACTCAATAGAACTGAAAAAAAAATTTGAAGAATAACCTTTTAATTAACAGGAATGAGCCTTTAAATATTAAAGCATTTATAAAGGACATATGTAACATCTTTATTAAGATATAACTCATAAAATTCACCCATTGAAAGTAGAAATTCAGTAGTGCAACCATTAACAAAATCGAGACATAGAACACCCCATTATCTTGTATCCATTATAGTCACTCCCCATACCTGCCCCAATCCTGGAAATAATATCTACTTTTCATCTCCATTAATTTGCCTATCTGGACATTTCATATAAATGAAATCATACAATAAGTGATTTAATAGGCTTCATTCACTTATCTTAATGTTTCCAAATTTCATGCATGATGTAACATGTATCAATAACTCATTCATTTTATTCAGTCAGTTTAGTTGCTCAGTCGTGTCTGACTCTTTGCAGTCCCATGAACTGCAGCTTGCCTGGCTTCCCTGTCCATCAGCTACTCCTGGACCTCGCTTAAACTTATGTCTATCAAGTCAGTGATGCCATCCAACCATCTCAACCTCTGTCGTCCCCTTCTCCTGCATTCAGTCTTTCCTAGCATCAGGGTTTTTTCAAAGGAGTCAGTTCTTCACATCAGTTGGCTGAAGTATTGGAGCTTCAGCTTCAACATCAGCCCTTCCAATTAATTTTCAGGACTGATTTCCTTTAGGATAGACTGGTTTGATCTCCTTGCAGTCCAAGGGATTCTCAAGAGTCTTCTCCAACACCACAGTTCAAAAATATCAATTCCTCAGTGCTCAGCTTTCTTTATGAGCCAACACTCACATCCATACCTGACTACTGCAAAGACCATAGTTTTGACTATATGTACATTTGTCGGAAAAGTAATATCACTACTTTTTAATATACTGTTTAAGTTTGTCATAGTTTTTCTTCTAAGGAGCAAGCATCTTTAAATTTAATAGCTGCCTTCACATCTGCAGTAATTTTGGAGCCCAAGAAAATAAAGTCTGTCACTGTTTCCAATGTTTCCCCATCTATTTGCCATGAAGTGATGGGACCAGATGCCATGATCTTTGCTTACTGATACTGAGTTTTAAGCCAAACTTTTCACTCTCCTCTATCACATTCATCAAGCAACTTTTCAGATCCTCTTCACTTTCTTCCATAGGAGTGGTGTCATCTGCATATATGAGGTTGCTGATATTTCTCCTGGCAATCTTGATTCCAGCTAGTGCTTCATCCAGCCTGGCATTTAGCATGATCTACTCTTCATATAACTTAAATAAGCAGGGTGACATCATACAGACTTGAACACTCCTTTCCCAATTTGGAAGCAGTCCATTGTTCCATGTCTGGTTCTAAAGGTTGCTTCTTGACCTGCATACAGATTTTTCAGCAGGCAGGTAAGGTAGTCTAGTCTTTTCATCTCTTTAAGAATTTTCCACAATTTGGTGTGATCCACACAGTCAAAGGCTTTGGCATAGTCAATAAAGTAGAAATAGATGTTTTTCTGGAACTCTCTTGCTTTTTCAAAGATCCAACAGATATTGGCAATTTGATCTCTGGTTCCTCTGCCTTCTCTAAATCCAGCTTGAACATCTGGAATTTCTCAGTTCACATACTGTTGAAGCCTCACTTGGAGAATTTTGAGCATTACTTTACTAGTATGTGCGATGAGTGCAACTGTGTGGTAATTTGAATCTTCTTTGGAATTGTCTTTCTTTGAGATTGGAGTGAAAACTGACATTTTCTAGTCCTGTGGCCACTGCTGAGTTTTCCAAATTTGCTGGCATATTGAGGCAGTACTTTCACAGAATCATCTTTTAGGATTTGAAATAGCTCAACTGGAATTCCGTCACCTCCACTAGCTTGGGTTGTAATGATGCTTCCTAAAGGCCACTTGAGTTCACATTCCAGGATGTCTGTCTCTAGGTGAGTGATCACACCATCATGATTATCTGCTGCTGCTGCTGCTGCTGCTGCTTCTAAGTCGCTTCAGTCGTGTCCCACTCTGTGCGACCCCGTAGACGGCAGCCTATCAGGCTCCACCGTCCCTGGGATTCTCCAGGCAAGAACACTGGAGTGGGTTGCCATTTCCTTCTCCAATGTATGAGAGTGAAAAGTGAAAGTGAAAGTCGCTCAGTCGTTCCCGACCCTTAGCAACCCCACTGACTGCAGCCCATCAGGCTCCTCCATCCATGGGAGTTTCCAGGCAAGAGTACTGGAGTGGGGTGCCACTGTCTTCTCTGGATTATCTGAGTTAATGAAGATCTTTTTAGTGTAGTTCTTCTGTGTATTCTTACCACCTCTTCTTAGTATCTTCTGCTTCTGTTAATACATACCATTCATTTTATTACTGAATAATATTATTTTTATGGATATAGCTTGGGTTTCATTCATAGCTCAGTGGGTTTCCCTTGTAACTCAATCAGTAAAGAATCTGCCTAAATGAAGGAGGCTTGGGTTTGATTCCTGGCTCGGGAAGATCCTGGAGAAGAAGATGGCAACCCACTCCAGTATTCTTGCCTGAAGAATTCCATGGACAGAGGAGCCTGGCAGGCTACTGTCTATGGGGTCGCAAGAGTTGGACACGACTGAGCAACTAAGCACAAACACAAACAGATATAACACAGTTTTTTATCCATATATTTATTATTGTATATTTACTTTTTTGGAGGTATCATTTGCAACCCAATTTTTTTTTCATTTTGATGTAGTTTGATTTCCTTTGTTGTTTGTACCTTTGGTTTCATATCTAAGAAACTATTATCTAACATTTAGTGACAAAGATTTATTCACATATTTTCCTCTGAGATTAATAATTTAGCTGCTACATTAAGTTTTTTTTTTTTATTTTAGGTTTTTATCTTTTGGTATGGTATAAGGAAGGGATCCAGCTTAATTTTTGTATGCTAATAACCAACCATCCCAGCACTATTTGTTGAAAAGAATTTATTATTTATTATATTACATGCACCCTTGTAAAAATCAACAGAATGAATATATAAAGATTAATTTCTGGACTCTTAGACCTATTCCATTGACCTACATGTCTATCTTCATCCCACTACCACATGACTGTATTAATTACTGTATCTTTGTGGTAAGTTTTGAAATCAGGAATTGTAAATATTCTAATTTTGTTATTTTTTCCCCAAGATAAATCTAGTTAGGTGGATGAAGCTGGAGCCGATTATACAGAGTGAAGTAACCCAGAAAGAAAAACGCCAATACAGTATACTTACACATATATATGGAATTTAGAAAGATGGTAAGATAAACCTGTACACAAGACAGCAAAAGAGACACAGATGTATAGAATAGCCTTTTGGACTCTGTGGGAGAGAGAAAGGGTGGATGATTTGGGAGAGTGGCAGTGTAACAGGTATGATATCATGAGTGAAATGAATCGCCAGTCTAGGTTTGATGCAGGATGCAGGATGCTTGGGACTGAGGCACGGGGATAATCCAGAGAGATGGTGTTGGGGGGGGGAGGTGGGGGTCGGGATTGGGATTTCATGTACACTCGTGGCTGATTCATGTCAATGTATAGCAAAACGAATACAGTATTGTAAAGCAAAACAAACTAAAAACAGTTAATTAAAAAAAAATCTAGTTATTTGGGTTGCTTGAACTTCCATGTGAACTTTAGAATTAGCTTATCAATTTCTGCCCAAAATATAGTAGCTAGAATTTTGAACTATATGCTGTTCAATCTCTAGATCAGTTTGGGGAATATTGTCATTTTAGCAATAAGTTTTCTAATCCATGAGCATGAGATACAAGATTATTTATAACTTAGTAAAATTTTTCTTTTAATTAGTATTTTTCAGTGTAAAAATCTTGTGCTTCTTCTGTTAAATTTATTCCAAAATATTTTGATATTTTTGAGGCTTATTGTAAATAAAAGTATATTTTAAATTTCATTTTTAACTTTCACTGCAATGTGTACAAATACAATTCAGCTTTTATATATTCATCTTGTATACTGTAGCAGCTGAATTCACTTATTAGTTCTAAATGGCTTTAGTGCATTACTTATGATTTTATACATACAAGATTATGTCATCTGTGAATGGAGAAAATTTTAGTTTTTTCTTTACTATTTGGATACCTTTTATTTATTTATTTTTTCTTATCTAATTACTCTTGCTAGAACCTCCAATACAAATTTGAGTATAAGTGACTAGAGAGGACTTACTTATCTTGTACCTGATTTCTGGAGGAAAATATACTGTGCTTTATTATTAAATATAATGTTGACTGCAGGGTTTAGTAGATTATTTATCATATTGAGGAAATTCTCTACTGCTTCTAGTTTGTGGAGTATTTTTTTTTCACATAAAGATATTAAATTTTGTCAAATGACTGCTCTGCTGCACAGAGATGATCATGTGATATTTGTCCCTTTTTTTCTATTAATATGATGTATTCATTGATTGGGCTTTCCAGGTGGTCCTGGTGGTAAAGAACCTACCTGGCAAAGCAGGAGATGTAAAATGGGTTCAATCCCTGGGTTGGGAAGATACTCTGGAGAAAGAAACAGCAACCCACTCCAGTATTCTTTCCTGGAGAATTCCATGGACAGAGTAGTCTGGTGGGCTATAGTCCAGGGGTTGCAAAGAGTCAGATATGACTGGTGTGACTTAGCACACATCATACTGTTTATCAGATATTACATCACTCTTATATTTCTCTTTTTATAGTCAAGTGGGCCTTAGATAGAGTCACTATGGACAAAGCTAGTGGTGATATTGGAACTCCAGCTGAGTTTTTTCAAATCCTAAAAAATGATGCCATGAAAGTGCTGCACCCATATACCAGCAAATTTGGAGAACTCAACAGTGGCCACAAGACTGGAAAAGATCAGTTTTCATTCCAATCCCAAAGAAAGGCAATTCCAAAGTAGGTTGAAACTACCACACAATTGCACTCATCTCACATGCTAGCAAAGTAATGCACAAAATTCTTCAAATGAAGTTTCAAAAGTATGTGAACTGAGAACTTTCATATGTTCAAGCTGGATTCAGAAAAGGCAGAGAGAAATCAGAGATCAAATTGCCAGCATCTACTAGATCATAGAAAAAGCAAGAGAGTTCCAGAAAAACATCTACTTACACTTCATTGACTATTAAAGAGTTTGAATGTGTGAACCACAGCAAATTGTAAAAAAAAATTCTTAAAGAGATCAGAATACCAGGCCACCTTACCTGCCTCCTGAGAAATGTGCATACAGAGCAAGAAGCAACAGTTAGAATCAGACATAGAACAATGGACTAGCTCCAAATTGGGAAAGGAGTACATCAAGGCTGTATATTGTCACCCTGTTTATTTAACTTGTATGCAGAGTACATTATGCTAAGTGCCAGGCTGGATGAAGCACAAGCTGGAATTAAGATACTGGCAGAAATATCAATAACCTCAGATATGCAGATAACACCACACTTATGACAGAAAACAAAGAAGAACTAAAGAATCTCTTGATAAATGTGAAAGAAGAGAGTGAAAAAAAGCTGGCTTAAAACTCAAATTCTAAAAGCAAAGATCATGGCATCTGGCCCCTTTACTTCTTGGCAAATAGATGGGGAAACAATGGAAACAGTGATAAACTTTATTTTCTTGGGCTGCAAAATCACTGCACATAGTAACTGCAGCTATGAGATTAAAAGACGCTTGACCTTGGAAGAAAAACTATGACCAACCTAGACAGCATATTAAAAAGCAGAGACATTACTTTGCTGACAAAGGTCCATATAGTCAAAGTTATGGTTTTTGCAGCGGTCCTGTATTGATGTGAGAGTTGGACCATAAAGAAAGCTGAGCTCCCAAGAAATGATGCTTTGAACTGCAATGTTGGAGAAGATTCTTGAGAGTCCCTTGGACTGCAAGGAGATCCAGCCAGTCTATCCTAAAGGGAATGAGTCCTGAACATTTATTGGAAGGACTGATGTTGAAGCTGAAACTCCAATACTTTGATCATCTGATACAAAGAAGTGACTCATTGGAAAAGACCCTCATTCTGGGAAAAATTGAAGGCAGGAGGAGAAATGGATGACAGAGGATGAGATGGTAGGATGGCATCACTGACTCGCTGTCCATGAATTTTAGCAAGCTCTGGGAGTTGGTGATGGATGGGGAAGCCTGGCTTGCTGTACTCCATGTGGTCACAAAGAGTCAGGCATGACTGAGCAACTGAACTGAACTGATGGTATGTTATCATTTCCATATATTGCTGAATGTTTGCTGTTACTTTGCTGAATATTTTCGTATAGTGGAAGAAGCAAATTTTACCACCCTAAAATGTATGTATTTGGCATGAGGATTCAGTTCAGTTCAGTCACTCAGTTGTGTTCAACTCTTTATGAGCCCATGAGCTGCAACACGCCAGACCTCCCTGTCCAAAACCAACTCCCAGAGCCTACCAGACTCATGTCCATTGAGTCAGTGATGACATCCAACCATCTCATCTTCTATTGTCCCCTTCTCCTCCTAGCCTCTATCTTTCCCAGCATCAGGGTCTTTTCAAATGAATCATTCCTTTGTGTCAGGTGGCCAAAGTAATGGAGTTTCAGCTTCAACATTAGACCTTCCAATGAACACCCAAGACTGATCTCCTTTAGGATAGATTGGCTGGATCTCCTTGCAGTCCAAGGGACTCTCAAGAGTCTTCTCCATCACCACTGTTCAGAAGCATCAGTTCTTCAGAATTCAGCTTTCTTCACAGTCCAACTCTCACATCCATACATGACTACTGGAAAACTCATACTCTTGACTAGATGGACTTTTGTTGGCAAAGTAGAGTTTCTGCTTTTTAATATGCTGTCTAGGTTGGTCATAACTTTCCTTCCAAGTAGTAAGTGTCTTTTAATTTCATGGCTACAATCAACATCTCCTGTGATTTTGGCGTGAGGATTAATTTAGATTTATTATTTCTAAGAAACAACATTTGAGATGTTTTTCCTGTTTCCTCTTTCTTAATTGCCTAAAAGAATTTAGATAAAGGACCAGATCCTCAATTAAAGCCAGCACCAGAGATGATGCTTTAAGCCACTAAGTTGTGCCTGACTCCTGTGACCCGGTGGACAGTAGCTTTCTGGGTTCCATTGTCCATGGATTTTCCAGGCAGCAATATTGGAGTGGGCTGCCATTTTCTTCTCCAGGATTTTTTCTGATCCATGGTTCGAAATTGGGTCTCGTGAATTGCAGGCAGATTCTTTACTGATTGAGCTATGAAAGAAGCATTAGAGATATCTGCAAAGAATTAGGGCTGGGATGTAGCGGGTCATGGAAGAATCATAGTTCACTCTATGTTGCATGGTCATCACATGGAAAATATTTGTTAACCAAATATTTACATTTTTCATCTTGAGAATTGCCTTTGAATTCTCAAACCACTACTTGCAATATTTTCTTTTTGTCTTTAGTTAACAAAGATAGGCTCAAAAAGGACAGAAATGGTATGGACCTAACAGAAGGAGAAGATGTTAAGAAGAGCTGGCAAGAATACACAGAAGAACCTTACAAACAAGATCTTCATGACCAAGATAATCATGACGGTGTGATCACTCACCTAGAGCCAAACATCCTGGAATGTGAAGTCAAGTGGGGCTTAGAAAACAGCACTATGAACAAAGCTAGTGGAGGTAATGGAATTCCAATTGAACTATTTCAAATCCTGAAAGATGATGCTGTGAAAGTGCTGCACTCAATATGCCAGCAAATTTAGAAAACTCAGCAGGGGCCACAGGAATGGAAAAGCTCAGTTTTCATTCCAATCCCAAAGAATGCTCAAACTACTGCACAACTGCACTCATCTCATACGCTAGTAAAGTAATGCTCAAAATTCTCCAAGCCAGACTTCAGCAATACGTGAACTGTGAACTTCTCGATGTTCAAGCTAGTTTTTTGGAAAAGGCAGAGGAACCAGAGATCAAATTGCCAACATCCGCTGGATCATGGAAAAAGCAAGAGAGTTCCAGAAAAACATCTATTTCTGCTTTATTGACTATGTCAAAGCCTTTGACTGTGTAGATCACAATAAACTGTGGAAAATTCGGAGAGAGATGGGAATACCAGATCCCCTGACCTGCCTCTTGAGAAACCTGTATGCAGGTCAGATAGCAACAATTAGAACTGAACATGGAACAACAGATTTGTTCCAAATAGGAAATGGAGGACGTCAAGGCTGTATATTGTTACCCTGCTTATTTAACTTCTATGCAGAGTACATCATGAGAAACGCTGGGCTTGAAGAAGCAGAAGCTGGAATCAAGACTGCTGGGAGAAATATCAATACCTCAGATATGCAGATGACACCACCCTTATGGCAGAAAGTGAAGAGGAACTAAAAAGCCTCTTGATGAAAGTGAAAAAAGAGAGTGGAAAAGTTACCTTAAAGCTCAACATTCAGAAAATGAAGATCATGGCATCTGGTCCCATCACTTCATGGGAAATAGATGGGAAACGTGGAAACAGTGTCAGACTTTATTTTGGGGGGCTCCAAAATCACTGCAGATGGTGATTGCAGCCATGAAATTAAGACTCTTACTCTTTGGAAGAAAAGTTATGACCAACCTAGATAGTATATTCAAAAGCAGAAATATTACTTTGCCAACTAAGATCCGTCTAGTCAAGGTTATGGTTTTTCCATATACGGTCATGTATGGATGTGAGAGTTGGACTGTGAAGAAAGCTGAGCGATGAAGAATTGATGCTTTTGAACTGTGGTGTTGGAGAAGACTCTTGAGAGTCCCTTGGACTGCAAGGAGATCCAACTAGTCCATTCTGAAGGAGATCAGCCCTGGGATTTCTTTGGAAGGAATGATTCTGAAGCTGAAACTCCAGTTCTTTGGCCCCCTCATGCTAAGAGTTGATTCATTGGAAAAGACTCTGATGCTGGGAGGGGTTGGAAGCAGGAGGAGAAGGGGACGACAGAGGATGAGATGGCTGGATGGCATCACTGACTCGATGGATGTGAATCTGAGTGAACTCCGGGAGTTGGTGATGGACAGGGAGGCCTGGCATGCTGTGATTCGTGGGGTCGCAAAGAGTCGGACACGACTGAGTGACTGAACTGAACCGAACTAACTACGTCTTTTACTAGTTGTTTCACTGCAATTACTGGTGTATCCTTGACTTCAACCTTATCGTGGCACATGTCCTGTCTAAAGAAAGTGAAGTCACTCAGTTGTGTCTGACTTTTTGTGACCTCACGGACTGTAGCCCACCATGCTCTTCCTTCCATGGGATTTTCCAGGCAAGATTACTGGAGTTGGTTGCCATTTCCTTCTCCAGGGTATCTTCCTGACCCAGGGATTGAACTCAGGTCTCCTGAACTATAGGCAGACACGTTGCCATCTGAGCCAACAGGGAAGACCAGTCTAAATTATTATTATTAATACTGTATTGTACATTTGAAAGTTACTAAGAGAGTAGATCTTGAACTTTCTCATAACGAGAAAAACATAGTAACTGTATATCATAATAATAGTTAGTAGACTTCTAGTTATGAGACTAGTAAACTAGACTTTCACTCTGAAAGTGAAAGAGGAGAGTGAAAATGTTGGCTTAAAGCTCAACATTCAGAAAACTAAGTTCATGACATCCACTCCCATTACTTAATGGCAAATAGATGGGGAAACAGTGGAAACAGTGACAGACTTTATTTTGGGGGGCTCCAAAATCACTGCAGATGGTGACTGCAAACATGAAATTAAAAGACGCTTGCTCCTTGGAAGGAAAGTTATGACCAACTTAGCATATTAAAAACCAGAGACATTACTTGGCCAACAAAGGTCCATCTAATCAAGGCTATGGTTTTTCCAGGAGTCATGTATGGATGTGAGAGTTGGACTATAAAGAAAGCTGAGTGCAGATGCTTTTGAACTGTGGGGTTGGAGAAGACTCTTGAGAGTACCTTGGACTGCAAGGAGATCCAACCTGTCCATCGTAAAGGAAATCAGTCCTTAATATTCATTAGAAGGAGTAATATTGAAGCTGAAACTTCAATACTTGGGCCACCTAATGCAAATAATTCGCTCATTTGAAAAAACCCTGATGCTCGGAAAGATTGAATGCAGGAGGAGAAGGGGTTGATAGAGTATGAGGTGGCTGGATGGCATCACCTATTCAATGAACATGAGTTTGAGTAAGCTCCGGGAGTTGGTGATGGAAAGGGAAGCCTGGTGTGCTGCAGCCCATGGGGTCACAAATAGTTGCACACGACTGAGTGACTGAACTGATTGAGACTCCTAGTAGTGGTTACTTCTCAGTGCATACAAATATCAAGTAATTGTGTTGTACACCTAAAATTGATATGATATTATGTGTCATTTTTATCACAATAAAAAATAAAATGTATTATACAAGAATATTAGACTGTTTATATTTTAGGACCTCAGTCATCATCCTCAGTTTTTAAGAATGGATAAGTTAGTAATAATAACTGGCCAAACTGAAGACTCTAGAGGGAAGTTCAATTAATTTTTTATTTGAGCTTTACAGATTGATTGAAAATATCTTAACTAAACGTAATAAATTTGGGGAAGGGCTTATGTTTTCAATCAGAAGATGACTTTCAATCTAAAATCATTGTTTACTAAATAAAATCTTTTTATAACTATCAGTTTGTAACCATTTTCCTTGCTTCATGCCTAGTCTTCACAAATTTGCTGAGAAGCAAAATAAAATAATTAGTACAAGACTTGAATAGCTTTTAGCTTTAGTCACTGTAAAGAAGCACTGTTTATAAGGCCCACTTGTTTTCCTCTATTTCTTTACATAGAGGACATGGAAGCATAGAGTAGCTATTATAAACAACAAGTGGGCCTTAGAAAGCATCATGTCAATGTATAGCAAAACGAATATAGTATTGTAAAGCAAAACAAACTAAAAAATAAAAATCAATTAAAAAAATAAAAGAAAATAATGTAAGAAAAAAAAAAAAAGAAAGCATCACTATGAACAAAGCTAGAGGAGGTGATGGAATTCCAGTTGATCTATTTCAAATCCTGAAAGATGAAGCTGTGAAAGTGCTGCACTCAGTATGCCAGCATATACAAAAGTATAGTGCATCCCAATTTATGGGATAAAATAAGAATCTATGAGTCCATAGAGATATTACTTAATTAAATAATTGAAACATGCCTCTTTAAGCAAAATATTAACTAATCAATATAAGCAATTGATGAAGTTGGAAAAAAATACTAATCAATATAAAAGAATGATGAAGCTAGAAAATAATCTATGGTGGTCAAAATTAATAGGTAAACATTTAGTCCAAAAAATAGTAGTCTGAAATTCAAAGAGATAAATAATTATTTTTAAATATGGAATAACCTAGAGCTCTTTCATAGAAACTCTTTGTGGAATTAGCTCTGACAGTCTATAAGCATTTGTATTCACCATTCAGATCAATATTCAGAAAATTGTACAGCATTTTTAAAATCTGGCACAATTTGTCAATTTTTAAAAATTGCACAGCATTTAAAAATCTAAGGAGAGAAAATGTTAGCATCTATAAAGTATAGGCAATGTTTAAAGACTAACAAGATGAGTAAGCAACATGCCAGTCATCAATATAGATTAATTTGATATCTTTTGTACAAAAATACATAACACACAGGGACGTTTCCATATTTCTATTTATCATTGGTTTTGATCACTGATTCAGTAGAGCCTCTCAGTGGATTCATTAGAATTCCTACTTTTAAAAAAGAAGAAGCAGTGTATCTGAAAATTTTCATGTTGCTTTATTCTCTGATTATCTTTAGGACATAAGAAACAGGATATTTAACTTTCTCATCTGATGAGGTGGAGAAAACTTAAAGCCAGAATACAATCTATTAATGTTCTACTAAAATATTTCCAGAAAAATGCAATAATTGAAGTACAATAAAATGTACATTTCACTAAGTCATTTATATAAGTAAAAAGGTGTATACTCCAATTTAATTTTATATTCATAAAATTTCACTTTTTAAATTACATGTATAATCAAACCCTGGCAAATTAATACTGAGGAACAAATTAAATTGAAGAGTGGAATGAATTTCCTACATCTCATCTAAAATATTTATTTTATGATTGTCTAAGTTTTCTATTAAAGTATAATTTCCTTAGTCTTTACCAATATCTTTTCACTTAATATTATTATATTTTAGTGATGTTAAAATTAAAAGAGCAGATTTTTTTTTTATTCTTTTGGTTCAAACAGTGTTCCAGAGGAATAATCTATATGGAAACAATGTCTGGAGCCCACATTTACTGTGAATAAGATTTGTGAGAAGTGTATGAATATTCAAGTCCCCTAAATTATTAAGTCAGATATTAAAACAAAATCTGCTGAATACTGACTGTCAAACTGGTGCCATCAACTTGAAGAACCAAAATTAACTTTTGTAATACAAACATATATATATATATATATATATATATATATATATAGCAAGATACCTAGTTTACAATGTCAAGAAGCTAAGTTCATTTCCACAGCATGTAAAGTAGATCAGAAATTGATCATTTGCTCAGCTCAGTTCAGTCACTCAGTTGTGTCAACTCTTTGCCACCCCATGGATTGTAGCATGCCAGGCCTTCCTGTCCATCACCAACTCTCGGAGTTTACTCAAACTCATGTCTGTTGAGTCGGTGATGCCATCAAATCATCTCATCCTCTGCCGTCCCCCTCTTCTCATGCCTTCAGTCTTTCCCAGCATCAGGGTCTTTTCAAATGAGTCAGTTCTTCACAACAGGTGGCTGAAGTATTGGAGTTTCAGCTTCAGTATCAGTCCTTCCAACACATATTCAGGACTGATTTCCTTTAGGATGGACTGGTTGGATCTCCATGCAGTCTGAGGGACTCTCAAGAATCTTCTCCAATCGCACAGTTCAAAAGCATCAATTCTTTGGTGCTCAACTTTCTTTATAGTCCAACTCTCACATCCATACACGACTATTGGAAAAACCATAGCTTTGATTAGACAGACCTTTGTTGGCAAAGTAATGTTTCTGCTTTGTAATATGCTGGCTAGTTTGGTCATAATTTTTCTTCCAAGGAGCAAGGGTGACAATATACAGCCTTGATGTACTCCTTTCCTGCCTTGAAACCAGTCTGTTGTTCCATGTCCAGTTCTAACTGTCCAGTTCTAACTGTTGCTTCTTGATCTGCATGCAGGCTTCTCAAGAGGCAGGTCAGGTGGTCTGGAAATCCCATCTATTTAAAATTTTCCAGTTAGTGGTAATCCACACAGTCAAAGGCTTTGACATAGTCAATAAAACAGAAATAGGTGTTTTTCTGGAACTTTCTTGCTTTTCCCATGATCCAGCAGATGTTGGCAATTTGATCTCTGGTTCCTCTGCCTTTTCTAAATCCAGCTTCAACATCTGGAAGTTCACAGTTCACTGTTGAAACTTGGCTTGGAGAATTTTGAAGATTACTTTGTTATGTGTGAGTGCAATTGTGCGGTAGTTTGAGCATTCTTTGGCATTGTCTTTCTTTGAGATTGGAATGAAAACCGACCTTTCCCTGTCCTGTGACCACTGCTGAGTTTTCCAAATTTGCTGGCATATTGAGCGCAGACTTTCCAGCATCATCTTTTAGGATTTGAACTAGATCAGCTGGAATTCTGTCACCTCCACTAGCTTTGTTCATATTGATGCTTCCTAAGGCCCACTTGATTTCCCATTCCAGGATGTTTGGCTCTAGCTGAGTGATCACACCAGTAATTATCAGAATCATGAAGATCTGTTTTGTATAGTTTGTTTGTATATTCTTGCCACCTTTTCTTAATATCTTCTGCTTCTGTTAGGTCCATACCATTTCTGTCCTTTATTGTGCCCATCTTTGCAAGAAATGTTCCCTTGGCATATCTAATTTTTCTGAAGAGATCTCTAGTCTTTCCCATTTTATTGCTTTCCTCTATTTTACATTGACCACTGAGAAATCCTTTCTTATCTCTCCTTGCTATTCTTTGGAACTCTGCATTCAAATAGGTATATCTTTGCTTTTGTCTTTTGCCTTTCACTTCTCTTCATAGCTATTTTTAAGGCCTCCTCAGATAGCAATTTTGCCTTTTTTGCATTTAATAATGGCTAACTCTATTAAAATATTAATATATTAAAATGGCAATGTAAAATATCTATTATTTTATTATGTAGAAAATAAATATTCTTTCTAAGGAGAGATAAATGTTCTCCTATAAAATGACTTAAATGATAAAGAATCTGCCTGCAATGCAGGAGACTTGGGTTCAACTGCTGGATTGGGACAATCACCTGGAGGAGGGCATGGCAACCCACTCCAGTATTCTTGCTTGCAGAATCCCATGGACAGAGGGGCCTGGTGGGTTACAGTCCAAATGGTCGCAAAGAGTTGGACATGACTCAGTGAGTAAGCACACACACACATAAATACACTTTTTCTAGAAAAAAGTTAAAAGTTGTTTCTAATTCTCCAGACAGTGTGAAGATGAAGTTAGAATGCTCTTAATTTGAATCATGTTTGAGTTCTTGCTCCATCCCAAGTAAATCCTTTCAGGCATCACAAGTGCCCTTCCTTTTCCTGGGTGAGAGCCAATGCCATATATTCCTTACCCTTGGGGCATATTGCCTCTTCTTCCATTATTTCTAATACTGACTTTTGCATTAGCAAGATGGAAAAGAGTTCATTCAGTCCCTTAGAGTTACAAACCCAGAGAATAATCTTAATCTTTCAGTTGTTTTAAGCCACTTACATTAAATAATTGATTACGGATTGCTTGAAGCTGGGTTAGAGTAGAGCTAATTGGCACTTCTTAGTGTCCTACTCTGTTAATTACAAACTTTGTTTTCTGAACACTGTATTAGACATTTCAGCTCTCTTCAGGAAGGATAAGCTCAATGTGGCTCTCCTTCTTTAGAGCCAACAATCATCATTCCTTCTTGTGATTCAAATCTTTTTATACTGGGCAGATAGCCATAATTTCTTCTTGTACTTCAGGAATTTCAATACTGTATTCCTCACAATGCTCTTTATTCTTTCACTCAAGATGTCTCTGATTGAAGAGATTAGTCATCCCAGAATTCCACAGTTTCTCAAGTAACCATGCAACTGAGGAAAGTCCAGGATTTTTAATATCTAAATACATATGCATTTCTTAGATATTCTAGCATCCCAGAGCTTTCCACGTTGACAAATACAGTTAATGTCCAAACTCAGTATTATTTTTCCATTTTACTTCTGGCCTTTAAAAATCTGTAGAGAAATTTAAGTCCTTAAAACATTTTCATTATTGCAATTATCTGGAGCTACTTAGATATGAATGCAAATAACAAAATAACTCTCAGTTTTTCCTCTTCATTAATAGAAGAAAATTAGAAAAATGTCAAGAGAATTGTGATTTTATTAGCAGAAAACTGAAATAAATATCTTGAATAAGTTCGGTTCAGCTCAGTCGTTCAGTCGTGTCTGCCTCTGTGACCCCATGGACTGCAGCACACCGGGCTTGCCTGTCCATCACCAACTCCTGGAGTTTACCCAAACTCATGCCCATTGATTCAGTGATGCAATGTAACCGCCTCATCCTCTGTCATCCCCTTCTCCTCCCGCCTTCAATCTTTCCCAGCATCAGGGTATTTTCCAATGGTCCCTTCTTCCCATAAGGTGGCCAAAGTATTAGAGTTTCAGCTTCAGCATCAGTCCTTCCAATAGATATTCAGTACTGATTTCCTTTAGGATGGACTGGTTGGATCACCTTGCAGTCCAAGGGACTCTTAAGTCTCTTCTCCAACACCACAGTTCAAAAGCATCAATTCTTTGGCATTCAGTTTTCTTTATAAAGTCCAACTCTCACATCCATACATGACTACTGGAAATACCATAGCTTTAACTAGATGAGCCTTTGTTGGCAAAGTAATGTCTCTGCTTTTTAATATGCTGTCTCAGTTGGCCATAAGTTTCCTTTCAAGGAGCTAGCATCTTTTAATTTCATGACTGCAGTCACCATCTGCAGTGATTCTGAAGCCCAAGATAATAAACTCTGTCACCGTTTCCAATGTTTCCCCATCTATTTGCCATGAAGTGATAGGACCAAATGCCATGATCTTCATTTTTTGAATGTTGAGTTTTAAGCCAACTTTTTCACTCTCCTCTTTCACTTTCATCAAGAGGCTCTTTGGTTCTTCTTTGCTTTCTCTCATAAGGGTAGTGTCATCTGCATATCCAAAGTTATTGATATTTTCCTGGCAATCTTGATTCCAGCTTGTGCTTCAACCAGCATGGCATTTCACATGATGTACTCTGCATATAAGTTAAATAAGCAGGGTGACAATATACAGCCTTGATGTACTCCTTTCCTGATTTGGAACCAGCCAGTTGTTCCATGCCCAGTTCTAACTGTTGCTTCTTGACCTGCATACAGATTTCTCAGGAGGCAGGTCAGGTGGTCTGGTATTCTCATTTCTTTAAGAATTTTTCACAGTTTGTTGTGATCCACACAGTCAAAGTTACATGAAATTAAATTTAAACCTGCAAAATTCCATTTTAATCAGCAAATGTCAGCAGGTACCATTGAGTTTTATCTATTGCCTGTGAGCTTTGATTGGAAGAGTTGCACACCAATAATTTGTTCCTAGGTTAGGACTTCCTTTGTGGCTCAAATGGTAAGGAACTGCCTGCAATGCAGGACACCCAAGTTTGATCCCTGAGTCAGGAAGATCCCCTGGTGTAGGGAATAGCAACCCACTTCAGTATTCTTGCCTGGAGAATTCCATGGAGAGAGGAGCCTGATGGGCTAGAGTCCATGGGGTTGCAAAGAGTCAGACATGACTGAAGTGACTTAGCATGCACACAAGGGCTGATATGACTAATGTACTTATCAGTCATGTAAAATTATCATTAAGACAGAAAACATCAATTTGTCAGAAATTTGATGCTGATTTTGAACAAAGCTATTTAATATCTCATGATACATGAGTCAGTGAAGATAGAATAGAACTATATATTAGTCAAGTAGAAAATATCAGTCTCAAAAGTTGTATGTAAGTAACTTGGAAGAAAACCTCAAAATGCTTTTAAGGAAAGCTACAGTACTTTTTCTATTCATATCTCTGGTGCAAAATAAAACATTTTTCATCAGAGATTTTACTCTAAGATAATGATTTTCAACTGAGGATGATTTTGCTGCCGAGAGGACAGGTATTCAGCAATGTCTGGAGACTCTCTCAAAGTTTATAGCTTGTGGCGGGCTGCTGCTGGCATTCAGTGAAGCAAGGCAGAGGATGCTCCTAAACATAATACAAGGCATAGGATGGTCCCTAAAACAAACATAAACGTAGTTCACAATGTCAAGAATACCGAGACTGAGAAAACTATCTGTAAGATAAAACAGAATTTTTTAAAAAATGATATCTTTAATTAATAAGCTTAAGTTTGTGTGACATTTCAGGCTACCATTTACCTTCATAATATTGATTAGGTCCTTATGTTCCATAGTGGCTCAGATGGTGAGGAATCTGCCTGTAATGCAGGAGACCGGGTTCGATTCCTGGGTCCATAAGATTCCCTGGAGCAGAGAATGACAACCCACTCCAGTATTCTTGCCTGGAGAATCCCATGGACAGAGGAGCCTCGCAGGCTACAGTCCATGGTGTCCCAAAGAGTAGGACACAGCTGAGAGACTAACACTTTTTTTTTTCACAGTGTTCTTAATAGAATATGTTATAATGAAAGGTAAAAGTATTAGTCACAGTCATGTCTGACACTTTGCCACCCCATGAACTGTAATCTACCAGGTTCATCTGTCCATGGAATTTTCCAGGCAAGATTACTGGAGTGAGTTGCCATGCTCTCCACCAGGATATTTTCCCAACCCAGGGTTCAAACCCAGATGTCCTGCATTACAGACAGAGTCTTCACCATCTGAGACATCAGCAAAGTTCCATGTTATGATACCACGTGCAGAAACACAGAGGACATTGCCAAGTTGAAAACTGACTCAAACAGTTGGCCTCCAAATGTGAGCAAGTTTTAGGGATAGTTACCAATTTTCATTCCTTATAATTTTTATTTTCAGATATGGCAAGTGTGATATATATTTTTAAAATTTGTAAAAAACTGTTTACAATGGCTAGGATATGGAAGCAAGATAAATATCCATCAGCAGACAAATGGATAAGCAAGTTGTGGTACATATACAAAATGAGATATTAAGTTCAGTTCAGTTCAGTCGCTCAGCCATGTCCGACTCCTTGTGACCCCATGAATCGCAACACGCCAGGCCTCCCTGTCCATCACCAACTCCTGGAGTTCACTCAGACTCACATCCATTGAGTCAGTGATACTATCCAGCTCTCTCATACTCTGCCGTGCCCTACTCTTCCTGCCCCCAATCCCTCCCAGCATCAGAGTCTTTTCCAATGAGTCCACTATTCACATGAGGTGGCCAAAGTACTGGAGTTTCAGCTTTAGCATCATTCCTTCCAAAGAAATCCCAGGGCTGATCTCCTTCAAAATGGACTGGTTGGATCTCCTTGCAGTCCAAGGGACTCTCAAGAGTCTTCTCCAACAGCACACTTCAAAAGCACCAATTCTTTGGTACCCAGCTTTCTTCACAGTCCAAGTCTCACACCCATATATGACCACTGAAAAAATCATAGACTTGACTAGACGGACCTTTGTTGGCAAAGTAATGTCTCTGATTTTCAATATGCTTCTAGGTTGGTCATAACTTTTCTTCCAAGGAGTAAGTGTCTTAATTTCATGGCTGCAATCACCATCTGCAGTGATTTTGGAGCCACAAAAAATAAAGTCTGGCACTGTTTCCCCATCTACTTCCCATGAAGTGATGGGACCAGATGCCATGATCTTCACTTTCTGCCTGTTGAGCTTTAGGCCAACTTTTTCACTCTCCTTTTTCACTTTCATCAAGAGGCTTTTTAGTTCCTCTTCACTTTCTGCCATAAGGGTGATGTCATCTACATATCTGAAGTTATTGATATTTCTCCTAGTAATCTTGATTCCAGCTTCTGCTTCTTCCAGCCCAGTGTTTCTCATGATGTACCCTGCATATAATCTAAATAAGAAGGGTGACAATATACAGCCTTGATGTACTCCTTTTCCTATTTGGAACCAGTCTGTTGTTCCATGTTCAGGTCTAACTGTTGCTTCCTGACCTGCATATAGGTTTCTCAAGAGGCAGGTCAGGGGATCTGGTATTCCCAACTCTTGAAGAACTTTCCACAGTTTACTGTGATCCACACAGTCAAAGGCTTTGACATAGTCACAAAAGCAGAAATAGATGTTTTTTTTTCTGGAACTCTCTTGCTTTTCCCACGATGCAGTGGATGTTGGCAATTTGATCTCTGGTTCCTCTGCCTTTTCTAAAACCAGCTTGAACATTGGGAAGTTCACGGTTCACGTATTGCTGAAGCCTAGCTTGGAGAATTATGAGCCAAAGTACTGATGGTCAATGTACTGGAGTTTCAGCTTTAGTTTCCTAGTGTGTGAGATGAGTACAATTGTGAGGTAGTTTGAGCATTCTTTGGCATTGCCTTTCTTTGGGATTGGAATGAAACCTGACCTTTTCCAATCCTGTGACCACTGCTGAGTTTTCCAAATTTGCTGATATATTGAGTGGAGCACTTTCACAGCATCATCTTTCAGGATTTGAAAGAGCTCAACTGGAATGCCATCACTTCCACTAGCTTTGTTCGTAGTGATGCTTTCTAAGGCCCCTTGACTTCACATTCCAGGATGTCTGGCTTTAGGTGATTGATCACACCATCGTGATTATGTGGGTCCTGAAGATCTTTTTTGTACAGTTCTTCTGTGTATTCTTGCCAGCTCTTCTTAATATCTTCTCCTTCTGTTAGCTCCATACCATTTCTGTCCTTTATCAAGCCCATCTTTGCATGAAATATTCCCTTAGTATCTCTAATTTTCTTGAAGAGATCTCTAGTCTTTCCCATTCTGTTGTTTACTTCTATTTCTTTCCATTGATCGCTGAAGAAGGTTTTCTTATCTCTTGTTACTATTCTTTGGAACTCTGCATTCAGATGCTTATATCTTTCTTTTTCTCCTTTGCTTTTCACTTCTCTTCTCACAGCTATTTGTCAGGCCTCCTCAGACAGCCATTTTGCTTTTCTGCATTCCTTTTCCATGGGGATGGTCTTGATCCCTGTCTCCTGTACAATGTCACAAACCTCCATTTATAATTCATCAGGCACTCTATGTATCAGATCTAGTCCCTTAAATCTATTTCTCACTTCCACTGAACCTGACTGGTCTAGTGGTTTTCCCTACTTTCTTCAATTTAAGTCTGAATTTGGCAATAAGGATATGAGCCACAGTCAGCTCCCAGTCTTCTGTTTGTTGACTGTATAGAGCTTCTCCATCTTTGGTTGCAAAGAATGTAATCAATCTGATTTCGGTGTTGACCATCTGGTGATTTCCATGTGTAGAGTCTTCTCTTGTGTTGTTGGAAGAGGGTTTTTTTTATGACCAGTGAATTTTCTTGGCAAATCTCTATTAGTTTTTGCCATGCTTCATTCCTCATTCCAAGGCCAAATTACTCCAGGTGTTTCTTGACTTCCTACTTTTGCATTCCAGTCCCCTGTAATGAAAAGAACATCTTTTTTTGGGTGTTAGTTCTCAAAGGTTTTGTAGGTCTTCATAGAATCGTTCAACTTCAGCTTCGTCAGCATTACTGGTTGGGGCATTGACTTGGATTACTGTGGTTTGCCTTGGAGATGAACAGGATCATTCTGTCGTTTTTGAGACTGCATCCAAGTACTGCATTTCAGACTCTTTTGTTGACCATGATGGCTACTCCATTTCTTCTAAGGGATTATTGCCCACATTAGTAGATATAATGGTCACCTGAGTTAAATTCACCCATTCCAGTCCATTTCAGTTCACTGATTCCTAGAATGTCGACATTCACTCTTGCCATCTCCTGTTTGACCACTTCCAATTTGCCTTGATTCATGGATATGACATTCCAGGTTCCTATACAATATTGCTCTTACAGCATCGGACCTTGCTTGTATCAACAGTCATATCCACAACTGGGTGTTGTTTTTTTCTTTGGCTCCATCCCTTCATTCTTTCTGGAGTTATTTCTCCACTGATCTCCAGTAGTGTGTTGGGCACCTACTGGAGAGTTCCTCTTTCATTATCCTATTGTTTTGCCTTTTCATACTGTTCATGGGGTCCTCAAGGCAAGAATACTGAAGTGGTTTGCCTTTCCCATCTCCAGTGGACCATATTCTGTCAGACCTCTCCACCATGACCCACTCATCTTGGGTGGCCCCATGGGCATGTCTTAGTTTCATTGAGTTAGACAAGGCTGTGGTCCTAGTGTGATTAGATTGACTAGTTCTCTGTGATTATGGTTTCAGTGTGTCTGCCCTCTGATGCCCTCCTGCAACATCTGCCATCTTACTTGAATTTCTCTTACCTTGGTTGTGGGGTATCTCTTCACGGCTGCTCCAGCAAAGTGCAATGCTGAATAATGAAATATTACTCAGTTATAAAAAAAGCACTCATTTGAGTCAGTTCTAATGAAGTGGAAGAAACTGGAACTTATTATACAGAGTGATGTAAAACCAGAAAGAGAAACACCAATAGAGTAATGCATATATAACACCAATGCATATATATGGAATTCAGAAAGACAGTAACAACGACAAGACAACAAATGATACAAGACAGCAAAAGAGACACAGATGTAAATAAGAGACTTTTGGACTATGTGTGATAAGGCAAGGATGGGATGATTTAAAGAATAGCATTGAAACACGTATATTATCATATGTAATATAGATGACCAGTGCAAGTTTGATGCATGAAGTAGGACACTCAAAGCCAGTGCTCTAGGACAACCCAGAGAGATAGGGTGGGGAGGGACCTGGGAGGGGTGTTCAGAATGGGGGAACACATGCACACCCATGACTGGTTCACATTGATGTATGGCAAAAACCACCACAATGTTGTGAAGAAATTAACCTCCAATTAAAATAAATAAATTTATATATTTAAAAAATATGTGACCAAATAAGCCTAAGAGAACACTTTCAATGAGTAAACAACAGAATTCTAAATTCAAAATTCCAAATTTCAACAGAATTTGAAAATAAAATATTGTGTCACTGCTTGATTAGCATGTATCGCTATTATTAGTGCCTACAATAAGGGAGTGCCTCATCTTACAATAAAGGCATTTTAATGAATTTTGTATGCATGCTTTCATGCTCAGTTGTAACTAACTCTTTGTAACTCCATGGACCATAGACTGCCAGGCTGTCTGCAGGCAGAGATGAGAAAATCTTCATTATTGGCAACTGCACTAGAGTTAAGAACCATCTCTGAATAATTCTGAGAAATTTTTAAATGGGCTTCCCAGGAGATGGTCCCTCTCCTGAGAAGTCTGTCTAAGCCTTGACTGATTCTTGGCTTCTGGCAGCTGCATTACCTTCCTTGGTTTGAAAAATGGTGGCCCGACTAGCTCAGAGCCTCATCTGCATTTGCTTTGACTCAGTATCTGTTGCTTTCCTCTGACTGAAGTGTTGACAACATCCACTCAGCTGTGTGAATTTGTAACATTTCCATGATTGTATCTTTGTTTCTGGTTTTCAGAATACATTTGTGACTATTGGACTTGGACCTGAAATCTTGCAAAATTCTCTTATTATTTCTTATAATTTATTTGTGAATTGTTTTGGAATTTCTGTATAGACAATCATTTAATCTATATTACTGAAAGTTTTAGTCCTTCCACTAAAGGGTGATGGTTGTTTATTATAACTCTACTAAATAAGACTGAATAGAGTTATGATTAAAAGCAATGAAATTGTGTCTGTTTGTTATGTTCCTAAGCTAAGTAAGACAGTTTTCATATTTCACCATCTGTAAAGATTTATTTGTTCATTAGTTTTCAATTATTAGATTTCTTTACCATTAATTTGTCTATTCTTATATCTATAAATTCCTTATTTCATCAAAATGTTCAAGTTTACAACTCAGATGTATTTAAAATACCCTCCTTTTTTAGTGTCTGCAATATATTTTCAGGCTTCCCAGGTGGATAGAGTGATAAAAAACCCTGCTTGCCAATGTAGGAGACACAGAAGATTTAAGTTCAGTCTCCAGATCAGGAAGATCCCCTATCAGAGGGCATGGAAACCCACTTCAGTATTTTAGCATTGAGTATCCCAAAGATAGAGGAGTCTGGCAGGCTACAGTCCAAGGGGTCACAAAGAGTCAGACATGACTGAAGCAACTTAACATGCAATATATTTTCATTTTTCATTCCTAATACTGATCATTTGTTCCTTCTTCTTCTTTTTTTTATCAGTCTCACTACGTTTATTAATGTTTTAGCTTTAAAGAACAACTTTTACCATTGTTTATTCTTTCTGCTGCAAATTATCTTTCGATTTCTTTAATTTCTGTTCTTTTCATTTCTTCCTCTGCTTTCTTTAGGCTTGTTTTCTTGTTTGTTTGTTTGTTTTTCTAAATTCTTTAAAAAAGATGCTCAACTAATCACTTTTAACTTTTCTTTCTAATATGTGCTTTTAAGTTTATTCATTCCCCCTCCAAACTTAACTATAAGTACCCTTTACAAGAAAAATGAAAGCAGAGGGCATTGTCTCCAAAATTTCTTGAAGACTTTTTTTTTTTTCTTTTTTATGCCAAGGTCTGCAGTGACCTTTAACTCCAACCAATACTAACTTCTTTTTTTCTTATGTCAAAAAAATTTTTTTTAATTAATTTTTATTTTTTAGTTTGTTTTGCTTTACAATACTGTATTCATTTTGCTATAATTGACATGAATCAGCCACGAGTGTACATGAACTCCCAATCCCGACCCCCACCTCCCCCCTCCCGCCTCACACCCTCTCTCTGGATTATCCCCGTGCATCAGTCCCAAGCATCCTGCATCCTGTATCGAACCTAGACTGGCGATTCGTTTCACTTATGATATCATACATGTTACACTGCCACTCTACCAACTCATCCTACCCTCTCCCTCTCCCACAGAGTCCAAAAGGCTGTTCTATACATCTGTGTCTCTTTTGCTGTCTTGCGTACAGGTTTATCATTACCATCATTCTAAATTCCATATATATGTGTAAGTATACTGTATTGGTGTTTTTCTTTCTGGCTTACTTCACTCTGCATAATCGGCTCCAGCTTCATCCACCTCATTAGAACTGATTCAAATGTATTCTTTTTAATGGCTGAGTAATACTCCATTGTGTATATGTACCACAGCTTTCTTATCCATTCATCTACTGATGGACATCTAGGTTGCTTCCATGTCCTGGCTATTATAAACAGTGCTGCGACGAACATTGGGGTACATGTGTCTCTTTCAATTCTGGTTTCCTCGGTGTGCAATACTAAGTTCTTTTTAAATTTCTTTAATCTCCATAGTTTGGGAAATATTAGGTACCTGAAATGCATTGATTTTTTTTTTTTTTTATGCTGTGATGCTAGTATCTTTTGGTTTTCTACTCGTTTCACAGCCTGTCCCACAACTGTTCAGGTTAAAGCCTTAAGAACTATCTTTGTTCATTCCTAACTGTGTGAATTCTGAAGTGTGTATACTGTCACATATGTGTGCATTAGCATGTTCATATACACAAAAATAGACTCAAGGGATGAGATCTGGTAGGCAGAGTGCCTGAAGAAATATGGATAGATGTTCATAACATTTTACAGGAGGCAGTTACCAAAAGCATCCTAAAGAAAAAGAAATATAAGAAAGCAAAATGGTTGACTAAGGCAGCTTTACAAATAACTGAGGAAAGAAAAGGAGTAAAAATAAATGGAGAAAGGGAAGATATATTCAACGGAATGCAGAGTTCCAGAGAATAGCAAAGAGAGACACGAGGGCATTTTTAAGTGAACAATGAAAATAAATAGAGGAAAGTACCATAATGTGTAAGACTAGAGAACTAGTCAAGAAAATTGGAGATATCCAGGGAACTATTCATTCAAGGATGGTCAGAGAAAAGGATAGAAAAATGGAAAAGACCCAACAGAAGCAGAAAATAGTAAGAAGAAGTGACAAGAATACACAGAAGAACTAAGAAATAAAGGTCTTAATGACCCAGATGACCATGATGGTGTGGTCATTCACCTAAAGCCAGAAAATCTAGATTGTGAGGTCAACTGGGCTTTAGGAAGCATCACTATGAACAAAGCTAGTGGAGATGATGAAATTTCAGCTGAACTATTTTAAAATCCTAAAAGATGATGCTGTGAAAGTGCTGCACTCAATGTGAGCAAATTTGGAAAACTCAGCAGTGGCCACAGGATAATAAAGGTTACTTTTCATTCCAATCTCAAAGAAGGGCAATGTCAAACAATGTTCAAACTACTGTACAACTTCTCTTTTTTCACATGCTAACAAGGTTATGATGGAAATCCTTCAAGCAAGGTTTTAGCAGTATGTGAATTGAGACCTTCCAGATGTACAAGCTGGGTTTAGCAAAGGTAGAGGAACCAGAGACCAAATTGTCAACGTTCCTTGGATCATAGAGAAAGCAATTCCAGAAAAAACATCTTCTGTTTCTTTGACTATGATAAGCCTTTGACTGTGTGGGTCACAACAAACTGTAGAAAATTCTTAAATAGATGAGAGTACCAGATCACCTTACCTGTCTCCTGAGAAACCTGTATGCAGGTCAAGGAGAAACAGTTAAAATTGGACATGGGACAACAGACTAGTTCAAAACTGGGAAAGGAGTATGACAAGGCTTCATATTGTCACCCTGTTTATTTAACTTTTATGCAGAGTACATCATGAGAAATGCCAGGCGGGATAAAGCACAAGCTGGAATCAAGATTTCTAGGAGAAAATCAACAACCACAGATATGTAAATTATACCACTTTAATGTCAGAAAGTAAAGAGGAATTAATGAGCCTCTTGATGGAAGTGAAAAAATGGCTTAAACTCAACATTTAAAAACTAAGATCATGCAATCTGGTCCCATCACTTCATGGCAAACAGAAGGGGGAAAAGTGAAACAGTGACATATTTTATTTTCTAAGGTTCCAAAATCATTGTAGATATGACTGAAGCCATGAAATTGAAAGACGCTTGCTCCTTGGAAGGAAAGCTGTGACAAACTTAGGCAGCACATTAAAACCAGGGACATCAATTTGCCGACAATGGTCCATCTAGTCAAAGCTATGGTTTTTCCACTAGTCGTGTATGGATGTGACAGTTGGACCATAAAGAAGACTGAGAGCCAAAGAACTGATGCTTTCAAACTGTTGTGTTGGAGAAGACTCTTGAGAGTCCATTGGACTGCAAGGGGATTAAACCTGTCAAGCCTAAAGGAAATCAGTCCTGAAAATTCATTTGAAGGACTGATGTTGAAGCTGAAGCTCTAAAACTTTGGCCGCCTAATGCAAAGAGTTGACTCACTGGAAAATACCGTGGTGCTGAGTATGATTGAAGGCAAAAGGAGAAGGGGGCAGTAGAGGATGAGATGTTTAGATAACATCACCAACTCAATGGACATGAATTTGAGCAAACTTAGAGATAGTGGAGGACAGAGGAGCCTGGCATGATGCAGTCAATGGGGTTGCAGAGTAAAACATGACTTAGTCACTGAACAACAACTTTTAACTGTGTCCATTCCTAAGTGTGCATACTCTCACATGTGTGTGTATCAGCATTTGCCCATACACACAAATGCAATCATGTAGAAGCTTGGAATGCTGCAGTCCATACGGGTCGCAAAGAGTCAGACATGACTGAGCAACTGAAATGAACTGTACTGAATATATTGACAAATACTGTCAATTCAACCTCAAAGACATATACACATCCCATGTGTACACCTTTTGTTTTCCACAGATATTGAGTAAATCTTAAAAGACCCTCCTAACTGGTTTCTATGTTCAATGGCTTTCTTCCCTATAATCCACCTGCCAAAGGAGCAGAGTGATTTTTAAATATATCAATTTTATTCTAGTTATATCATCATTCCAATCAGACTCTTTAAAGAATTACCATTGCACCAGAACAAAATCTAAATTTCTTCACCTGATTAGTCCATCCTATGCAACTTGGACCCTGCCTTCCTGTCCAGCTCATCTCACTCCATGCTTCTATTTCCCCTACTGTGCCCCAGCATCTTACTATTCCTTAAACACAACCAGCTTATTTTTGCTTTAGTGCCTGGCCTTAGCTGTTTCCTCTTCCTGGAATGCTCTTACCTGAGGTCTTATCAGACTAGTTCTTTCTCTTCTTTTGGATTTTATTTTTGCCACCAAATTTAGCCACACAATCACTTTATCACACTTGTCACTTGCAATTTTGTGAAAAACTTCATATATATATAATATATAATCTGAAAGATACAGAAAAACAAATATCTTTCAGAAATTCAGCATTATAAAAATGTTGTTTATCTTTGTTCACTACTTCATCCCCAGCATTTAGAGAAATACTTGTCATCTGATAAGAACTTAATAAATAAAAGTGAATCTTTGAGACAAAATACAAAAAAAAAAGAAAAGAAAAGAAAAGAAAATTTGTCCCAACGTAGCTCAGAAGAACTGTATTAATATTATTATCTTAATTCCAGAATGATTTGAAGGCTCAGAGAAGAAATTAGGAAACCAAAACTTATAATTCCCTGATTCAAAATCATCTTGTAATAATTTTTCTGAGAGCACTGCCATAGGCAATTTAGAAGAAGATTTTGAACCAAGAAGAAGACTCATAAAATATCAAGAAATACCTCTCACTTCCTCCTTCAGTTCTTGCAAAGCATGTTAGTAAAAACATTTGAGCTCTCTTTACAGAATCTGTTGAAAATGGCTTGGGCAGAGAAATTATTTTCTTTCAAAACAAGTTCGGTTTTGCTCTGATTTTACTTTTTCTTTTATCTCTAATAAAATTGTTCAATGACTGATCTCATTCCACTAAAAGGTTAAAGTTCCTTGACCAATGCTGAGTGAGGGAAAATTGTGGGGACAAAGGACATCCAGACAAGACATCTGCTGTGAGTCCACTAGGGTGTGATGGGTAGTCACACTGTTTGATCTCATTGCAGATGACAGCAGGTGGGGCTAGGGAACCCTGGAAGCTGCCTTTGGCCAAAATGCTCAGTATGGACTGGCCACCTGCAGAGTTAGGCAGAGCAGGAACAACTGAAGCCTGACCACTGTGACCACTACAGTTTCCGCTCATTCCTTCCCTTCAAAGGGAAGTATTAAGAAAACCTTTGGCCTAGAAATGCAAATGGTTGAGAATCAACTTAAAATATGGGGAGGGAGGTGGGAGGAGTGTTCAGGATTGGGAACTCATGTACATCTGTGGCAGATTCATGTTGATGTATGGCAAAACCAATACAGTATTGTAAAGTAAAATTTAAAAAAAAGAAAGAAAAAGAAAATATAAAATTTCAGGGGCATTAGGGATAAGTTCCATATAAACCATTAGCATAATAAACCTTATTTACATTTTATGGTAATTCAAAAAATAATGATGATACAAAAATTTTACTCAACCTTCAAGATTTGATCAAATAAATATGATTAAGAAAAAGCTGTCTGAACCTTGTCACTAGCTCTGTTGTGTCATGTCCCCAGAACAGCCACTGCCAAATGGGCTGGAAGCAAGCAGTGTATTTGACTAAGGAAGGCCACTGGTGCTTTGGGAAGTGAGAACTCCTCAAGATTTTACAACAGACAGAATTATTGTGATAATTAAAATTATGTTCAGATTATTTTACTTCCAGAAAGCATCTTATTAAAACTGAATCTTCTCTTTTAGAAGTAGGGATTTAAAAAAGCTTATATTTGTGAAGGTATAAACTAATTATTTACTTACAGAACTGAAGAACTAAAATTATTGACAGTGGGCTTCACACAGTAGGGTACTACTCCTCATATTAAATTTCCCCTCTCACGAGATCAGGTCCTAGAATGAGTGACATGTTACACTCTCCAAGTGCTCTAAATTTTGGAAGCTATTCAATTTCCTCCCCCAAACTCTTTGGTTAGAAGTATGTACTAAAAGGTCATTCAAAGTAACTTAAATTCAAAAATGGAAATTCAGTATCATGGCACAGAATTTTATTACACAGTCTCAGAACATATCTGAACCTCAAAAACAACAGAACCAGGGACATAGGCTGGCTCCCCATATCTAAATTCTGTTCCATTTCCTTTCTGCTGAATTTTTTTCTTTGCTTTCTTTCTCTGCAAACTGGACTCTTGCTTCTCTTGTCACCCAAGTAGAGATGGAGGCATGCATTTTTTTTTTAATGTTTAAGTGCTTAGATTTAAATTTCTATAACAGCCTCTTCTAGAAACAAAGAGAAGAATGACTACTGACTTGAGTTTAGCCAAATAGTAATAACAATGAAAATGTTGGGACCTCTCCAGATCATCCAAAATGCCACAAAGTTGAGCTAATAATTCTAAAGTGGTGGCTTCTATAATGGGGTTCATTTACATCAGAGATTTTTAATCTCTGATTATGCACCAGGATGCTAGGAGGAATTCTAATGCTGCAGAAAAAAACTAGAATTTAATTTTGCTTTTATCTTGTTCTCTTTTTATTGCACCTACAACTTCAATGCTAAAGAACTAGAAATTGGACTAACATCTGATCTGTCCAAATCCACAACTGAACAAATAATCGGGTTCTAAAATTAAAGTACTAGATATTTATGGAACACTGACCACTAGTCCTATTATGGATTGTTATGCAGAATGCTCAGTGCTCTCAATATCTTTAGAAACTTTATTTTGTAGGTTTCCATTCTACTAATTATCTTTAGTTCCACATTTTTGAGCTGGAGGTGTTCAGTTCTAATGACACTAATATTGCCTATTGTTGATCTGACATTAAATGCAGGCCTGGGACCACCAAGACACTTTCACAGAAGAGCTGCTGATGGTAAATGGCTTAACTTGTCTACAACAGAAAGAACATTTTAAATAAAACAATAATTTCTATTTACTAATTCCTTCATAATTTGTTTTCAAATTAGATGTTGTTATGATTAGCATAATAATAGGAAGGCTTGTAGTCTCAATTGCCATTATGAAGCATCTAGAATAAAGTTGGACACCAATGTATCATCACTCTATAGTCTTCCCAGTACAAGGAACAATGTGAGCTGTTAATTGTGTTGAATCAATGCACAAGTCAACATTTGCACAGAACATTCATGGTCGTGTGTATATGTGTGTGTGTTTTCCTTTTCCTTTGTTACTTGATTATGTTGCATGTTAAGTGGATCTATGAGTATATCTGTAGCAATATTGCTGGTACTTCAGTTCAGCTCATTTCAGTCGCTCAGTCGTGTCCTACTCTTTATGACCCCATGAATCACAGCACGCAAGGCCTCCCTGTCCATCACCATCTCCCGGAGTTCACTCAGACTCATGTGCATCGAGTCCGTGATGCTATCCAGCCATCTATTCCTCTGTCATCCCCTTCTCCTCCTGCCCCCAATCTCTCCCAGCATCAGAGTCTTTTCCAATGAGTCAACTCTTTGCATGAGATGGCCAAAGTACTGGAGTTTCAGCTTTAGCATCATTCCTTCCAAAGAACACCTAGGGCTGTCTCCTTCAGAATGGACTGGTTGGATCTCCTTGTAGTCCAAGGGACTTTCAGGAGTCTTCTCCAACACCACAATTCAAAAGCATAAATTCTTCAGCTCTCAGCCTTCTTCACAGTCCAACTCTCACATCCACACATGACTACTGGAAAAACCATACCCTTGACTAGACGGACCTTTGTTGGCAAAGTAATGTTTCTGCTTTTCAATATGCTATCTAGGTTGGTCATAACTTTTCTTCCAAGGAGTAAGTGTATTTTAATTTCATGGCTACAATCACCATCTGCAGTGATTTTCAGCCCCCCAAAAATAAAGTTTGACACTGTTTCCACTGTTTCCCCATCTATTTCCCATGAAGTGATAGGACCTAATGCCACGTCTTCGTTTTCTGAATGTTGAGCTTTAGGCCAAATTTTTCAGTCACCTCTTTCACCTTTCAGTAAATATAAAAAAGAAAAATTAAATCAGGTAAAAACTTAATCCAAAAAAAAAAAAAAAAGATTTATCCAGCATCCTGAAGGCTTGGCACTTCGTGGGAGCTCAGTAAATATTTATTTAATATTTAAATACTAAATCAATGTCACAAGATTCAAAGTTTGTTGAATCCTAAGGAAAACTAATGTCAAATCCCAGGCTAACTATAAAGAACCCCCTACTTCCAGGCTCTGAATTCCAATTTTAAGGTGCCTAACAGATATGCATTAACAGATAATGCTTAACAGCAGCCTGCATAAGTAGAAATATTATTTGTGAGGCAAAGATGAATAAAACCTTATAGAATATAATGAATGAAACTTTTGCACTGTGACTGGGAGGAAATAAATAGAGCAAATTAAAGATTTTGGGGAAGAATTAGCCATCAGATCAATTGGTGAATAATTTTCTTTACTCTCTAATTGTAAAAATGATTTGAAAACTAATCAAATCTTAAGCCAAGTTCCAATAATTTGATAGGTGAATTGAGACATACGAGGGCTAGAATTTTTAGAAGCAAAACCAGTGAACACAGATTAGTTGGGGATAATATTACTCCACTCCTTTCTGGAGCTTCCCTTGGTAATTCTAGGTTTACTAAAAAATTCTAGCTTATATAATTGTGATTTTATGTGTAAAGGTGATTGTAAACATCCTGTATACTTTGGAGTTGCTTCTAGGCAAGTTCCATAAGGATCTTGAATAAGATCAGGTTCTAATTAAAGACTGGGTAGTTAAAGATATGAATGTAAGTCATTAAGCTGATGTGTGACATGTCATTTAATTTCTTTGGTCCTCAATTCCATCACTAGTAAAATGGAAGTGGTAACACTTATATCAAAAGGTCCCTGTGGAGAATAAAGAAACGGTATGAAGAAGATACAACATGATGGAAACATGGAATCTTTCCATGGGATCTCAGTTGATCTGAGAGAACTGGTGGTTCTTCACAAGGAGCAAAATGGGCTTCAGAACCTTTGGCTGTTCTGTCTTCCAGCTGCAGATTCTCAGGGTGCATGAGCAAACAGCACTTGGTTATTTGTCACTTCTTGTCAGCTCCTATCCATGAATAAAAGGAAAATCTTGGTGAGATTCTGGGATAGCTTTGGAGGCTCGAGACAAACAGGGACTAATAACACCCTCAGACACATTTTGTAGCCTCACTTAGATGTCACACTATATTCAGTTTCCCAAGACAGAAAGATCTTTGATAGATGAGCCCATTTTGTACCACCCACAGATGCAGATCATTTGGACAACTCATTAATTCCCATGATATTTTTGCCTGTTGCAGTTCTTCAAGACCTGGCTGAAACACTGATTCTCCTAAACACTTGCTGATACCAGTCAAAGGTGTAAGTGACCACCACTGAAAATCATGTTGCATTCTAAGTATCTTTATGAAAGTATTTCAACCTACCTTATGTTTTATTTGGTGTATATTTGTCTTGCTGCTGCTGCTAAGTCACTTCAGTCGTGTCTGACTCTGTGCGACCCCATAGACGGCAGCCCACCAGGCTCCCCCATCCCTGGGATTCTCCTGGCAAGAACACTGGAGTAGGTTGCCATTTCCTTACTGCCTATACTAATCAACTATTACTATTGTAGTGCTGCAGGTAAAATAAACCTAAGTCTCAGTGGTTTACAACCACAACCACTGATTTTCTCTCGTGTGTTTTCATCAGTCTCCCATGACTGGTGGCTACTGGGTGCATGTGGGGATTCAAAGTACTACAAGAGGGTAAGCTAAACCTCACAAACACATTTGAAGCCTCTGTTGTGTCATACCTATTGACAGTCAGTGGCCAAAGCATGTCATATAATGATGTCCAGGTAAAAAGGCTGTGGTATGTATTTCACACATATGTGTGAGAGGCATGAACATGGTACAAGAAAAGGAGTAAAAAATCAAGAACAATCACCCAGTACCAAAGTACTCATACTGTACGTGGGCTCTACTTTTCCAAATATGTGTGGTTGACTTATCTAATCTAAAAGCCTAAGTACTTTAAAAAGTACTCTAAAAACCTAAGTACTTTGGCTTCCCTGGTAGCTCAGATGGTAAAGCGTTTGCCTACAATGCTGGGAGACCTGGGTTAGATCCCTGGGTTGGGAAGCTACCCTGGAGGAGGAAATGGCAACCCACTACAGTACTTTTGCCTGGGAAATCCCATGGACCTAGGAGCCTGGTAGGCTATAGTCCATGGGGTCTCAAAGAGTCAGACATGACTGAGTGACTTCATTTTCACTTTCAAGCACTTTAAAAGCATTTGCTTTCTCATCAGTTAGTTCACTGTTGAATATTGGAATCTCAAAGTAACTCTATTCCTAGCACAGTGCCAGGCATGCAGGAAACATACAACCAATATTTATTGAAGTAATTTTTTCAGTAAAGAGAAATGGAGAACTTCCTTACACTATTAATGGATATCAGACATTGAGTGGGAGCTCTCTACACTGTTTGTTCCTCCCTGAAGCCACAAATCTGACCTGAAAACTCAGTCAAGAACTCTTCAGCGTCCCCAAACTGTGGACTCTGAGAACTATGCAATGTCTGGAGTGATTAAATAAGAGTATCACCCTCGTGGTCACTTAAACACAATAGAGTTCTGTAATTTTTTCTGTAGCTTGTCACACAAAGCAGCACATTATACCAAGAGAGACAAAAATACAGCTCTGCCTTTCTCATAGATACACTTTATTACCAAGCCAGATATGCTCCTTTAAGAACCAAATCTCTTTCATTTTTCTTATTTTTATTTCACAATTTCCTTTAAACATGAAAATGTACAAGACCTGAAGATATGAATGTTTGGTGAATGAAAAAGAAACTGATGATTTTTTGCTTGCTCATTGTATCTATGGAAAAGGAAATTTTATTAAATTTCTGAGATGATTTATTCATTCTGAATTTATACAAACACAGTGTAAAATTTACTTCTCTATTTCTCTACTTCTTGCTTATATAGTACACTGAAGTTTCAACTACAAAGAGTTCCCAGTGCCCAGTGATTGCTTAATTATCTCCTGGAAAATAATTTCCAAATGCAACAGGGACATCATACATCTTCTCACACCTACTAAATTTACTTCTTCATTCACTTTATCTACACTGTCTCTTCATATTACTACCCTGCAGGAACAGACCAAGGTTTGTGATGCCTAAGGTTTATATGATTAAGGAGAAGGTTGTTTAAAAAAAAAACTGTAAATTATAAATACAACATTAGATGAAAACTGCTTTTGAGTGACAGTCCCAAAATTTAAGCTACATTAACTTCAGTATTAATCCATGTATGTTCTCATTATAACTAGAGTTGACAGATAAAATACAGGATGTGCAGTTAAATTTAAATTTCAGATAAACAGCAAATAATAACTTGTTATATTGGTATAGTCTTTGAGATGTATTTAAATTAAAATTTATTCTTTATTTATATGAAGTTCATCTTTAACTGTGTATCCTATACTTTAATCTACTAAATCTGGCTACACTACTTAAAAGATGTAGAGTAAAAATATATATCTAAATCACCAAAATAAGCCTATCAATACACACAGATCTTCTTAAGCCTTCTCTGACTTCCATAGATAATTAAAAATTAATAAATATTTTTAAATTGATTTTTTGCTCATCCTTGGAAAAATATTATGAATTTCAAATTAATCACCACATTAAAAACTTCCATATGGAAGGTATGTAGAATGAATAAGTGCTTCTCATTCAAAGATAAATTTGGTAGCAGAGATTATAATGATTTGAAAAATATCAATAAATCACCACATTGAAGAAAATTTCCTCAGTAAAGTATTTAGTTTCTCATGGCCTTTACAGCCAAGAAGTACCCAATAATGTTCAAGTCTAGAAAGTTGTATATTAGTGAGTGATAGTTCCCATTCAATTAAGGAAAAAGCAAGAGGGTTAAACATAAGTAGAAGGCTTTGCATAGAAATTCTATTGGCGTCTAGTGGGCAAAGGTCAGAGATGCTGCAAATATCTACAATGTACAGAACATCAACCAAAAAATCATCTGATCCAAAATGTCAATATAGTTCCATAACTGAGACATCCTACCTAGTTTTTTAATGTCTGTGTAAAATATGGAATCTTGATAAAAGCACAAAATTTCTGATGTGATCTGACCAGTTTGAATAAAGAGCAACCTTTATATTCCTTAACTTATACTCACACCTAAATTAATTAGACTAAAATAAAATGTATTACTATTTTCACTAGCCAGTCACAATAGCCAGGGAAGCCCTTACGAAATTAGAATCATTGGTTTCCCTTGTGGCTCAGCTGGTAAATAATCCATCTGCAGTGCAGGAGACCTGGGTTCAATCCCTGGGTTGAACAGATCCCCTGAAGAAGGGAAGGGTTACCCACTCCAGTATTCTGGCCTAGAGAATTCCATGAACTTTAAAGTCCATGGGGTAGCAAAGAGTCGCACACAACTGAGTGACTTTCACTTTCAAATCTACTGTATTAATTCAGTTTTTGTCTATTATTATTTATGTTGGATTTAGCCTGTAGTTTTAGGTACTGAAAAGTTTCTACTCTAAGGTTTCTGCATTCCCCACTCTGGTCCATGGAAAAATTGTCTTCCAAGAAACCAGTGCCAGGTGTCAAAAATGTTAGGGACAATTGGCATGCAGGTTTCTGGATAAGGCATTTCAACCAGCATCTTCCATGACACCACCACTGTTGTAGGGTCTGTAGTCTAGACTAATAAGATCATTTAACTGCTGGAAGCCTTTTCTCTCAATAACTATAGATTACTGATAAAAAAAAAAAAGCCTTAGAAAACATCACTATGATCAAAGCTATTGGAGGTGGGAATTCCAGTTGAGCTGTTTCAAATCCTGAAAGATGATGCTGTGAAAGTGCAGCACTCAATATGCCAGCAAATTTGGAAAACTCAGCAGGGGCCACAGGACTGGAAAAGCTCAGTTTTCATCCCAGTCTCAAAGAAAGGCAATGCCAAAGAATGCTCAAACTACCACATAATTGCACTCATCGCACATGCTAGTAAAGTAATGCTCAAAATTCTCCAAGCCAGGCTTCAGCAATACATGAACCATGAACTTCCAGATGTTCAAGCTGGTTTTAGAAAAGGCAGAGGAACCAGAGATCAAATTGCCAACATCTGCTGGATCATGGAAAAAGCAAGAGAGTTCCAGAAAAACATCTATTTCTGCTTTGTTGACTATGCCAAAGCCTTTGACTGTGTGGATCACAATAAACTGTGGAAAATTCTGAGAGAGATGGGAATACCAGACCACCTGACCTGCCTCTTGAGAAGCCTATATCCAGGTCAGGAAGCATCAGTTAGAAATGGATATGGAAAAACAGACTGGTTCCAAATAGGAAAAGGAGTATGTCAAGGCTGTATATTGTCACCCTGCTTATTTAACTTATCAAGATCCCATGGACAGAGGAGCCTAGTGGGCTACAGTCCATGGGGTCGCTAAGAATCAGACATTACTGAGCAACTTCATTTTCACTTTTATGCATTGGGGGAAGAAATGGCAACCCACTCCAGTGTTCTTGCCTTGAGAATCCCAGGGACGGGGGAGTCTGGTGGGCTGCCGTCTATGGGCTCACACAGAATGGGACACGACTGAAGCGACTTAGCAGCAGCAGCAGCAGCAGAGTATGTCATGAGAAATGCTGGACTGGAAGAAACACAAGCTGGAATCAAGATTGCCGGGAGAAATATCAATAACCTCAGATATGCATATGACACCACCCTTATGGCAGAAAGTGAAGAGGAGCTAAAAAGCCTCTTGATGAAAGTGAAAGTGGAGAGTGAAAACGTTGGTTTAAAGCTCAACATTCAGAAAACGAAGATTATGGCATACGGTCCCATCACTTCATGGGAAATAGATGGGGAAACAGTAGAAACAGTGTCAGAATTTATTTTGGGGGGCTCCAAAATCACTGCAGATGGTGACTGCAGCCATGAAATTAAAAGACGCTTACTCCTTGGAAGAAAAGTTATGATCAACCTAGATAGCTGGAGATGGAAATGGCAATCCACTCCAGTGTTCTTGCCTGGAGAATCCCAGGGATGGGGGAGCCTGATGGGCTGGGGTCTATGGGGTCACACAGAGTCGAACATGAATGAAGCGACTTAGCAGCAGCCACAACCTAGATGGCATATTAAAGCAGAGATATTACTTTGCCAACTAAGGTCCCTCTAGTCAAGGCTGTGGTTCTTCTTGTGGTCGTGTGTGGATGTGAGAGTTGAACTGTGAAGAAGGCTGAGCACCAAAGAATTGATGCGTCTGAACTGTGGTGTTGGAGAAGACTCTTGAGAGTCCCTTGGACTGCAAGGATATCCAACCAGTCCATTCTGAAGGATATCAGCCCTGGGACTTCTTTGGAAGGAATGATGCTAAAACTGAAACTCCAGTACTTTGGCCACCTCATGCAAATAGTTGACTCATTGGAAAATACTCTGATACTGGGAGGGATTGGGGGCAGGGAGAGAAGAGGATGGCAGAGGATGAGACAGCTGGATGGCATCACTGACTCGATGGATGTGAGTCTGAGTGAACTCCGGGAGTTTGTGATGGACAGGCAGACCTGGCGTGCTGCGATTCATAGGGTCGCGAAAAGTCGGACACGACTGAGTGACTGAACCGAACTGAACAGATAAAAAGGATGTCTGTCATAACTGCCCAGATAAACAATATGGGATTCAATACTAATGCCATTGGCAAAGCATTTGTCATTTCAAACTAGCAGGGATAGATTTTTTTGATCTTTACATTTTTAAATCTTGGATGATATGTGCACAGATACACATCTCATTCCTTATTCAGATATTTGCAGTTTGAAATGCTGGATTGGAAGAAACACAAGCTGGAATCAAGATTGCCAGGAGAAATATCAATAACCTTAGATATGCAGATGACACCACCCTTATGGCAGAAAGTGAAGAGGAGCTAAAAAGCCTCTTGTTGAAAGTGAAAGAGGAGAGTGAAAAAGTTGGCTTAAAGCTCAACATTCAGAAAATGAAGATCATGGCATCTGGTCATATCACTTCATGGGAAATAGATGGGGAAACAGTAGAAACAGTGTCAGACTTTATTTTTTTTTTGTGCTCCAAAATCACTGCAGATGGTGACTGCAGCCATGAAACTAAAAGATGCTTACTCCTTGGAAGAAAAGTTATGACCAACCTAGATAGTATATTCAAAAGCAGAGACATTACTTTGCCGACTAAGGTCCGTCTTGTCAAGGCTATGATTTTTCCTGTGGTCATGTATGGATGTGAGAGTTGGACTGTGAAGAAGGCTGAGCACAGAAGAATTGATGCTTTTGAATTGTGGTGTTGGAGAAGATTCTTGAGAGTCCCTTGGACTGCAAGGAGATCCAACCAGTCCATTCTGAGGGAGATCAACCCTGGGATTTCTTTGGAAGGAATGATGCTAAAGCTGAAGTTCCAGTACTTTGGCCACCTCATGTGAAGAGTTGACTCATTGGAAAAGACCCTGATGCTGGGAGGGATTGGGGGCAGGAGGAGAAGGGGACGACCGAGGATGAGATGGCTGGATGGCATCACGGACTCAATGGATATAAGTCTGAGTGAACTCCGGGAGTTGGTGATGGATAGCGAGGCCTGGCGTGCTGTGATTCATGGGGTCACAAAAAGTCGGACATGACTGAGCAACTGAACAACAACAACATGTGGTCCTAGAACAATCTGGTTTTTAGTAATGGCAACCTTCCACCCAGTTCAAAATTCAGATATAAATTTAATGTCAGCCTTCTGCATCTGTGATCAGTCACTGAAAATTCAAGCAAGCAGCAATCATGTAGTACTTTAGTACATATTTATTGAAAAGTATCTACATATAGGTAGACACATGTGTATATACACACATTGACTATCTTTTTCAGTTTGAAAAGCTCTTTTATTTTTTAATATAAATTAATTTATTTTAATTCGAGGTTAATTACTTTACAATATTGCATTAGTTTTGCCATACATCAGCATGAATCTGCCACAGGCTTACACGTGTTCCCCATCCTGAACCCCCCTCCTTCCTCTCTCCCTATACCATCCCTCTGGGTCATCCCAGTACACTAGCCCCAAGCATCCTGTATCCTGCATGGAACCTGGACTGGTGATTCATTTCATATATGATATTATACACTTTTCAATGTCATTCTCCCAAATCATCCCAACCATCTCCCTCTCCCTCTCCCTCTCCCTCTCCCTCTCCCTCTCCCACAGAGTCCAAGAGACTGTTCTATACATCTGTGTCTCTTTTGCTGTCTTGCATACAGGGTTATTGTTACCAGCTTTTTAAATTCTGTATATATGGATTAGTATAATGTATTGGTGTTTTTCTTTCTGGCTTACTTCACTCTGTATAATAGGCTCCCGTTTCATCCACCTCATTAGAACTGATTCAAATGAATTCTTTTTAATGGCTGAGTAGTACTCCATTGTGTATATGTACCATAGCTTTCTTTTTTTTTTTTTTAATTAATTTTTATTTTTTAGTTTGTTTTGCTTTACAATACTGTATTCATTTTGTTACACATTGACATGAATTAGCCATGAGTGTACATGAACTCCCAATCCCGACCCCCTCCTCCACCCTCCCGCCCCACACCCTCTCTCTGGATTATCCCCGTGCATCAGTCTCTATCATCCTGCATCCTGCATCAAACCTGGACTGGCAATTCGTTTCGCTTATGATATCACACATGTTACATTGCCACTCTGCCAACCCATCCCACCCTCTCCCTCTCCCACAGAGTCCAAAAGGCCATTCTATACAACTGTGTCTCTTTTGCTGTCTTGCGTACAGGTTTATCATTACCATCATTCTAAATTCCATATATATGTGTAAGTATACTGTATTGATGTTTTTCTTTCTGGCTTACTTCACTCTGTATAATCGGCTCCAGCGTCATCCACCTCATTAAAACTGATTCAAATGTATTCTTTTTAATAGCTGAGTAATACTCCATTGTGTATATGTACCACAGCTTTCTTATCCATTCATCTGCTGATGGACATCTAGGTTGCTTCCATGTCCTGGCTATTACAAACAGTGCCGCGATGAACATTGGGGTACATGTGTCTCTTTCAATTCTGGTTTCCTCAGTGTGTATGCCCAGCAGTGGGATTGCTGGGTCACAAGGTAGTTATATTTCCAGTTTTTTTAAGGAATCTCCACCGTGTTCTCCACAGTTGCTGTACTAGTTTGCATTCCCACCAACAGAGTAAGAGGGTTCCCTTTTCTCACACCCTCTCCAGCATTTATTGCTTGTAGACTTTTGGATTGTAGCCATTCTGACTGGCATGAAATGGTACCTCATTGTGGTTTTGATTTGCATTTCTCTGATAATAAGTGATGTCAGCATCTTTTCATGTGTTTGTTAACCATCTGTATATCTTCTTTGGAGAAATGTCTATTTAGTTCTTTGGCCCATTTTTTGATTGGGTTGTTTATTTTTCTGGAATTAAGCTGCAGGAGTTGCTTGTATATTTTTGAGATGAGTTGTTTGTCAGTTGCTTCATTTGCTATTATTTTCTCCCATTCTGAAGGCTGCCTTTTCACCTTGCTTATAGTTTCATTTGTTGTGCAGAAGCTTTTAAGTTTAATTAGGTCCCATTTGTTTATTTTTGCTTTTATTTCCAGTATTCTGAGAGGTGGATCATAAAAGATCCTTCTGTGATTTATGTCGGAGAGTGTTTTGCCTATATTCTCCTCTAGGAGTTTTATAGTTTCTGGTCTAACATTTAGATCTTTATCCATTTGGAGATTACTTTTTGTGTATGGTGTTAGAAAATGTTCTAGTTTCATTCTTTTACAAGTGGTTGATTCGTTTTCACAGCACTTGTTAAAGAGATTGCCTTTAATCCATTGTATATTCTTGCTTCCTTTGTCAAAGATAAGGTGTCCATAGGTGTGTGGATTTATCTCTGGGCATTCTAGTTTGTTCCACTGACCTATATTTCTGTCTTTGTGCTAGTACCTCAAGATTGCTTTGGCTATTCGAGGTTTTTTTGTATTTGCATACAAATTGTGAAATTACTTGTTCTAGCTCTGTTGATAGCTTGATAGGGATTGCATAGAATCTACAGATTGCTTCAGGTAGTATACTCATTTTCACTCTATTGATTCTTCTGATTCATGAAAATGGTATATTTCTCCATCTATTAGTGTCTTCTTTGATTTCTTTCACCAGTGTTTTATAGTTTTATATATTTAGGCCTTTAGTTTCTTTAGGTAGATATATTCCTAAGTATTTATTCTTTTCATTGCAATGGTGAATGGAATTGTTACCTTAATTTATCTTTCTATTTTCTCATTATTAGTGTATAGGAATGCAAGGAATTTCTGTGTGTTGATTTTATATCCTACAACTTTACTATATTCATTGATTACCTTTAGTAATTTTCTGGTGAAGTCTTTAGGGTTTTTTATGTAAGGGATCATGTCATTGGCAAACAGTAAGAGTTTTACTTCTTCTTTTCCAATTTGGATTCCTTTTATTTCTTTTTCTGCTCTAATTGCTGTGGCCAAAATTTTCAAAATTATGTTGAATAGTAGTGGTGAAACTGGGCACCCTTGTCTTGTTCCTGATTTTAGGGGAAATGCTTTCAATTTTTCACCATGGAGGATGTTTGTTGTGTGTTTGTCATATAGAGCTTTTATTATGTTGAGGTACATTCCTTCTATTCCTGCTTTCTGGAGAGTTTTTATCATAAATGGATGTTGAATTTTGTCAAAGGCTTTATCTGCATCTACTGAGAAAATCATCTGGTTTTTTTTTTCAATTTGTTAATATGGTGAATTACATTGATTGATTTGCAGATATTGAAGATTCCTTGCATCCCTAGGATAAAGCCCACTTAGTCATGGTGTATGATCTTTTTAATGTGTTGTTGGATTCTGATTGCTAGAATTTTGTCAAAGATTTTTGCATCCATGTTTATCAGTGATATTGGCCTGTAGTTTATTTTGTTTGTGGCGTCTTTGTCAGGTTTTGGTATTAGGGTGTTGGTGGCCTCATAGAATGAACTTGGAAGTTTACCTTCCTCTGCAATTTTCTGGAAGAGTTTGAGTAGGATAGGTGTTAGCTCTCATCTAAATTTTTGGTAGAATTCAGCTGTGAAGCCATCTGGACCTGGGGTTTTGTTTGCTGGAAGATTTCTGATTACAGTTTCAATGTCCATGCTTGTGATGGGTCTGTTAAGATTTTCTATTTCTTCCTGGTTCAGTTTTAGAAAGTTGTACTTTTCTAAGAATTTGTCCATTTCTTCCACATTGTCCACTTTAATGGGATATAATTGCTGATAGTAGTCTCTTTTGATCCTTTGTATTTCTGTGTTGTCTGTTGTGATCTCTCCATTTTCATTTGTAATTTTATTGATTTGATTTTTCTGCCTTTGTTTCTTGATGAGTCTGGCTAATGGTCTGTCAAGTTTTATTTATCCTTTCAAAGAACCAGCTTTTGGCTTTGTTGATTTTTGCTATGGTCTCTTTTGTTTCTTTTGCATTTATTTCTGCCCTAATTTTTATGATTTCTTTCCTTCTATTAACCCTGGGGTTTTCCATTTCTTCCTTTTCTAGTTGCTTTAGGTGTAGAGTTAGGTTATTTATTTGGCTTTTTTCTTATTTCTTGAGGTTTGCCTGTATTGGTATGAACTTTCCCCTTAGCACTTCTGTGATTTGTTGGTTATTCAGCAGCGTGTTGTTCAACCTCCAAATGTTGCAATTTTTAATAGATTTTCTCCTGTAATTGAGATCTAATCTTACTGCATTTTTGTCAGAAAAGATGCTTGGAATGATTCATTTTTTTTTTTTAAATCTACCAAGGCTAGATTTATGGCCCAGAATGTGATCTATCCTGGAGAAGGTTCTGTGTGCATTTGAGAAAAAGGTGAAATTCATTGTATTGAGGTGAAATGTCCTATAGATATTAATTACATCTAACTGGTTTATTGTATCACTTAAAGTTTGTGTTTCTTTGTTAATTTTCTGTTTAATCTATCCATAGGTGTGAGTGGGGTATTAAAGTCTCCCACTCTGACTGTGTTATTGTTAATTTCCCCTTTCATACTTGTTAGCATTTGTCTTACATATTGCCGTGCTTCTGTGTTGGGTGCATATGTATTTATAATTGTTATATCTTCTTCTTGGATTGATCCTTTGATCATTATTTAGTGTCTTTCTTTGTCTCTTTCAACAGCCTTTGTTTTAATGTCTATTTTATTTGATATGAGTATTGCTACTCCTGCTTTGTTTTGGTCTCTATTTGTGTGTAATATCTTTTCTAGCCCTTCATTTTCAATCTGTATGTGTCCCCTGTTTTGAGGTGGGATATGTATGTTGTAGACAACATATATAGGGGGTCTTGCTTTTGTATCCATTCAGCGAGTCTTTGTCTTTTGGTTGGGGCATTCACCCATTTATGTTTAAGATAATTATTGATAAGTAGGACTGGAAACGGTCAGTTTTCATTCCAATCACAAAGAAAGGCAATGCCAAAGAATGCTCAAACTACTGCACAATTGCACTCTTCTCACATGCTAGTAAAGAAATGCTCAAAATTATCCATCCCAGACTTCAGCAATATGTGAACCATGAACTTCCTGATGTTCAAGCTGGTTTTAGAAAAGACAGAGGAACCAGAGATCAAAATTGCCAACATCCACTGGATCATGGAAAAAGCAAGAGAGTTCCAGAAAAACATCTATTTCTGCTTTATTGATTATGCCAAAGTTTTTGACTGTGTGGATCACAATAAACTGGAAAATTCTGAGAGAGGTGGGAATACTAGACCACCTGACCTGCCTCTTGAGAAATCTGTTGCAGGTCAAGAAGCAACAGTTAGAACTGGACACAGAACAACAGACTGGCTCCAAATAGGAAAAGGAGTATGTCAAGGCTGTATATTGTAACCTTGTCTATTTAACTTCTATGCAGAATACATCATGAGAAACACTGGACTGGAAGAAACACAAGCTGGAATCAAGATTGCTGGGAGAAATATCAATAACCTCAGATATGCAGATGACACCACCCTTATGGCAGAAAGTGAAGAGAAGCTAAGAGGCCTCTTGCTGAAAGTGAAAGAGGAGAGTGAAAAGTTCGCTTAAAGCTCAACATTCAGAAAATGAAGATCATGACATCCAGTCCAATCACTTCGTGGGAAATAGATGGGGAAACAGTGGAAACACTGTCAGACTTTATTTTGGGGGGCTCCAAAATCACTGCAGATGGTGAATGCAGCCATGAAATTAAAAGATGTTTACTCCTTGGAAGAAAAGTTATGACCAACCTAGATAGCATATTGAAAAGCAGAGACATTACTTTGCTGACTAAGGTCCGTCTAGTCAAGGCTATGGTTTTTCCAGTAGTCATGTATGGATGTGAGAGTTGGACTGTGAAGAAGGCTGAGCGCCAAAGAATTGATGTGTTTGAACTGTGGTTTTGGAGAAGACTCTTGAGAATCCCTTGGACTACAAGGAGATCCAATCAGTCCATTCTGAAGGAGATCAGCCCTGGGATTTCTCTGGAAGGAATGATGCTAAAGCTGAAGCTCCAGTACTTTGGCCACCTCATGCGAAGAGTTGACTCATTGGAAAAGACCCTGATTCTGGGAGGGATTGGGGGCAGGAGGAAAAGGGGACGACCGAGGATGAGATGGCTGGATGGCATCACTAACTCGATGGACGTGAGTCTGAGTGAACTCCAGAAGTTGGTGATGAACAGGGAGGCCTGTCGTGCTGCGATTCATGGGATCCCAAAGAGTCAGACATGACTGAGTGACTGAACTGAACTAACTGAACTGATGATCCCATTGCCATTTACTTTATTGTTTTGGTTTTGGTTTACACACCCTTTATCTGTTTCCTGTCTAGAGAATATCCTTTAGCATTTGTTGGAGAGATGGTTTAGTGGTGCTGAATTCTCTCAGCTTTTGCTAGTCTGTAAAGCTTTTTATTTCTCCTTCATATTTGAGTGAGATCCTTGTTGGGTACAGTAATCTGGACTGTAGGTTATTTTCTTTCATCTTTTTAAGTATGTCTTACCATACCCTCCTGGCCTGAAGAGTTTCTATTGAAAGATCAGCTGTTATCCTTATGGGAATCCCCTTGTGTGTTTATTGTTTTTCCCTTGCTGCTTTTAATATTTGTTCTTTGTGTTTGATCTTTGTTATTTGATTAATATATGTCTTGGGGTGTTTCACCTTGGGTTTATCCTGTTTGGGACTCTCTGGGTATCTTGGACTTGGGTGATTATTTCCTTCCCCATTTTAGGGAATTTTTCAACTATTATCTCCTCAAGTATTTTCTCTCTCTGTCTTTTTTTTTTTTTTTTTTTTTGTCTTCTTCTTCTGGGACTCCTATGATTTTAATGTTGGGGCATTTAACACTGTCCTGGAGGTCTCTGAGATTGTCCATATTTCTTTTAATTCATTTTTGTTTTTTCCTCTCTGATTCATTTATTTCTACCATTCTATCTTCTATTTCACTAATTCTATCTTCTGCCTCTGTTATTCTACTATTTGTTGCCTCCAGAGTGGTTTTGATCTCATTTATTGCATTATTCATTATATATTGACTCTTTTTTATTTCTTCTAGGTCCTTGTTAAGTCTTTCTTGCATCTTCTCAATCCTTGTGTCCAGGCCATTTACCTGTGATTCCATTTTGATATCAAGATTTTGGATCATTTTCACTATCAATATTCTGAATTCTTGATCAGGTAGATTCCCTATCTCTTCCTCTTTTGTTTGGTTTGGTGGGCTTTGTCCTGTTCCTTTACCTGCTGGGTATTCCTCCATCTCTTCATCTTGTTTATATTACTGAGTTTGGGATGGCCTTTCTGTATTCTGGCAGTTTGTGGAGTTTCTTTATTGTGGAGTTTCCTCACTGTAGGTGGGGTTGTACAGGTAACTTATCAAGGTTTCTTGGTTAGGGAAGCTTGTATCAGTGTTCTGGTGGGTGGAGCTGAATTTCTTCTCTCTGCAGTGCAATGAAGTATCCAGTAATGAATTATGAGATATCAGTGGTTTTGGAGTAACTTTGGGCAGTCTGTGTATTGGAGCTCAGGGCTGTGTTCCTGTGTTGCTGGAGAATTTGCATGGTATGTCTTGCTTTGGAACTTTTTGGCCCTTGGGTGGTGCTTGGTTTCCGTGTGGGTATGGAGGCGTTTGATGAGCTCCTGTCAATTAATGTTCCCTGGGGTCAGGAGTTCTCTGTTGTTCTCAGGGTTTGGACTTAAGACTCCTGCTTCTGGTTTTTAGTCTTATTTTTACAGTAGTCTCAAGACTTCTCCCTCTATACAGCACCTAGGTTAAAGATGAAAAGTTTCTCCACAGTGAGGGACACCCAGAGAGGTTCACAGAGTTACATGGAGAAGAGAAGAAGGAGGAGGGATTTAGAGGTGACCCAAATGAGGTAGAGTCAATAGAGGAGAGAGCAAGCTAGGCAGTAATCACTTCCTTATGTGCACTCCACAACTGGACCACTCAGAGATGTTCATGGAGTTGTACAGAGAAGGGAAGAGGGAGGAAGGAGACCAAGGTGGCCAGGAGGCTAAAAGGGGGGAATCAAAAGGAGAGAGACAGGTCCAGCCAGTAATCAGTCCCCTAAGTGTTCTCCACTGTCTGGAACACACAGAGATTCATAGAGTTGGGTAGAGAAGAGAGGGGGTAGGGAGGAGACACAGGCAACCTGGTGAGAAAAAGCAGAGTCCAAAGGGGGAGAGACCAGTCAAGCCAGTAATCTCGTTCCCAAGTAAAAATGGGTACTGAAGATTGGGTTATTAAAGGTACAAAATTGGTAACAAATACCAAAAAGCATAGATTAAAAATCTAGAGTAGAGTTTGGAATTTCAAAAATACAATATTAAAGAAAAGAAGAAAAAAAAAGAGAGAGAGAGAGAAAGTCACAAAAATTATAGTATATATATATATATATATATACACACATACACATATGAAGTTTGCTTTTAAAAAATAGGGTCTTTTTTGCAAAATAATAGTAGATTATAAAAGTGGAAATTAAAGGAGTAATAGAGGACTTAATTTAAAAAACATTAAAAAAAAATGATCATAACAATAGTAAAAAATATATCTAGGACTTTCTCTGGTGGTGGTGTGGGTATTGTGGTCAGTTTATTTTCAGATAGTTCCTTCATCTGGCATATATTTCTCAAGATCTGTAGGCCCCTTTCTATGTCGTTGTATTGCACCTGTCACTTCCTAAGTGGTTCCCTCTGTTCTAGCTTCTTCTGTTTGCTGATCTCTTCAGTGTCTGATCTCCACTCTGATACAAAGAGGGCGGTGGTGGACACTTTTTTAAGGTTCCCTTGTTCAGTCGCAGAAGGGAGGGACAGAGAAGGAGGGACGCTGCAAACAAATAACACTGGCATGTGCTTGCAGTACCTCAGCCATACTGGGCCTGCTCCCGCTCACGGTGTATGTGCCCTCCCTGCTCACACTGCTCAGGATCTAGGTTGCTCCACTGGGAACCGTCTGAGGCCAGCCCTGGGCTGCACGAACCTCCCATGTCTAAGCCTCTCAGGTTCAGGCACTTGAGTAGTCCTCAGAGTCACAGACTCTGTTGGGCCTGTGTTTTGTGCCCGTCCCAGGTCTGAGTAGCTCAGGTGATGAGGTGTTTGGTGAGTGTGGTCGCTGTGACTTATCACCTCCCCATGTCCCTGCCACTCGGTTTTCTGGGTGTACAACTTGCGCACCTTCTCAGGCGGATGTTGACTATCTAGAACCCCAAGAAGTCTTAGTTAGCAAAGAAACCTGCTTGCAGTTTGGTAGATAATGTCTCTCTGGGACTGTGATTGCCCCTTCTGGCTCTGGCTGCCTGTCACTTGAGGGGGATGGTCTGCAGCTGGCTATTTCTGTTCAGTCCTTTGTTCTGGCAGTGAATTAGGGCTTTTGTGTGGTAGCTATCCCACAGTCTGGTGTGCTAGCCCAAGTTAGCTTGCTCAGATTGCCCTCAGGGCATTCAGGCCAGATCCTTACTCTAAGTGATGCAGCCCATGCCTCCCTACCCAGCCCCCGCTTGCTAGTGGTATATGCAGCCGTCTGTGCTGCTTCTCCACTGGGGGAGTTACCATTGGGCTCCTAATCTGTGGGTTTTAATTATTTACTTTCCCTCCCTGTTATGTTGCCTTCTGTGCTTCCAAGGCTCACCACAGACTCGGCAGTGAGAATGTTTCCTGGTGTTTAGAAACTTCTCTTTTTAAGACTCCCTTCCCAAGATGGAGCTCCATCCCTACCTCTTTTGTCTCTTTTTTTTTCTTTTACATTTTTTTCCTATCTCCTTTCGAAGACAATGGGCTGCTTCTCTGGGTGCCTGATGTCCTCTGCCGGCATTCAGAAGTTGTTTTGTGGAATTTACCCAATGTTTTAATGGTCTTTTGATGAATTTGTAGGGGAGAAAGTGGTCTCCCCATCCTATGCCTCCTCCACCTTGGGATTGCCTCTGATTTCTTTCATATCTAATTAAAATATGTCTTAAAATTACACAGAAAATCTTAAAATTGAAGTTCAAAAAATATATAAGGCAAATATTACAAAATATTTTAATATGCTTTTTTAATTTCAGTATTCCCAGTGGAAATATGAGGTAATTCTTCTGTCTACCCTTAGTATGTTGAAATTTTCCATAGTGGTAAACATTAAAATACAAACTCAATGTTTTGGAAATATACATTTTATCTTTATAGGTAATTTTTCTTTAAAATATTTTCAGTATTTATCAATGCAGTTTAATGTAATTTATTTCAAAATATTTTTCTCTGATGTAATTCCTAAAAATCATTAGATCTCAACCTTTAAAAGGTAATCAGAATCTCAATTAAGCCCTCATTACATTCCAATAATAAAATCTTTCATTTTTTACTTTAAAGCCTTACTAACCATGCTGATTTTGAGTAAAGTATTAAATTGATATTGATTTATTATCAAATGCAAAGTGCTTCCATTTCATTATAGATCCCTCACCTTTAAACAACATTTAACAGGGCTGAAAACTGCTGCTGAATTTGACAAGTGTTAGTGTAACAAGTAAACTAGACAACTGGCATTTTTATGTGTATGAATTATTTGGCAGTATTATGAGTCAGTCTTACTCTGAAATGATAATTATTGAGCTAGCTGTAAGTAAACTACTCCTGCAGTGAGTTCAAAGGAGAAGTATTAAAAAAAAAAATCCTCCTCTTCAGTCTTTTTTAAATCTTTCCAAATCTTATATTTTCTTGAAAAAGGAAGTACTGCCAAAAATATTAAAAGAATCAAACATTTTCATTACTATTTCATTACTGTAGACTCATCCAGATGGCAGCAAGATGTCTGTAGTTGATTTCCTGTTTCACACATGTAAGACAGAGAATAGGTTTTCACAGATCCTTGAAATGCACACTAGCAGAGAAATAATTATTAGCAACCATATGCTACATGAACTTGATTGCTTCCCAATACCAAAGAGAAAATGGAGTCTCGCTCCAGTAGACTGCCAAAACTACTGTGTCAGTATTAGGGAGCTTGGTTCAATTATTAATATTGAGGTTGTTTGAAAAAATACATCATGTACATAATATCATTCTTGAGAACTCAATATGCTAAACCCTTTATGTGCAATAAAACTCGTCACTACTTATTACAGTTAATTTTATGTGAAAATTGACAGGACCAGAGGTGCCCAGATATTTGCTGACACATTATTGTAGATATTTCTGTCTACAATGTGTTTGGATACTAGCATTTAAATTGTTAGACTAAGTAAAGCAGTAAGTAAGTCTCCTTAGTGTGGATGTGTCCTATCCAGTCAGCCAAAAGCCTAAATAGAACAAAAAGCTAACATTTCCCCAAGTAAGAGAAAATTATTCTCGCCTGACTACCTTCAAAGTGGGACATCAGTGTTTTCCCTGATTTCTTTTTTTTTTAAATTAATTTTTATTTTTTTAGTTTGTTTTGCTTTACAATACTGTATTCGTTTTGCTACACATCGACATGGATCAGCCACGAGTGTACATGAACTCCCAATCCTACAGCTTTCTTATCCATTCATCTGCTGATGGACATCTAGGTTGCTTCCATGTCCTGGCTATTATAAACAGTGCCGCAATGAACATTGGGGTACACGTGTCTCTTTCAATTCTGGTTTCCTTGGTGTGTATGCCTAGCAGTGGGATCGTCTGATTTCTAATTAAAACTGAAACATTAGTTCTTCCTGGGTTTTAAACCTGTTAGCATTTGGAGGGGAAGTAAACTATCAACACTTCTGAGTCTCCAGCTTGCTGACTGCTGATCTAGAAAGTTTCCAACCTCTGTAATCACATGAGCTATTTCCTTAGATATATACATATTTTAGATATATACATATCATATATATATATATATATCTTAGATATATTTATGTACATATATTTCTAAAGTATTTACACTCTATTGGTTCTATTTCTCTGGTGAACACTGAAAAATAAACCATCTTATGAATGGTTGCCCATTTATCTGCACTTTTCAGCTGGAAAAAGAAAAAAAGCAGGTTTTGAAATTTTATATTGTTTTTCCAAGGTTTCTTCTCCTGTTAAACTTTAAGCTTTTTAAGAACAAGTATTTTTGTCTATTTTATTTGCTGATGTATCTTAATTGCCTAGGATGGTGTGTCACATCTGTTAACTAAATAAGTGACTGAATTCATCTGGAAAGTGGCTTGAAATTAGGTCTGGCTGCTACCCAAATCTGCTTCTTTAGCCTCTATGATGACCATCTCGTAGTTTCTTTATATTTTCAGAAGTCAATCTTTGAAAGAAAAATCTTTAAAAGAATATTACTAGCTCTTTAAGCTCAGTTGTAAAGCTATTAATTCCTGGAAAATGATGGAATCAGGATTCAAAAAGATCCCCCAATGGGGAACAATGCACTTGTAACATAAAATTTGATTAGGAAAAGAGTAAAACCACTTCCTCTATTCCAAAATCACTAAACTTATGGCTCTCAGAGACATAACTTATTACAAGTATAAATTAAAATGTCCCAGGAGGATTAAGTGAGAGAGCTTGATATAAATCAAGAATGAGTATTGATTGCCAAAGGAACTAATGCAATTCTTGGCTGCAATGATAGAATATTGTGTCCAAATCAAGATAAATAATATTATACTCTATTATGCCACTATGCATTCAAGGTAAGGCAAATCCAAGTAGACGGTAGGTGTTGCAGGAGGGCATCAGAGGCAGACACACTGAAACCATACTCACAGAAAATTAGTCAATCTGATCACACTAGGACCACGGCCTTGTCTAACTCAAAGAAACTAAGCCATGCCCGTGAGGCCACCCAAGATGGGAGGGTCACTGTGCAGAGGTCTGACAGAATGTGGTCCACTGGAGAAGGGAAAGGCAAGCCACCTCAGTATTCTTGCCTTGAGAACCACATAAATGTATGAAAAAGCAAAATGATAGGATACTGAAAGAGGACCTCCCCAGGTCAGAAGATGCCCAACACTCTACTGGAGATCAGTGGAGAAATAACTCCAGAAAGAATGAAGGGATGGAGCCGAAGCAAAAACAATATCCAGTTGTGGATGTGACTGGTGATAGAAGCAAAGTCCGATGCTGGAGGAGCAGTATTGCATAGGAATCTGAAATGTCAGGTCCATGAATCAAGGCAAATTGGAAGTGATCAAACAGGAGAGGGCAAGAATGAACGTCAACATTCTTGGAATCAGCAAACTAAAATGGACTGGAATGGGTGAATTTAACTCAGATGACCATTACATCTATTATGCGGGCAGGAATCCCTCAGAAGAAATGGAATAGCCATCATGTTCAACAAAAGAGTCCAAAATGCAGTACTTGGATTCAGTCTCAAAAACGACAGAATGATCTCTGCTTGTTTCCAAGGCAAACCACTCAATATCACAGTAATCCAAGTCTATGTCGCAATCAGTAACACTGAGGAAGGTGAACAGTTCTACAAAGACCTAAAGACCTTTTAGAACTAACACCCAAAAAAGATGTCCTTTTCATTATAGGGGACTGGAATGCAAAAGTAGGAAGTCAAGAAACACCTGGAGTAACAGGAAAATTTGGCCTTGGAATAAGAAATGAAGCAAGTCAAAGACTAACAGAGCTTTGCCAAGAAAATGCACTGGTCATAGCAAACACCCTCTTCCAACAACACAAGACTCCACACATGGACATCACCAGATTGTTAACACCAAAATCATACTGATTATATTATTTGCAGTCAAAGACGGAGAAGCTCTATACAGTCAACAAAAAGCAAGACCAGGAACTGGCTCAGATCATGAACCCTTTATTACCAAAATAAGACTTAAGTTGAAGAAAGTAGAGAAAACCGCTAGACCATTCAGGTGTGACCTAAATCAAATCCCTTATGATTATACAGTGGAAATGAGAAATAGATTTAAGAGCCTAGATCTGATAGATAGAGTGCCTTATGACCTATGGAATGAGGTTTGTGACATTGTACAGGAGACAGGGATCAAGACCATCTCCATGGAAAAGAAATGCAAAAAAGCAAAATGGCTGTCTTGGGAGGCCTTACAAATAGCTGTGAAAAGAAGAAAAGCAAAAATCAAAGGAGAAGAAGAAGAAAGATATAAGCATCTGAATGCAGAATTCCAAGGAATAGCAAGAAGAGATAAGAAAGCCTTCTTCAGCAATCAATGCAAAGAAATACAGGAAAACACAGAATGGGAAAGGCTAGAGATCTCTTCAATAAAATTAGAGATACCAAGGGAACATTTCATGCAAAGATGGGCTCGATAAAGGACAGAAATGGTATGGACCTAACAGAAGTAGAAGATATGAAGAAGAGGTTGCAAGAATACACGGAAGAACTGTACAAAAAAGATCTTCACAACTTAGAAAATATTGATGATGTGATGACTAATCTAGAGCCAGACATCTTGGAATGTGAAGTCAAGTGGGCCTTAGAAAGCATCACTATGAACAAAGCTAGTGAAGGTGATGGAATTCCAGTTGAGCTGTTTCAAATCCTGAAAGATGATGCTGTGAAAGTGCAGCACTCAATATGCCAGCAAATTTGGAAAACTCAGCAGGGGCCACAGGACTGGAAAAGCTCAGTTTTCATCCCAGTCTCAAAGAAAGGCAATGCCAAAGAATGCTCAAACTACCGCACAATTGCATTCATCACACATGCTAGTAAAGTAATGCTCAAAATGCTCCAAGCCAGACTTCAGCAATACGTGAACTGTGAACTTCCAGATGTTCAAGCTGGTTTTAGAAAAGGCAGAGGAACCAGAGATCAAATTGCCAACATCCGCTGGATCATGGAAAAAGCAAGAGAGTTCCAGAAAAACATCTATTTCTGCTTTGTTGACTATGGCAAAGCCTTTGCCTGTGTGGATCACAATAAAGTGTGGAAAATTCTGAAAGAGATGGGAATACCAGACCACCTGACCTGCCTCTTGAGAAGCCTATATCCAGGTCAGGAAGCAACAGTTAGAACTGAACATGGAACAACAGACTGGTTCCAAATAGGAAAAGGAGTATGTCAAGGCTGTATATTGTCACCCTGCTTATTTAACTTCTAGGCAAAATACATTATGAGAAATGCTGGACTGGAAGAAGCACAAGCTAGAATCAAGATTGCCAGGAGAAATATCAATAACCTTAGCTATGGAGATGACACCACGCTTATCACAGAATGTGAAGAGGAGCTAAAAAGCCTCTTGATGAAAGTAAAAGTGGAGAGTGAAAAAATTGGCCTAAAGCTTAGCATTCAGAAAACGAAGATCATGGCATCTGGTCCCATCAGTTGATGGAAATCGATGGCAAAACAGTGGAAACAGTGTCACACTTTATTTGGGGGTGGGGGGGCTCCAAAATCACTGCAGATGGTGATTGCAGCCATGAAATTAAAATACGCTTACTCCTTCAAAGAACAGTTATGACCAACCTAGATAGCGTATTGAAACGCAGAGACATTATGTTTCCAACAAAGGTCCGTCTAGTCAAGGCTATGGTTTTTCCAGTAGTCATGTGTGGATGTAAGAGTTGGACTGTGAAGAAGGCTGAGGACCAAAGAATTGATCCTTTTGAAATGTGTTGTTGGAGAAGACTCTTGAGAGTCCCTTGGACTGCAAAGAGATCTAACCAGTCCATTGTGAAGGAGATCAGCCCTGGGATTTCTTTGGAAGGAATGATGCTAAAGCTGAAACTCCAGTACTTTGGCCACATCATGCAAAGAGTTGACTTATTGGAAAAGACTCTGATGCTGGGAGGGATTGCGGGCAGGAGGAGAAAGGGACGACAGAGGATGAGATGGCTGGATGGCATCACTGACTCGATGGATGTGAGTCTGAGTGAACTCTGGGAGTTGGTGATGGACAGGGAGGCCTTACGTTCTGCGATTTTGGGGTTGCAAAGCGTGGGACACGACTGAGCAACTGAACTGAACAGATGCCACTATAGAAAACCACATTGAAGCTACACACTTCAAGAAGAGGTAAACTAGAGTACACTCAAAAGACACCAAGAAATGATGAGAATCAACGCCACATTTTTACAAAGATTAGTTGAAGGATAAGATACTTGTCAGAAGAGGAAAGCATGTCAATAGATTAATGCCTTTAAATTTTGTAAAGTATAAAAGATATTAGATATTATTTCCAGATTTACTCCAAAAGACTTTCACCTAATGAATACAAAGTTAATTGCTAAAACAGACAGTCTCACTTTTCCAAAAGTGAGATGGACAATCTCATAAAAGTAGTTAAATTCTCAATGTCTGATGCCTTTTTAAATGGACAAAGCTATCTTTAGATTTAGTTGGCAGCTAAGCTTCAGACAGATTGCTGAAATAGAAGACCATTATAGTTCTTGACATAACTGCCATGTTTCTCAAAAAGGATTAAAAAAAAAAAAAAGAATCAACATGATCAGGATGAATAAATTGAGACAAAAATTTTCAAGCCAAATATATATTAAGGTGTAAATATCCAAAATATATAAAGGACTCATATAGCTCAACAACAAAAAGTAGCAATAATCCAATTAAATGTGCAAATGACCTCAAAAAACACTGTATAAATTTCTCAAAAAGTTAAAAACAGAACCACCATATGACAGCAATTTCACTTCTGGATATATTTCCAAAGGAAACAAAATTACTGTCAAGGAGAGATATCTGTGCCCTGTGTTCAGTGCAGTGTTGTGTAAAATAGACAAAACATGGAAAGAATTTAAGAGACTATTAAGAGATGGATGTATAAAGAAAATACGGAAGATACAGATGAGTATGGGAGATATAGATATGGACATAGATGAATTTATTTCAGCCATAAAAGGAAGGAAACCCTCATTGGTGACAGTATGGATGAACTGTGAGGGTATTATGCTAAGAGAAATCACTCGGACAAAGAAAGACAAATACTGTATGATTTCACTTATATGTGGACTCTTTACAAAACAAGTTCATCATTCTAGCAATAGCAAAGAAGAAAAAGAAACAAAAGGAATTCAAATTGAAAAAGAAGTGAAAGTATAATTGTTTGCAAATGACTGATATGATACATGGAAAATCCTAAAAACATTACCAGAAAACTAATAGAGGGCATTAATGAATTCAGTGAAGTTTCAGGATACAAATTTAACACAGCAATTTGTTCTATACACTAACAATGAAAGATCTGAGAGATAATTGAGAAGCAATATCATTTACTATTGCCTCAAACAGAATAAACTACCTAGGAATAAACCTACTTAAGGAGCCAAAATATCTGTACTCCAAAATTGTAAGACACTGATGAAAGGAATCAAAGATGACACAAACACATGGGAAGATATACCATGTTCCTGGATTGGAAGACTCAATCCATTCAAAGTGACTATACTACAAAAGGCAAGCAATAGATTCAATGCAATTCCTGTAAGATTATTAATAGCATTTTTCATACCTCTAGAAAATGTTTTTTGTTCTTTAAATTTCTGTGAAAACACAAAAGACCTTGAATTGCCAAAGCAATCTTAAGAAAGAAAAATGGAGCTGGAAGAATCAGGCTTTCTGATTTCAGTTTATACTACAAAGCACAATCGTCAAAACAATATGACACTGTCACAGAAATAGAAATATAGATCAATGATATAAGATGGAAAGTCCAGGAATAAACTGTGCACCTATGATCATCTAAGCTATGACCTAAAAAAGAATCAGTATATATAATAGAGAAAAGGCAGTCTCTTTAATAAGTGGTACTGGGAAAACTGAACATCTTCATGTAAAAGAATGAAATTAGAACATCCTTTAACACCATACAGAAAAATAAAATGGATTAAAGACTATATATATATATATATATATATAATCACTGTTGTACATCTGAAACTAATATAACATTGTAAATCAATTACAATTCAATAAAATTTTAAAATAATAAAATAAACCAGATTCATAAGAACAAAGAACAGATTAGTGGTTGCCAGAAGCAGGAGTTTAAGGGTGAGGGAAATTGGTAGAGGTGATGACTTAAGGGTACAAACTTCCAGTTATAAGATGAATAAGATTTGAGGGTATAATGTAGAGATGATCACTATGCTTCACAACACTACATTTTAACTAAGAGAGTATATTCTAAAATAACTAAGAGTATAGTTATTTTTTAAGTAACTAAGAGAATATATTTTAAAAATTCTCACCACAAGAAAAAACTTGTAAGTACTTGAGTGATCTATGTGTTAGCTAACTTTATTTTAGTAATTTTGCAGCATGGACATCTACAAAATCATTACATTATACACCTTAAATTTGTATAATGTTTTAAGTCAATTATATCAATAAATTTGAAAGAAAAAAGAGATAATAATGCCTCCTCACAAGACTGAATAAAATTATAAGAAGAGAGGTGGTTTAAGATGGTGGCTTAAGAGGATCCTGAACTCACCTCCTCCCACGAACTCAAAAATCTACAGCTACATTTAGGAAATGTAACATTTCCTGAAAGGAATCTGAGAACTAGTTAATAGCTACTCCAAAAATATAATGGAAGGGTCACTAGAGACAAGAGTGGCAGAAACAACCTTACCTAAATCCTACCCCTGACAGAGCAATCAACAAGTGAGAGGGATTTCATAAGTATAAATTTGTGCTCCACATAAGGCATCCCAACCCTTGGAACCTGCATTGGAGACCTAAAGCCCCTAACCATCTGACTGAAAACCAAAGGGGCCTACATTCATAAACTCTGTTCTACATAGGAAATTAAGATCTACCTTTAGAAGGGCTCATTCACAGACTCATTGACCCTAGGACCCACTGCAAAAAGCACAAGTTTGAAAAGAGCCTAGATCATATGTGAAGAAGACTCAATGGCCAATTTAAAGTACTTATCAAAGGGAAAGAAGCCTATTTAGGACTCTTTCCTAAGATAAAGGTACTGGTGGGAGATATTTTTACATTCTCTGTCTTTATTGCACAATTGCTGGTAGCATCATTTTTACCTTGTCACTTTAATCTGCTAGTGCAAACAGGTGACTGTCCCACTCCCTGTACCATGCTGAGGTCCTGCCAAAGGATGACAGATAAGCACTTCAACCTCTGAACTGCTTCCTCCAGAGCCAGTGGGAATGTGCAGACCACATAGCTCCTTGATCATCAGGCTGTTTTGGCAAACGGAAATTGCATTTCTGGGTCTGAAACAACTGGAGAGACAATTTGAGAAACAACAAAAAACTGAACAGGTTAAATGATAAGGTTCTTCTCCTCCACAAGGCTACTCCATTAAGACTGAGAGAGATATGCATCTTGTCTATACAGAGAAACAAACACAGAAAATCAGTAAAATGGGGAAGTAGAGGGATATGTTCCAAATGAAAGAATAAAGTAAACAGCCAGAAAAAAAAAAACTTAAGTGAAATGAAGATAAGTAATCTACCTGATAGAAATACACTTTTGCAAACAAAGGTCCATATAGTCAAAGCTATGGTTTTTCCAGTAGTCATGTACTGTGAGAGTTGGACCATAAAGAAATCTGAGTACCAAAGAATTGCTGCTTTTCAACTGTGGTGTTGGAGAAAACTCTTGAGAGTCCCTTGGACTGCCAGGAAATCAAACCAGTCAATCCTAAAGGAAATAAATCCTGAATATCCATTGGCTGAAGCTCCAATACTTTGGCCACCTGATGCGAAGAGCTAACTCATTAGAAAAGACCTTGATGCTGGGAAAGATTGAAGGCAGCAGAAGGGGACAGCAGAGGATGAGATGGTTGGATGGCATCACTGATTCAATGGACATGAGTTTGAGCAAGCTCTGGGAGTGGATGAGGGACAGGGAAGCCTGGTGTGCTGCAGTCCATGGGGTCACAAAAAGTTTCAGACATGACTTAGTGACTAAGCAACAACAAAACCTGACAGAGTTAAAATAATAAATATGTTCACTGAACTTGAGAAAAGAATGAATAATCACAGAGAACTTTAACAAAGAGAGATAAAATATAAGAAAATATGAAACATGTGTCATAGAACTAAAGAATACCTCAAAAGAACCAAAAAATACAATGGGGTGGGGGAGCACAACAACAGACTACCTAAAGCAGAGAAAGAATTAGTAATCTGGAGGACAGGGCAATGGACTCACCCAAATAGAGCAATAAAAAGATGAAGGAGCTTGACACTAGCTAACATTAAGTGGAACCGCATTTGCACTATAGGAATTCTCAAAGAAGAAAAGAGAAAGGGGAATAAAATTTATTTGAAAAAATAATGACTGAATATTTGCTTAACATAGGAAATGAGACAGACATTCATGTTCAGGAAGCCCAGAGAGTTCCAAGCAAATTGAACACAGAGAGACACATCAAGACACATTGCAATTAAAATGAAAAAGAGAGAGAGAGAGAGAGAGAGAGAGAGAGAGAATTTTAAAAGCAGCAAGAGAGAAACAATTTGTTACATACAATAGGACTCCCATAAAACTATAAACAAATTTCTGAGGAGAAACTTTGTATGCCAGAAAAGAGAAGCATAATGTATTCAAAATGCTGAAAGGAAGAACTTCCAACCAGGGACACACTACCCAGCAAGGTTATCATTGAGAATTGAAGGAGAGATAAAGAATTTTCAGACAAGCAAAAACTAAAGGAGTTTCATTATCATTAAACCAGCTCTACAGGAAATATTGAAAGGAAATATTTAACCTGAAAAGAAAGGGCACTAATTGATAACAAGAAAACATAAAATAAAAGTCTCACTGGTAAAATTAAATATATAATACAGGTAATGGATTAATCATTTATAAAACTAGAATAAGTTAAAAGAGAAAAATGGTGAAAAAAATTATTAGGATTAGTTAAGAGATACACAAAAAACGTATAATGTGACATCAGACCATAAGAAATGGGGAGTGGGATTAAAAATGCAGAGTTTTAGAATGTATTCCAGCATGCTATAAACATAAAATAGAGTCATATGTGTAGGCTGTTATATGTGAGTTTCATTGTAACCACAAAGCAAAAGCCTACAATAGATGCACAAAAGGCAAGAAAAAAAAAAAAAAAAAGGAATTTAAGCATAAAACTACAGAAAACGGCCAAATCACAAGGAAGAAAGTGAGAGAATAAGGGAAGAGAGAACTATGTAACAGCCAGGAAACAATTACAAACAGCAATAAGGGTGGATCTATCAATAATTACCTTAAATGTTAATGGACCAAATGTACCCATCAAAAAACAAAGTGGCTAAATGGATAAAATAGTAAAAGAGTCATCCATATGCTACCTACAAGAGACTCACCTCAGACATAAAGATATACACAGACTGAAAATGAATGGGTGGGGAAAATGCTTCATGCAAGGTGAAAAGACAGCCTTCAGAATGCTAGAAAATAATATCAAATGAAACAATTGACAAAGATTTAATCTCAAAAATATACAAGTAGCTCCAGCAGATCAATTCCAGAAAAATAAGTGACCCATTCAAAAAATGGGCCAAAGAACTAAACAGACATTTCTCCAAAGAAAACATATAGCTGGCTAACAAACACATGACAAGATACTCAACATCACTCATTATCAGATAAATACAAATCAAAACCACAATTAGGTACTACCTCATGCTGGTCAAAATGACTGCTACCAAAAAGTCTATAAACAATAAATGCTAGAGACGGTGTGGAGAAAAAGGAATCCTCCTACACTGTTGGTGAGACTGCAAACTAGTACAGCCACTATGGAGAAAATTGTGGAAATTCCTTAAAAAAATAAACTGGAAATTGAACTGCCATACAACCCAGCAATCCCACTGCTGGGCATACATACTGAAGAAACCAGAATTGAAAGAGACACATGTACCCCAACATTCATCACAGCACTGTTTTCAATAGCCAAGACATGGAAGCAACCTAGATGTCCATTGGCAGATGGATGGATAAGAAAGTTGTGGTACATATACACAATGTAATATTTCTCAGCTATTAAAAAGAATGCATTTGAATCAGTTCTAATAAGGTGGATGAAACTGTAGCCTATTGTACAGAGTGAAGTAAGTCAGAAATAAAAACACCAATATAGTATATTAATGCATATATATGGAATTTAGAAAGATGGTAATGATGACCCTATATGCGACACAGCAGAAGAGACACAGTTGTAAAGAACAGACTTTTGGACTCTGTGGGAGCGGTGAGGGTTGGATGATTTGAGAGAATAGCATTGAAACATGTATATTATCATATGTGAAACAGATCACCAGTCTAGGTTTGATGCATGAGACAGGGTGCTCAGGGCTGGTGCACTGGGATGACCCAGAGCGATGGGATGGGGAGGGAGGTGGAAGGGGGATTCAGAATGGGGAACACATGTATACCCATGGTTGACTCATGTGAATGTATGGCAAAAACCACCACAATATTATAATGTAATTAGCCTCCAATTAAAATAAATAAGGGAAAAAAGAACAACAACAAAAAAAAATGAGAATGGGGAAATTTAACACTCCACTGCATCAATAGACATATTATCCAAGCAGAAAATCAATAAGGAGATAGTGATCTTAAATGATATATTAAACCAGTTGGACTTAATAGTTATGTATAAGGCTTTCCATTCCAAAATAGCAGTATAAACATTGTTTTCACATACACATGGAACAGCCTCCAGGATCAACTGCATGTTAGGCCATAAAACAAGACTTTGAGAAGACTGAAATCATATCAAGCATCTTTTCTGATGACAAGATAAAAAATAATCCCATCTATAATTGCATCACAAAAGAAATGTTTCCAGGTGATGCAGGATGCAGGATGCTTGGGACTGATGCACGGGGATAATCCAGAGAGAGGGTGTGGGGCGGGAGGGGG
>SJXQ01011695.1:0-62809 GCA_006408695.1 Aepyceros melampus
GTAAGAATACTGAAGTGGTTTGCCATTCCCTTCTCCAGTGGACTTCATTATTTTAGACCTCTCCACCACGACCCATCTGTCTTTGGTGGCCCCACACAGCATGGCTTAGTTTCACTGAGTTAGACAAGGCTGTGGTCCATGTGATCAGATTGACTAGTTTTCTGTGTTATGGTTTCAGTGTGTCTGCCCTCTGATGCCCTCTTGCAATACAGACCATCTTACTTGGGTTTCTCTTACCTTGAATGAGAGATATCTCCTCACGGTCACCCCTCCTGACCTTGAACGTGGAAGCTCCTCTAGGCCCTCCTGCGCCTGCACAACCACTGCTCCTTGGACATCGGGTAACTCCTCTCAGCCACCGCCCCTGACCTTGTGTGTGGGGTAGCTCCAGAATACTGGAGTGGGTAGCATTTCCCTTCTTCAGAAGATCTTCCCAACCCAGGGATCAAACCCAGGTCTCCCACATTGTAGGCAGATTCTTTACCAACTTAGCCACCAGGGAAGCAATTGATATAAGGACCTTCACAAACAAGTCATGACAGAGAAACAGATGACTTTGTTGAAAATGTGAGGATTAGAAAAGAAGGCTACTGAAAGGAAAATTAGAACATCAGCATTATCAGAACAGAAACATCTCCCTGTGTCAGAGGGTTTAAATTCACAATATGTATGATTTACAATTTTTAGCTAACTGTTGTCATTTAACTCAAACATGTTTGCTTATGTTTAGAAAAGCAGTTTGTATATCTGTGTATTGCATAATTTATTTGAAAGTCAGTCCTTTCATTTTATTCTTCTTATCCCTCCTTTTGACATATTTCATTAAAATAAATCTTTACATGAACTGAAATATAGACATTTATCTGTTCTGGAAGCACTTTTCAGTCATCGTACTGTGTCCAGAATAAGGAGACCAATGTAGGACTAGAATACCTACACATGAAATAAACAGAAGTACTCTTTAGGAAGAAAATTCACTGTCACCTTCATAGATCTATTCATTGGGTAATTTTGTTAATCTCTCTTCCTTTGTAATTGACTCAAAGTCACTGCCTTATGTAAATAAAACTTACTGTCCTCCAAATGAGCCAAGCATTAAAGAAGCATGTCCATCAGAGTGATTAGATTAGTGCCTGCAAATGCATGAGCTTATCTCTTTACTGGTGATGTGTACTGTCTTGTATTATGCCCTTAAACAGGAACTTGGCTTATCTTTAAAATTCTTTAATTCACTCCAACAGAAGCAAAGTGATTGTAATTTCTGCCTCATTTTTGAGCCATAAGAATTTTACCTCTAATATAACCAGACACTAATTTCCATCCCATCCTTTGGTAACTACAAATCTAAGCTCCTATTATTGAGGTCTTGATCCTGGAGAAGAGTGTCATCTTTTAAATTGAATTAGTGTTTATCATTCCTTATCTACTTCTTCACTTCAATATTAGATCAGCCCTGCATTGGACTTTTACCAGCTTTCTTCCCTGGATATGAGTAATTCTCTTTTCTACTACCTGTCTAGAATCCACACCACAATCCCTACCCACTCCCCCAAACCAACGCCCCCATACACATGCACATTCATCAACAGGAGCCGTGTCTATTTCTGTACTTTAATATATTGGACATGACTGGGGAAGCCTGCTTACCTCCTAAAAGAAAGATTATTTCTCCTGAATGGTACCTAGCCCTTGTTATCCCCAAACAATGTTTTGCAATCTGTTCTTATTCTCTAATATTAAATGAATCCAGTTTTGCCCTGTGTGATGGAATATGTCAATTAAGACCATTTTAGACTTAGGATCAACATATTTTCACTCTTTCCTTCACTGGGCCAAAATTAATGTCCTTCAGGAGACAACTATGGTAGTTCTATGAACCTTGTCTGGCCTTAGCCTGTGTCAGGTGGTGCTACCACAAGGATAACCTTTTAATTTATTTTTTAATATATTTACAGGCATATAGCTTACTAGAAGATAGCTTGTTCTTTACTTTTATATAAGAATATTGATTGTTAATTATATTTCAAACTACATACCAGCTTTAGTTTTTACAATTCTCTGTCTTCCAACAAAATATGATATTCAATGCATTGAGGCCTTGTGAAAGAGTAAGTAACTCTCAAATTTTAATATATATATATATATTTCCTCATAGATACTCAAGGGATTTTAGAGGTCTCTGCCTCATCAGAATTTGGTAGGTCCTCACTATGTGTCTCACTTACTTACCCCTGTCACTTTGTACATGCCTCTAGTCTTAGAGTCACAGCAGGAAACTGATAGCATACTGATACTTGATAACTGAAGATAACTTAATAAAGAAACTATTTTTAGTGGTGTGGATAAGATTTAGGGAAAGTAAAATGGTATATAGTACAACATCCCAGCATTAGCATTAGTGGTTTATCCTTTCCATCCTAAGAATTAAGGGAACCATGGATTATCATTAAATCTATAAGACAACAGCAACAAGGACTAAGCCATGGCAGTAACTCTGCAGCAACTCAGAAAAATGAAGACTTGAAGAATAAATATGTTGACTTCAGTTGTTTTCTGCTCTCCAGTCTCTAGCTAATGGCTCTCATTGATGAAGTACACAAAGTTCAACTGCCCAGGAAAATAGAAGGAAAGAGAGTGAGACCTGAATCTTTAGGGACAAGAGACTATATGCACAGCTGCATGTTTCAGCATAGTCAGTCCAGTGGCTTAGTTGTGTCTAACTCTTTGCGACCCCATGGACCACAGCACACCAGCTCTCCCTGACCATCACCAATTTCCAGAGTCCACCCAAACCAATGTCCACTGAATCGGTGATGCCATCCAACCATCTCATCCTCTGTCATCCCCTTCTTCTCCTGCCCTCAATTTTTCTCAGCACCAGGGTCTTTTCAAATGAGTCAGCTCTTTGCATAAGGTGGCCAAAGTATTGGAATTGCAGCTTCAGCATCCGTCCTACCAATGAACACCCAGGACTGATCTCCTTTAGGATGGACTGGTTTGATCTCCTTGCAGTCCAAGGGACTCTCAAGAGTCTTCTTCAACACCACAGTTCAAAAGCATCAATTTTTCAGCGCTTAGCTTTCTTTATAGTCCAACTCTCACATCCATACATGACCACTGGAAAAACCATAGCCTTGACTAGATGGACCTTTGTTGACAAAGTGATGTCTCTGCTTTCTAATATGCTATCTAGGTTGGTCACAGCTTTTCTTCCAAGGAGTAAGTGTTTTTTAATTGCATGGCTGCAAGCACAATTCACAGTGATTTTGGAGCCCAGGAAAATAAAATCAGCCACTGTTTCCACTGTTTCTCAATCTATTTTCCATAAAGTGATGGGACCGGATGCCATGATATTAGCTTTCTGAATGATGAGTTTTAAGCCAACTTTTCCACTCTCCCCTTTCACTTTCATCAAGAGGCTCTTTAGTTTTTCTTCACTTTCTGCCATAAGGGTGTGTTATCTGCATATCTGAGGCTATTGATATTTCTCTCAACAATCTTGGTTCCAGCTTGTGTTTCTTCTAGCCCATTGTTTCTCATGATGTACTCTGTACATAAGTTAAATAAGCAGGGTGACAATTTTCAACCTTGACGTACTCCTTTTTCTATCTGGAACCAGTCTGTTGTTCCATGTCTAGTTCTGACTGTTGCTTCCTGGCCTCCATACAGGTTTCTCAAGAGTCAGGTCAGGACCGATCCTCTGTATATTATATTTTTAAGACTATTTATTTAACAGAAACTAGGTTCACAGAACACTTGAAAGGGTGGCACAGAGATTTATCATATACTCTTTTCTCTCACACTTATATAGCCTTCTTATCATCAATATTTCCCACCAGGGTAGTACATTTGTTATATTGATGTGACTATATTGAGAGATCATAATCACCCAAAGTCCTAATTTACCCAAAGTTCTTAGAGTGCTGTACATCTTATGAATTTGGATAAATATATGATATGTACATATTGTTAAAACCTCAACTGAATATTTTCATTGTCTAAATATATTTTATCTCATGTTTCTTGTGATTTTTCTGTTTCCCCAAATCGTCCAAGATAAGGACTAAAACTCATTTTGTTTACTTCTCACCAGGGTTTTTCATTGTGTCCAGCATATAGTAGACAATAGATATATTAGTTGTCTTTCAGTTGCTAAATTGTATCCAATTCTTTGTGACCCCATGAACTGTAGCACACCAGGCTTCCTTGTCCCTCACTATTTAACAGAGTTCCCTCAAACTCATATCCATTGAGCAGTGATGTCATCCAGCCATCTTATTCTTTATCACCTCCTTCTCCTTCTGCCTTCATTTTTTTCTCAGTATTAGGGTATTTTCCAGCGAGTCAGCTCTTTGCATCAGGTGGCCAATATTTTGGAGCTTCAAATTCAGCATCAAACCTTCTAATGACTATTCAGGGTTAAGTATCTTTAGGATTGATTGATTTGATCTTAGTATCCAAGGGATCCTCAAGAGTCTTTTCCAGCACTACAGTTGGAAAGTATGAATTCTTTGGTGCTCAGTCTTCTTTATGGTACAACTCACAAATCTGTACATGACTACCTTAAAACAATAACTTAGACTGTATGAACATTCATTAGCCAAGTGATGTCTCTGCTTTTTAATATGCTGTCTAGAATTGTCATAGCTTTCCTTCCAAGGAGTAAGTGTCAATTATTTTCATGACTGCAATCACTGTCTGCAGTGATTTTCAGGCCCAAGAAAGTAAAAGCTGTCACTGTTTCCATTTTTTTCCCCCTTCTATTGGCCACGAAGTGATGTGATTAGATGCTATGATCTTTGTTTTTCAATGTTGAGTTTTAAGCCAGATTTTTAACTCTCCTCTTTCACTCTCATCAAAAGGCTCATTAGTGCTCTTTGCCTTCTGTCATTAAAGTGGTATCATCAGCATATCTGAGATAGTTAATATTTCTTCATTCAATCTTGGTTCCAGCCTGTGAGTGATCCAGCCCAGCATTTCTCATGATGTACTTTGCATATAAGTTAAATAAGCAGGGTGAAAATACACAGCCTTAAAGTACTCTTTTCCAATTTTGAGCCAGTTCATTGTTCTGTGTCTTGTTCTAAGTGTTGTTTCTTCACCTACACACAGGTTTTTCAGGAGGCCAGTAAGATGGTCTGATATTCTCATCTCTTGAAAAATTTTCCACAGTTTATTGTGATCTACACAGCCAAAGGCTTTAGTGTAGTTAATGAAGTAGAAGTTGATGTTCTTTCTGGAATTCTCTTACTTTTTCTACGATCTAATGAATGTTGACATTTGATCTCTGGTTCCTCTGCCTTCTCTAAATTCAGATTGTACATCTGGAAGTTCTCAGTTCACATATTGTTGAAGCCTAGCTTGAAGGATTTTGAGCATTAACTTGCTAGTGTGTGAAATGAGCTCCACTGTATGGTAGTTTGAAGATCCTTTGGAATTGCATTTATTTGGGATTGGGATGAAAACTGACTTTTGCCAGTCCTGTGGCCCCTGTTGAGGTTCCAAATTTGTTGTCATATTGAGTGCAGCACTTTCATAGCACCATCATTTCAGGATTTATAATAGCTTAGCTGGAAAATTGACTGATAAATAAATTAAGATAAATTTCCTTTTTATTTTTAAAATTAATGTGAGATATATGATTCAAAAATCTTAAAACTGCAAGAATGTTTTTATAGTATTGTTATATTTTCTTTCTTTTAAGGTGCTAAGGTACATTACCTTCCAGGTGATAAGAATCAATCATATTCCCTAAATTTATGAGAGATTTTATGAGTAAAATGACAGTAATTCAAACACTGGTTTAATGAAACAATTGACTGATTAATTGTGCAAGATACTTTATTTTTCAGTTAGATTCATATAATGTTGAAAACAGGAACTTTTTTTTGGGTGTTTGTCCAAAGCTATTATCTTTGAAGAAGAGTTTTCCACTCCCATTGCTTGTATGTAAAAAAGCCCTTTGCATATATTACTTTGGGGAATATTGACAGAATTCCTGGTTTCTAATATAAAGCATTTAAACTATAATTTAACCCTTCTCATTGATTGTTTTTGACTACAATTATATAATCAATACACACAATTTCTATGAATTGTAAGAGACTGTCATTTTTATTTAGAATGATTTTGGTTCAGTTGTCTTTTTTTTCAATATGTACAATTTCAGCTGAAATTTGGTTTAAAGTTTAAAATGAGGAAAGAAAGAAAAAAGAAAATTATTGTTCATTTAGCAGTTTGACTTTTCTTGATTGAAAAACAAATCACTATCACCAAAAACAGCAGAAGAAAATGAACAATATGGAGTTTCTTGCTTCTAGAAACCCTTAGTTAAAACCCATTGTGCAAAATTTTCTAATTGTATGATCTTGGTAAACCACTCAACATCTCTGAGTCTGAAATTTTTCATCTGTATTTTGGAACATTGCAAGCTGCAGGGAATGACAGTCTCTAAGAACTAAAAGAGACAGAACAATGCATCTTACTTAGTAGACCTACAAAGTTGTTTATTTCTGAAATAAATTTAATAGGAGTTGCTTGGACTGTGAGTTTTCACTTAAAGACTTGTGAGAAAACAGTAGTTACTGGCTATTTATGAGTTCTGAAACTTGTTCCCTCTTTTTGATTCAGGTGATTATTCCTCCAGTCTTGATTACTTGTATCCATGTTCTCATTAGTACTCAGTTAAAAATTTGAAAAGGCGAACATTCAAAGCTCTCCTGTATTGCTTTCGATTCTCATGTATTCTTTCCTGAAAACTATGGCTGTCTAAGTTTCCCCAGACTCAACAATTTTTCTCAACACATTAAGATCAATAGGCTCCTTCTGGTTTCCCCAATTTGAAACTACAACTTTCAAACCCTATCTAGGCAGTAGTTTAGGATGATGAGCTAGCCTTAATCTGATTGTTTTCCCTGTATCAGAAATCACTGTCCAGTGCTACCTGATTTCCATGCCTGAAAACCATTGTTACATGTATTTTGTGTATTTTAGTTGATTCAGGCAATTGTGTAAATCTGACTTTTATTTACTATTATCAGTCATAACACATTGTCCAGAATTCATTCACTTGCTTATTCATTCAACAAGGATTATTAAATACTAAGCACAATGTTAGGAATGGGAATAGATAAAATTCAAAATTCACTGTATAAGACTTTAATGACACTCTTTTATCCCTCATTTCAGTAACACCTCATTTGAAATTTTTTTTAAGTTGAAAACTTGAGAATCAGCTTTTTTCTTTTATTCCAGCCACATGTAAATCCATCAGCAAATTCTGTAGCTTTTATCATAAAAATATACCACAAATCTGACCTCCTTTTCTACTTTCAACTTTCCCATTCTCATCAAGATATTACCTGGTTTATTAAGAGAGCTTCTAACTATTTTTCCTGCTTCCATTGCTGTACTACAGAGTAACAACCAAGTTTACATTAATGAAATTATTTCACTCTGTAGGGACTGAAGTTCTACATGTTAAAAAAAAAAACTTTCTATTACATTTGGAATAAAAGTGAAACATCTTACCTTGGCTGTTAAAGCCACACAATTCTACCCTTTGCCTGCCCTTTTAAAGCCATCTCCTTTTGACCCTGCTGGCTCACTTAATTGCAGCCTCAGCAGCTTTCATGAAGTTTCTTTAAAGCCATGAGGTCACTCAAGCCTCAAGATCTTCAACATTCATTGTTTTGTCTGTTCATAATGCACTTCTCCTGAAATCTATTGACTTTGACGTGCTCATTTCATTCAAATTTCTGTGCAAATGAGGCCATCTCTGAGACTTTTATATTAAATAGTCTACTCTCTATATATAAGTCTCAAAATCCTTGCCTGCTTTGATATTCTTTATAGGATTAATTGTTATTTGAGAACTTCCCTGGTGGCTCAAAAGGTAAAGAAACTGCCTGCAATGCAGAAGGCCCAGGTTTAATTCCTGGGTTGGGAAAATCCCCTGGAGAAGAAAATGGTTAATCACCCCAGTATTTTGCCTAGAGAATTCCATGAACAGAGGAGCTTGGAAGGCTACAGTTCATGAGATTTTCATTACTTATTTGCTCAATTGTTACAGATGAATGTCCTTCAGTAGAATGTAACACTGTAAGTCAAGGGCATTTTCACTGCTACAACTCCAGTTGCTGAAGCAGCTACCAGCACATAGGATCCATTAAAGACATTTTTTTTACATAAATTTATTCAAGTAGATTTCATGGCAAATGGAAGGAGAAAAGTGAAAACAATGACTCATTTTATTTTCTTGGGCTCCAAAATCACTGTGGATGGTGACTGTAGGCCTGAAATTAAATGACACTAGCTCCTTGGAAGGAAAGCTATTGAAAGGTGTTGCTCAATGAAAAGATGCAAGGATTCTTGGCCTCTGGAGGAGAAGAATTCAATCCAGGGCCAGATATGAGGCTTGATTGCTCAGAGCTGTTGTGTAATAAAGCTTTATTAAAGTATAAAGGAGATAGAGAAAGCTTCTGACATAGACATCAGAAGGGGGCAGAAAGAGTACCCCCCTGCTAGTCTTCAGCTGGATATTATATAGTCATTAGAAGTCTGTTAATGAAAGAAAAGAATGTCTTAAAACTCAGAATGGCACCAGGGCCCCATCCATAAGATATATTTTGGGATAATCTTGGCACCAGATGATTCATCCAGGGCAATAAAACGATTGACTTGGATCTTGTAGAAGGCCAGATTACCATACAAACAGTTTCATTTACATAGATTAGGGGAACAATATCTGAGTATAACATACTGGTTTGTCAAGTGGGTTCTGAGACATTAGGCAGAACCGACTTGAAGACAGAGTCTGGGTAAATGCATAGTACATTAACATAGCTTAAGACAAACATTTCCATAAGAAAAATGCATTGGTTAACTCAAGATCTGAGAATATTTAACTTCAAGTGAAACCAGGGGTCATTATGGCAACACAGTATTTTAAGGGAAACCTCCTTTTAAATTTGAATAAAGAAGGGAAAAAATATCCCTAGTTTGTTTCCTCCTGCTACTTACGAGAGATAAAAATGTCTGACACTTGAAGCATATTTCCTCTGTTTGGAGACCCCTGGCCTTCCTGCCTGTTACCTTCTCATTCCTCCCTTTTCTTTTAGGAGAATTATGTTGCCTAGGGAAAAGGCACATCATTCTCATTCCATAACTGCTTCTGAGCTGACAAGGGGCATTGTCCTTAAATTGGTGAGGCACCATATTCTCCTAACCCTTATACTGAAGATTTCTGATCCAGGGGCCCCAAATAGTAGCTGGAAGAAGCTGCAGCAGTACCAAGAGTTTGAGCAACCATTTGTGACTTAAAAGCTTTCATGCGACTAGAAACAAATCCAGTTACACAGTTATAATTCAGGGAGAAAACAGCAAAAAAGCAAAACAATCAGAACTATTGTAATTAAGATAGTTTTCCACCATGGGAAAATAGTTAACATCTCCCAAAGTGAGGCAATTGAGGCTTCAGGAGTATCCATGGCCCTAATCATTTTTGTTCATGTGTTTAGTAAAATGAGTAACATTAGTGCTCATATAAGGTATATATGTACAGCACTGGGTATGAAATGGCACAAGTTCCTCCTTGTGCAGCTGTCAGAATATCTAAAGCCAATCCGCTGTGTAAAACCATCTTTCTAATTTGAGCTTGTTCAGCATTACGAGCTGAAACAGCTTTTTGAGAATCTTGTAATGCCTGTTGAGTAAAATTAGTCAAAGCATCCACTTGTAGCATAACATCTCTAGTTCCCAAAGAGGGAACAAACATTGCAGCCCAATAATCACCAGTGAAATACAGACCTTGTCCACCTGTTAGACCTCCCGGTCTTTGCCCAGGACCCGTCGTCGCCAAGATCACCGAGACTCGGACTCGATGCAATTAGCAAGAGGATTTATTAAGCCGATGTGCCGGGGTTCAATCTCCACCCGAGGAGATGAACCCCGAACAATTGTTACAGAGCAGTTTATAAGCAAAAAATCATAAACAGGTGCAGTTGAGATGGAGTGTTTTGATTGGTTTACAAACTGTGGCCTTTCCGGGGATAGGTTCATTCGTTATTAGGCCTAAATAGCTAACTAACCTACAATTATGCTGCTTTAGTTGAATGGCCCGAGGCAATCAACTTTTAGCTTGACTCTTGGGGGCTGTATTCTTAAGATGCGAGTATGATCCCCCTCTGTGTTTTTCTTTCCTCTTAAGACAATAGCCCTGATTTAAGATTAACAAAGAGCCCGTGGGTGCAGGTCTGTTTCTTTAGAGCCCCTAATAAATTTTTAACCTTTCTCCTTGTTCCCTGGAATGCTCCCGAAGAAGTCAGAAGACACTGTTCTCATACCTATGTCCCTAGTGGCACCTCTCATGGTAGACTGATTACAGGCAGGGAACAAATCAGGGCTAGAAACAATCTTTACAACCTCAGGCTGCCCAGACTGGTCTCTACACACCGAGTTTTAAGGTGGGGTAAATTAGCAGGCTTTCCTGGAAGCTCTGAAAATATAAAGCTGTGAGTAAAGGCTAGACCCAGGGTGCATCATCCTATACAACCAAGGGGAAGCCATGCCTATGGGTAAGAGCCACATATCCAGTAAGTCCCGTTTGGAGAAAGCCAGCATAACTGAGATATCCAGTCCCAATTAGTGCCTGTGTAGAGACCAGCCTGAGCAGCCTGAGGTTGCAAAAATTGTTTCTAGCCCTGATTTGTTCCCTAGCCTGTAATCAGTCTACCATGAGAGGCGCCACTAGGGACATAGGTATGAGAACAGTGTCTTCTGACTTCTTCGGGAGCATTCCAGGGAACAAGGAGAAAGGTTAAAAATTTATTAGGGGCTCTAAAGAAACAGACCTGCACCCACGGGCTCTTTGTTAATTTTAAATCAGGGCTATTGTCTTAAGAGGAAAGAAAAACACAGAGGGGGATCATACTCGCATCTTAAGAATACAGCCCCCAAGAGTCAAGCTAAAAGTTGATTGCCTCGGGCCATTCAACTAAAGCAGCATAATTGTAGGTTAGTTAGCTATTTAGGCCTAATAACGAATGAACCTATCCCCGAAAAGGCCACAGTTTGTAAACCAATCAAAACACTCCATCTCAACTGCACCTGTTTATGATTTTTTGCTTATAAACTGCTCTGTAACAATTGTTTGGGGTTCATCTCCTCGGGTGGAGATTGAACCCTGGTGCGTCGGCTTAATAAATCCTCTTGCTAATTGCATCGAGTCTGAGTCTTGGTGATCTTGGCGACAATGGGTCCTGGGCAAAGACCAGGAGGTCTAACACCTGGCCAGACTGTGGTTCAGATCATGAACTCCTTATTGCCAAATTCACACTTAAATTGAAGAAAGTGGGGGGGAACCCTAGACCATTCAAGTATGACCTAAATCAAATTCCTAATGATTATACTTGGAAGTGAAAAATAAATTTAAGAGATTAGATCTGATAGACAGAGTGCCTGATGAACTATGGACAGAGGTTCATGACATTGTATGGGAGACAGGGATCAAGACCATCCCCATGGAAAAGAAATGCAAAAAAGCAAAATGGCTGTATGAGGAGGCCTTACAAATAGCTGTGAAAAGAAGAGAAGGGGAAAGCAAAGGAGAAAATGAAAGATACAAGCATCTAAATACAGAGTTCTGAAGAATAGCAGGGAGAGATAAGAAAGCCTTCCTCAGCAATCAATGTAAAGAAATAGAGGAAAACAAAAGAATAGGAAAGATTAGAGATCTCTTAAAGAAAATTAGAGATACCAAGGGAACATTTCATGCAGAGATGGGCTTAATAAAGGACAGAAATTGTGTGGACCTAACAGAAGCAGAAGATGTTAAGAAGAGGTGGCAAGAATACACAGAAGAACTGTACAAAAAAGAACTTCACGACCCAGATAATCATGATAGTGTGATCACTCACCTAGTGCCAGACATCCTGGAATGTGAAGTCAAGTGGGCCTTAGAAAGCATCACTATGAACAAAGCTAGAGGAGGTGATGAAATTCCAGTTAAGCTATTTCAGATCCTGAAAGATGATGTTTTGAAAGTGCTGCACTCAATATGCCAGCATATTTGGAAAACTCAGCAGTGGCCACAGGACTGGAAAAGATCAGTTTTCATTCTAACCCCAAAAAAGACAATGCCAAAGAATGTTCAAACTACCACACAGTTGCACTCATCTCACATGCTCGTAAAGTAATGCTCAGATTCTCCAAGCCAGGCTTCAGCAATATTTGAAGCATGAACTTCCAGATGTTCAAGCTGGTTTCATAAAAGGCAGAGGAAGCAGAGATCAAACTGCCAGCATCTGGTGGGTCGTCAAAAAAAGAAAGAGAGTTCCAGAAAAAATATATATTTCTGCTTTATTGACTATGCCAAAGCCTTTGACTGTGTGGAACACAATAAAGTGTAGAAAACTCTGAAAGAGATGGGAATCCAGAACACTTGACCTGTCTCTTGAGAAGCCTATATACAGGTCAGGAAGCAACAGTTAGAACTGGACATGGAAAAACAGACTGGTTCCAAATAGGAAAAGGAGTACATCAAGGCTATAAATTGTCATACTGCTTATTTAACTTACATGCAGAGTGCACGTGCTTCTTCCAGCTCAGCTGGAAGAGGCACAAGCTGGAATCAAGATTGCTGGGAGAAATATCAGTAACCTCAGTTATGGAGATGACACCACCCTTATGTCAGAAAGTGAAGAGGAACTAAAAAAGCTCTTGATAAAAGTGAAAGAGGGGGGTGAAAAAGTTGGCTTAAAACTCAACATTCAGACAACGAAGATCATGGCATGTGGTCCCATCACTTCATGGGAAGTAGATGGGGAAATAGTGGAAACAGTGTCAGACTTTGTTTGGGGGGAGGGGGCTCCAAAATCATTGCAGATGTTGATTGCAGCCATGAAATTAAAAGACACTTACTCCTTGAAAGGAAAGTTATGACCCACCTAGATAGCATATTGAAAAGCCAATATATTACTTTGCCAACAAAGGTCCATCTATTCAATGCTATGGCTTTTCCAGTGGCCATGTATGGATGTGAGTTGGACTCTGAAGAAAGCTGAACACCAAAGAATTGATGCTTTTGAACTGTGGTTTTGGAGAAGACTCTTGAGAGTCACTTGGCCTGCAAGGAGATTAAACCAGTCCATCCTAAATGAGATAAGTCCTGGCTGTTCATTGGAAGGATTGATGCTGAAGCTGAAACTCCAATACTTTGGCCACCTCATGAGAAGATCTGACTCATTGAATAAAACCTTGATGCTGGGAGGGATTGGGGGTAGGAGAAGGGGATGACAGAGGATGAGATGGCTTCATGGCATCACCGACTTGATGAACCTGAGTTTGAGTGAACTCCAGGAGTTGATGATGGACATGGAGGCCTGGCGTGCTGTGATTCATGGGGTTGTAAATTGTCAGACACGACAGAGTGACTGAACTGAACTGAGACAAAGGAGGACATGCGCTGAGATTGGAAAACACAGGAATGATTATGTGAAATATTTCCTAAGGCAAAAATCCCAGTTTTTTTCCAATCATTGTAATTAAGTTGCTGGCTAACTTTTGGGAATGGCTCTGTTTGTTCCTAGCATATAGGGGCAGTAGATATTAGACATTCCTTTTTGGGAGTTAGCCATATATCCTCATCCCATATTTCATAAAAGTCATGTAAAAAACCATTAGATATAGACCTATTTGCCTTATGTTTAGCAAAAAAAGTCATTAAACTGAGACAATGCATAATCAAAATTAAAAGTCACATTATGTCCATAGTGAAAGTACAAAGTGTTGCACCAGTCCATTTTAGGGTTGTTAGATGACACCAGATAATGAAGAGGCATTACATATGATTGTTGTCGAAGGTATTCATAGACTTGGAGAAAGTATTTTCCTTGAAGTGGAGATGTCCACCATGGGAAGCTTTCCACTGATGAAGAAGGGAATGCTCTGCAGACCCAGCATTTAGACTGATTGTGGAATGCAGTGTAGGAGTGAGCCCTGGACAGGAAGCATTGTCTTGAGGATCAAATGGCAGATTCAGGATTTTTGGAATCAGCAGAAATAGGCTCACATAGATTATCAGGCCCATCTGAAAAATACAAAGTCAGAGCATAGAAAGGAAAAACATAAACTGAAGTCACTTAGTTCTGGTCAGGGTGCCACCTCTTAACTCGAGTGTGATATACCCATGAATCAATTCCTGGAACTTTGATAGCTGTGAGAGAAAAAACAATAACCTGGTAAGGGCCTTTCCAGAGGGGCTCAAGGGATGGGTCCCAGATTCCAATGTTTTTATGAGGACCTCGGTTCCTGGCTCAAATAGAGGCTTGCTTGACTCAGGGGCTGGATCATGAGTCATCTCCTGGAGTTCTGTTAATGCCTGTTGAAAAGCTGAGAGCTGAGTTACATAACTAGTTAATTCCAAGGCTTCATGGTCTATAACAATATCTGTTCGTAAGAAAGACTTTCCATGATTAATTCAAAAGGGGACAATCCCTCTTTGTTTGGGGCAGTTCGACCCCTCATTAGGGAGAAGGCAATGGCACCCCACTCCGGTACTCTTGCCTGGAAAATACCATGGATGGAGGAGCCTGGTAGGCTGCAGTCCATGGGGTCGCAAAGAGTCAGACACGACTGAGCAACTTCACTTTCACTTTTTACTTTCATGCATTGGAGAAGAAAATGGCAACCCGCTCCAGTGTTCTTGCCTGGAGAATCCCGGGGATGGGAGGAGCCTGGTGGGCTGCCATCTATGGGATCACACAGAGTCGGACATGACTGAAGCGACTTAGCAGCAGCAGCAGCAGCAGCAGAGCCCTCATTAAAGCTATGGGTAGGACTTTAATCCAATTGTCCTGCATCTCTTGAGTTAATTTGTACAGATGTCTTTTGATAATGTCATAAGCTTTTCCAACCTTTCCTGAGGCTTGGGGTCTCCAGAACCGTGTAAGTTATATTCTATTCCTAGTGTTTTAGATACCCCTTAGTTACAACAGCTTTAAAGGTGGAGCCATTGTCTCTCTGAAGGCTCCGTGGCAGCCCAAACCTGGGGATAATTTCAGGGGTTAAAATCTTTATAACCTCCTTAGCCTGCTTATTATGACAGGGAAAAGCCTCAATCTATCCAGTAAAAGTATCTACCCAAACTTGTAAGTAAGAATATCCATTAGCTTTTGGCATATGAGTAAAATCAATTTCTCAGTCCTCTCCAGGATATTTTCCACTTCATTGTAATCCAGATTTTGCTAGCTTTTCAGTCTTTGGGTTATTTTTCTGAAAATCCTCACACCTTTTGATAATGTTCCTTAAAATTTTCAGTATATTTTTACTTTCAAACAAATGAGAAGCCATCTGGCAAGTACCCAAATGAAAACTTTCTGCACCCAAATGAAAACTCTGGTGTAAACCCTTAAGAATTTTCCACTGAGCACTTTCAGGAATTATTAATCATCCATCCTCAGACTGTAACCATCACTTATCAGTAATATTTTCTCCTCTTTCTCATATCTTTCTAATTCTTCCTCAGATATTGTGTTTTCTCCTGTTCCACAGGACCTGTCCAGATCAAAGGCATCTGTTGTGAAGGGGTTTTGTAAAGTGTCACTTTTCTGGCTTGGCAATCAGCCATGTGATTAGCTTCAGCTACTTTACTCCCATCCCTGCTGTGCCTTTTGCAATGCATAACAGCTACTTCTTTAGGACAATATACAGCAGTTAAAAGTCTCTCAATCTCTCTGAAATGCTTAATAGGTTCTCTTGCTGATGTTTTAAACTGTCTTTCTTTCCATGTTGCAGCATGAGCATGTAAAGTCAAGTAAGCATGCTTAGAATCTGTGTAGATATTTATTTGCTGCCCTTTGCTTAACTCTAGAGCTCAGGTCAGAGCCAAAGGCTCCACTAACTGATCACTGGTTCCCTAGGGGAGAGATTTTGCTTCTAAAATGTGTTCTGGCTAATCGAGGTTTTTTGTATTTCCATACAAATTGTGAAATTATTTGTTCTAGCTCTGTGAAAAATACCTTTGGTAGCTTGATAGGGATTGCATCGAATCTATAGATTGCTTTGGGTAATATACTCATTTTCACTATATTGATTCTTCTGATCCATGAACATGGTATATTTCTCCATCTATTAGTCCCCTCTTTGATTTATTTCACCAGTGTTTTATAGTTTTCTATATAAAGGTCTTTAGTTTATTTAGGTAGATATATTCCTAAGTATTTTATTCTTTTTGTTGCAATGGTGAATGGAATTGATTTGTTAATTTCTTTTTCTACTTTCTCATTTAGTGTATAGGAATGCAAGGGATTTCTATGTGTTGATTTTATATCCTGCAACATTACTATATTCATTGATTAGCTCTAGTAATTTTCTAGTGGAATTTTTAGGGTTTTCTATGTAGAGGATCATGTCATCTGCAAACAGTGAGAGCTTTACTTCTTCTTTTCCAATCTGGATTCCTTTTATTTCTTTTTCTGCTCTGATTGCTGTGGCCAAAACTTCCAGAACTATGTTGAATAGAGCAGTGAAAGTGGGCACCCTTGTTTTGTTCCTGACTTAGGGGAAATGCTTTCAATTTTTCAACATTGAGGATAATGTTTGCTGTGGGTTTGTCATATATAGTTTTTATTATGTTGAGGTATGTTCCTTCTATTCCTGGTTTCTGGAGTTTTTTGTTTTGTTTTGTTTTGTTTTGTTTTAATCATAAATGGATGTTGAATTTTGTCAAAGGCTTTCCCTCCATCTATTGAGATAATCATATGGCTTTTATCTTTCAATTTCTTGATGTGGTGTATTACATTGATTCATTTGTGGATATGGAAGAATCCTTGCATCGCTGGGATGAAGCCCACTTGGTCATGGTGTATGATCTTTTTAGTTTGTTGGATTCCGATTGCTAGAATTGTGTTAAGGATTTTTGCATCTATGTTCATCAGTGATATTGGCCTGTAGTTTTATTTTTTTGTGACATCTTTGTTAGGTTTTGGTATTAGGGTGATGGTGGCCTCATAGAATGAGTTCGAAGTTTACCTTCCTTAAAAAACTGTAAATAGAACTGCCTTATTACCGAGCAATTGCACTACTGGGCATACACACTGAGGAAACCAGAATTGAAAGAGACACGTGTACACAATGTTCATCACAGCACTGTTTATAATAGCCAGGACATGGAAGCAACCTAGATATCCATCAACAGATGAATGGATAAGAAAGCTGTGGTACATATACACAATGGAGTATTACTCAGCCATTAAAAAAGAATACATTTGAATCAGTTCTAATGAGATGGATGAAACTGGAGTCAATTATACAGAGTGAAGTAAGCCAGAAAGAAAAACACCAATACAGTATACTAACGCATATATATGGAATTTAGAAAGATGGTAATGATAAACCTGTATGCAAGACAGCAAAAGAGACACAGATGTATAGAACGGCCTTTTGGACTCTGTGGGAGAGGGAGAGGGTGGGATGAGTTGGCAGAGTGGCAATGTAACATGTATGATATCATAAGTGAATGACTCGCCAGTCCAGGTTTGATGAGGATGCCTGGGACTGATGCACGGGGATAATCCAGAGAGAAAGTGTGGGGCGGGAGGGGGGAGGTGGGGGTCGGGATTGGGAGTTCATGTATACTCGTGGCTGATTCATGTCAATGTATAGCAAAACGAATACAGTATTGTAAAGCAAAACAAACTAAAAAATAAAAATTAATTAAAAAAATAAAAAATAAAAATAAAAAAAGAAAGATGGTAACAATAACACTGTATGTGAGACAGCAAAAGAGACACAGATGTATAGAATAGTCTTTTGGACTCTGTGAGAGAGGGAGAGGGTGGGATGATTTGGTAGAATGGCATTGAAACATGTATAATGTCATATAAGATACAAATCTCCATTCTAGGTTCAGTGGGGGATACAGGATGTTTGAGGCTGGTGCACTGGGATGACCCAGAGGGATGGTAAGGGAAGGGAGGTGGGAGGGGGGTTCAGGATTGGGATCATGTGTACACCCATGGTGGATTAATGTTGAAGTATGGCAAAACTAATACAATATTGTAAAGTAAATAAATAATTTAAAAAAATAAAATAAAATCTGTTCTGCAGTCACCACTGTGTAACCTGCTTTACCCTTTCCATCTCGAACAAAAGAACTGCCTTCTGTAAAAATTTCCAAGTCAGGATTGTCTAATGAGATATCCATTAGATCTTCCTGAGTGGCATAGTTTAAAGTTAGAAATTGGAAACAATCGTGATCAGGTGTTTCATTTTCCTTCTCAGGAAGGGAAGTGGCAGGATTTACATTTCCACAAACTTTAAGCTCAGTTACTGGTCCTTCTAACATCAATGACTGATGTTTAAGAAGCCTACAGTCTGTCATCCAAATATTAACCCTAGAATTTAAGATTCCACTCACATGATGAGAAGTCAGTACTCTAAGGTTTCATCCATTAATTATTTTTAAAGCTTCAGGTGCTAATAAAGCCACTGCCCCAATTACTCTTAGGCAGTGGGGCCACCCATGTGAAATTACATCTAATTCTCTGCTTAGATAAGCAATAGGTGCTGGTGAGGCCCTCAGGGTTGTGACAAAACTCCCAAGGCCATATATTTTCTTTCAGTGACAAACAAATTAAATTCTGACCCTGTGGGCAAGCTCAAAGCAGGAGCTTGCAGGAGAGCAGTCTGAAGAACTTTAAAAACCTTTTGAGTATCTGGAAACCAAACCAGATTGTTGGTTTGGGCCTGCTGAGTTTCAGCTATAAGTTTATATAAAAACTGGGCATGTTCCCCATAACCAGGAATCCAAAAGTGACAGTAGCCTGTGATTCCCAAAAATTCTTTCAATTGTCTTAAAGTCATAGGTAAGGGATGATTTAGTATAGGTTTAATTTTCTCAGGGCCTATGGCCCTAGCCCCTTCTGATATGATTAGGCCCGGATATCCAACAGATTGTTGACAAAGCTGAGTCTTTTCTCTTGATGCCTTATAACCACAGCCTGCTAGAAAGTTTAAGAAATCTTCTGAGGCTCGTGAACAAGCTTCCTCTGTTTCAGAACAGAGCAAAATATCATCTACATATTGTAATACCACCGCTTCAGAGCTGTTAAAGTTTTGTAGATCCCGTGACAAACTTTGTCCAAATAAGTGAGGACTGTCACAAAATCCCTGGGGCAAAACTGTCCAGGTTAACTGAGAAGCTGGCTGCATAGGGTCTTCAAAGCCAAACAAAAATTGACTTTCCTCTGCCAAAGGCACTGAATAGAAGACATATTTCAAATCAATTACTGAGAAATATTGGCTTGTTCAGGAATTTCAGACAATAGAGTATAAGGATTAGGCATCACTGGGTGTAAAGGAACTACAGCCTCATTTATTAGTTGTAAATCTTGAACTAGTCTCCATTTACCATTTGATTTCTTTATACGCAAAATAGGAGTGTTGCATGGACTGTTATAAGGAATTAACAGTCCCTGCTCCTTTAAATATTTGATGATGGGTTTTAACCCTTCCTTAACCTCAGGTTTCAGTGGATACTGCTTCTTATGTGGAAATAAGTGTGGGTCTTTGAGCTTGACAACTACAGAATAGCATTTTGTGCTCAACCCACAGCTTTTTCATCAGCCCATACTCTAGGATTTATATTTCGTTCAATTAGAGGGAGAGAAAGGGAGGGCTCCATATTCATGAAAACAGAGGCATGGAGCTTCCTCAGTACGTCCCTCCCCAAAAGACGTGAGGGAGATTCTGGCATGATCAGAAACTCGTGTGAAAATAGGACAGAGTCCCAGTCACAACTTACAGAAAAAAAAAAATAATAATAATAACTTTTGGATCATCCAGACAGTCCCATTACGGAAGTGGATCGGGAAAAACGTAAGTCAGGGGCTTCATTAAGCGCAGAGTAAGTTGCCCCAGTATCTAAAAGGAAACTGATGGATTGGCCTGCGCAGTTATTAATACCCGGGGTTCCTCAGGTGTAATTAGGATGGGAGCTTGTGTGGGGACCCCAGGGAACCTTCAGTCCTAATTGTCTTGAGAGTCTGACCTCTGAGACCTACACCTCTGAGGGCAGTCTCTCTTCCAGTGTGGTCCTTTGCAGACTGGACACGGAGGCGAGGGCGGCTTGGATGCCTGAGGGCAATCCCGCTTGTGGTGCCCCTCCTTTCCACAGTAATAGCAAGCCCATTCTTTTTCACCTGGGTCCCTCTGGGTGTTTTTCTCAGGCTGTTTAAGAACCGTTTCCATAGCCATTGTGAAGGCTTCCACCTCTTCCTTTGTCTTTCTCTGCCTTTCTTTCTTTTCCTCATATTCCCTACCATCATAGACTGAGTCAGTTGTAACAGAGTATCTAAAAACTGATTTGGTCCATACGCTCGTTTTAATAGCTTAAAGTGGATATCTGGAGCCAAATGAGTGAGAAGTCTATCCTTTAAGATCACTTTTCCCTTGTTTTTCTTCAGAACCAGTGTAATTGTAAAATAGTATTATAGTTAAGAGACCTTCCAACTGGCCACAATTTGCCATCCTCCAGTGGGTACTGTGGCCATGCAGTATCACATAGGAAGACCAGCTGTGTCTTCTTTAAGCCCTGGGGATCAAATCTACCCAGTTTTTCAAGATACAGTTAAAAAAAGTGAGGCTGGAATTGTTATCTCCCACCTGTAAAAGAAAAAAAGCGACTAGCCCCATCTCTCTACCAGAGGCATCCCTCCATGCTATAGATGGGAGTGTAGACAGACTTTACACCAAAAGCTTTTCCTTCCTGGTCAGACTTAGTCGGTACCTTACTGATGCAGGCACCATACTCATCCCTTTCAGTTCTACCACCAAGGCGGAATGGGGATGCACCAGGAGTAGATCTGATGGCATACCTGATTGATGCCCAGATCTTCACCATTAAAACCTTGCTTTCTTCTGATGCCACCAGGGGTCCAATCAGAGTAACCTTCCAGAATGCCTCCCAAGCTGAGACTGCTGGGGGAAACATTTGTCACCTGAGTGTCTGTGCACGGCCCTGAGTATATTCCTGACCAAAATAAGACTGATACAAACATAAAACTGACATGTTCCTTCCAAGTGTCACCACACCAGTATAAGAGCCTCCTCTGGCCCACTAAGAGCCAGAGTTACCAAAGGAAAAAAATCCATTGCAGTTCAAATCGGAGTAACTTTTAACCTCAGAGATGCTCTTGGAGCTAGAGCTCCATCTAACTTCCGAACTTTCCATTCCTAGCGAGGCTAGGCACTTCCTGAGTACCTATCCAAGTTTGGGACCTAAGTCACAGTACACAGTAACAGCATAGATCACAAGTCCCTTGAAAGTCTATGATCCGATAGATTAGGTCAGTACTTCAAATTCCCAAGGAGTTATGAAATGGTCAAAGAGATTGAAAAGTTTGACTGAGAAAGGAGAGTTTGGTCCACACACTTTGCCCATTTCTGGTCAGTCCCTGAAGGAGACATTGGATGCCTCTTGGCATTGGCAGGTCAGTGTAAACTCCCAACAGGTTTCTGCCATATGAGATCACTGCAGATCCACAGAGCAGGGCTCCTCACATGCTTCACTCAGGGCATTCCACTCATTCACACAAGCACACCATAGAATTAGTAAAGTATAGCAGAAAACTGTTCCCTAGGAGAACAAAGAACTAGAGCTCTAAGCATCCTTACCTTGTCCTGAAGGATCCCAGAGGAGCCCTCAAGAGGAAAGGTTGTTGCTGAATGAAAAGACACCGGGATTCTTGGCCTCTTGAGTAGAAGAATTCAATCCAGGGCCAGAGATGAGGCTTGATTGCTCAGAGCTTTTGTGTAATAAAGTTTTATTAAAGTATAAAGGAGATAGAGAAAGCTTATGACATAGCCATCAGAAGGGGGCAGAAAGAGTACCCCCTTGCTAGTCTTCAGCTGGATGTTATATAGTCACTGCTGCTACTGCTGCTACTGCTAAGTCACTTCAGTCATGCCCGACATGTGCGACCCCATAGACGGCAGCCCACCAGGCCCCACTCTCCCTGGGATTCTCCAGGCAAGAACATTGGAGTGGGCTGCCATTTCCTTCTCCAATGCTTAAAAGTGAAAAGTTAATGTGATGTCTGACATCAGTCATGTCTGATGCTCAGTCATGTCTGACTTTTCATGACCCCATGGACTGTAGCCTACCAGGCTCCTCCGTCCATGGGATTTTCCAGGCAAGAGTACTGGAGTGGGTTGCCATTGCCTTCTCTAGTAGTCTGTTAATGAAATAAAGGAATATCTTAAAACTCAGAATGGCACCAGGCCCCCCATCCATAAGGTGTATTTTGGGATAATCTTGGCACTAGACGATTCATCCGGGGCCATAAAACGATTGACTTGGATCTTGTAGAAGGGCAGATTACCATACAAATGATTTCAGTTACATAGATTAGGGGAACAATATTTGAGTATAACATACTGGTTTGTCAAGTGGATTCTGAGCCATTAGGCAGAACTGACTTGAAGACAGAGTCTGGGGTAAATGCATAGTATATTAACATAACTTACCAACAAAGGTCCATCTCGTCAAGGCTATGGTTTTTCCAGTGGTCATGTATGGATGTGAGATTTGGACTGTGAAGAAGGTTGAGCACCGAGGAATTGATGCTTTTGAACTGTGGTGTTGGAGAAGACCCTGAGAGTCCCTTGGACTGCAAGGAGATCCAACCAGTCCATTCTAAAGGATATCAGTCCTGGGTGTTCTTTGGAGGGAATGATGCTAAAGCGGAAACTTCAGTACTTTGGCCACCTCATGTGAAGAGATGACTCATTGGAAAAGACTCTGATGCTGGGAGGGAATGGGGGCAGGAGGAAAAGGGGACGACAGAGGATGAGATGACTAGATGGCATCACCGACTCAATGGACGTGAGTTTGAGTGAACTGCGGGAATTAGTGATGATAGGAGGCTTGGCGTGCTGCAATTCATGGGGTTGCAAAGAGTCAGACATGACTGAGCGACTGAACTGAATTGAACTGAATGGGATCTGTATTGAAAAATAAATGTGAAACCAAAATTTATCAATAAACGCTTTTCAGATTTGTGGATAAAATCCCCATTGCAGTTTACCAGGTAAGAAGGCTGTACATGCCAGGATAATTGTACCTAAATCTATTGTGCAGCATGCACAAATTTTTGAGATGCTTTCAGGATTCAAAATAAAAGAAACTTGACCATGGAGTTTCAGCATTGAAAATGGTCAAGATAATACAAGGAAAATCCCTAAGCACCTGGCTATCAGCACAACTCTCCACTTGTTTGAAATATCTTTACTGTTACACCACACCAGTCTAACTGCTAACAATCAAATAACTGATTCTACACGGGTAACTTTTTGAAAAACATGAAAATATATGAGCTATGGGCCTGGAAGTGGAGATGTGGAGGGAAGAATACCTTGAAGTTTTTGTGCCTTCTGAGTGCTATGCTATTTACCCAGGGGAGAAGCACTGTTTTGGTTCTACTCCTTCATTTCTCAGTTCAATATGTGACCTGAATTAATGGTGGTGTCAGAAGAGAAAGATGAGAGAAAACAATGGTAGAAGGAGTCAATTTAGGAATGAGGTAATTTGCATTCACATAACACCCTTTGTTTCCCCTAAGTAACCAAGTACTTGCCTAACACAGATCCGTCTCTTGAAAAAGGTCATTTTGTCTTGATATCACTGGTGTCTTCTGAATTCCTCTCTCCTCAATAGAATAACCTATCCCTCCATGCATTCAGCTACCTTCAAATTCTTCTTCTCCTTCCCCCTTATCACAAAGGTAGTCTAATACTGACAAAAAAAATTACAGAAATTTTGAGTATGGAAGAGTACTTAAAGATCTGCTGGTCCCCAAAGAAATAAAGAGTAGAAGCCCTATAAAAGTTGTTATATTTCTTTAGTTCATTAAATATGTAGATTCCTGAGTCAGACAATCTGACAATTCCACAGGAATGTGGAATTTCTAAGGCTGAGATAGACATTCTGCAATGCTTTCTTTTCTATTATTAGTTGTCATCATATTATTGGGGAAGGAAATGGCAACCCATTCCAGTATTCTTGCCTTGGAAATTCAATGGATGGAGGACTATGGTGGGTTACAGTCCACAGGGTCACAAAGAGTCAGACACGACTTAGCAACTAAACAACAACATCATACTAATTAAGTTACAGAACACTTTAAACATTCGAAAATGCAGGAAATAGTTAAAAGAAACTGTTAATTTACATAATATTCAGACTAAGCATAAATCATTTTTTGTCATCATGAGTCAAATATTAAACAATATATTATAGACACATTTCAAATTATGACCAATGTATGATATCTTTTCCTTCCCTGGTAAAACTAATATCCTAAAGTCCTTATATATATATTTATATTTATATTTATATTTGAATACTTTGTAAACATTTTATTCAAACACAGCATAACATTTTAGAAACAAAATGATCATTTTTTTCTTTCATGAGTCATACTTTTGTTATGTCGAAGACATTGTTGAATTCATCTAGATTCTCTCATATGTTACATTCCAAGAATTGTGTAGTTCAGTATTTTACCTTTATGTTTATGACTCATTTTGAATTAATTCTTGTGAAAATGTATAAAGTGTCTAGATTCATTTTATTTTGTTTTGTGTGTGGGTATCTGTTCCAGCTCATTTTTTGAAAGAATATTCTTCTTAAAATGAATTCATTTGCTCCTTTGTAAAGACTCTGTTGGTTATCTTTACAAGTTTATTTCTTTGTTTTCTGTTTGTATCTCTTTTCACCAACACTACATTGTCTTGATTACTATAGTTTTAAGTCAGTCAGAGCCAGTCCTTCTACTTTATTTTTCCTTTGAATGTATGTTGGGTCTTTTAATTTCCTACATAAACTTTAGAATCACAATAGTTTGCTGCTATTTTTACTGAGACAGATCAAGTTGGAAAAAATTGACACCTTAATACTGAATGATTATGGTCCTTCTTAGCCATGGCTATGTAATATCTTAACATTTATTTAAATCTTTTTTTTTTCTTTATTTCCTCACATCATCTATAAATTGTAAACAACACTTAGGATTTTTCTCAGCAGTATGATTGGTATATATAAAGCCTTTCTATTAGAGCTAAAAGTTCATTATTCTCCCAAATAATACTTAAAATTTCTAATATTTAAGATCCATTATAATGTTTTAATAAATTTGGATTTGATATAAGAAACCACATTCTACGGATGGGGATACTTTTAAGTCCAGTGTGGAACATAGAATCAAATGCCCTTGAGTTCCAAGACATGGACTAAAACCTTTGATCTAACATTTGCTATAAGTCTTGGACTATTTTTTTTTAATGTATATAAACATCAGCTTCTTTATCTTACCCTAAAGATAAAACATTATCAATTCAATATTGTTTGATAGGGATTAAATGACATAGTGAAGTCTGCCTTGATTAGTAAAGAATCTGCCTGCAATGCAGGAAACTCATGTTCTATCCCTGGGTCAGGAAGATACCTTGGAGAAGGAAATGGCAACCCACTTCAGTATCCTTGCCTAGTAAATCCTCATGGACAGAAGATCCTGGTGGACTATAGTCCATCAAGTCACAAGAATTGAACACAACTTAGTGACTAAGCCTGGCATAATGCCATAAAAATGGCATAAGTAAGTAAAGTCACTCAGTCGTGTCCGACTCTTTGTGACTCCATGAACTGCAGCCCACCAGGCTCTCGGTCCATGAGATTCTCCAAGCAAGAATACTGGAGTGGGTTGCCATTTCCTTCTCCAGGGGATCTTCCCGACCCAGGGATTGAACCCGGGTCTCCCGCATTGGAGGCAGACACTTTAACCTCTGAGCCACCAGGGAAGCCCAAAAATGGCATAGTATGTTTAAATTATTTGATAAATAATAGGTGATACCCAATATATTCTGTTATTTTGTCACTAATTAGGGGTTTAAGTGGGCTTTCCTTATAGCTCAGTTGGTAAATCATCTGCCTGCAATAAAGGAGACCTGCGTTTGATTCCTGAGTTAAGAAGATCCCCTGGAGAAGGAAATGACAACCCACTCCAGGATTCTTGCCTGGAGAATCCCATGGACAGAGGAGACTGGCAGGCTACAGTCCATGGGATCACAAGAGTTGGACATGGCTTAGCGACTAAACCACCACCAGGGGTTTAAGTAAATAAAAATAAATTAAGCATTTTGATAAATTAAGCACTGTTTCATTGTGGATTTTGATAAAACAAGCATAAATTAGGAAAAAAAAACATTTAAGCAGATCACCTTTTCTGCTATTATGCTGTTCTGCAAGGGATGCAGAACTTTTTCTTTCTAGTCACTAAAATGAGCCCTGAATTGGTGGCAAGGGGACTCCACATATATCACAACAAGACATTTACTCATTTTAGTAAGTCCACTACTCTTAAAAATATACATATCCAAAATCAAACTCTTTCATCATTCTTCAAAAACCATTTTCTGTTTTCTAAGAACTTGGATAATGTGCCAATTTTTAATACCATGACTAATTTACAAAACAACAACTCATAGCTCTCTACATGTACTTAATTTTTAAAATTGTTAAATTTATTTTGAAGTAGATGTATCACTGGATACTGATCCACTTTAGCATTTCCACTAACTTAACTTGCAATTCCATCATGTTTTGCCTACTAGTTTCTTAACAGCTCCAGCTCAATTCTTCACTCATTACAAAGTATTCTTTTCACTGTTGCTAAATAAAGATTAAATTTATATAAAGCATTTAATTTACATAAATCTATTTTACACTTAATTAATCACCTAAAGCCATTTAATTTCCCCTCACAATGTATACCATATTAGTTATCACATATCCTGCATCAAAATTACCTGAAGCTAGTCTCAGAGTAACATTCTTCAGTACCAGCTCAATAAAGTGATAATTTCAGCCTGGTTTTAGCACTGAAATTTTCACATTCTGGGAAACCCATTATTCCCAGAAAAACTGGTACAATGTATCACCTTGCTTTTAGTAATTATACAATTTAGTTTTAGATTCAGAAAATTATATTCTGAATTGGTTCCTTCAATGATTTTCATTTGCAGAAAATATTGGTGAGTCCCTGGCCTAAAATAATATGGTCCAATTCTCTGGACATAATTTCATTATAGCTTATTTGTTTAACATTGTCTCATAAAGAAAAATTGACTTATTTCGTTTTTAGTTCACATTAACTAATCATGTATAGATGTGAGAGTTGGACTGTGAAGAAGGCTGAGCACCAAAGAACTGATGCTTTTGAACTGTGATGTTGGAAAAGACTCTTGAGAGTCCCTTGGACTGCAAGGAGATCCAACCAGTCCATTCTGAAGGAGATCAGCCCTGGGATTTCTTTGGAAGAAATGATGCTAAAGCTAAAGACTCTGATGCTGGGAGGGATTGGAGGCAGGAGGAGAAGGGGAATACAGAGAATGAGATGGCTGGATGGCATCACTGACTCGATGGACATGAGTCTGAGTGAACTCTGGGAGTTGGTGATGGACAAGGAGGCCTGGCGTGCTGTGATTCATGGTGTCGCAGAGAGTCGGAGACGACTGAGTGACTGAATTGAACTGAACTAAAAAATAAGTTAGTCTAAATTTTTAATGCATAGATAAATATAGTATCTACTTTGATGAATCTTTGATTTTCTTTAATTAGGATAACTTTCTTCATTTCTTTTCAAGCTTTACAAAATGAATGGATTATGAGGATGATGAGAATTCAATATTATATAACAATTTTTCTATCTTGATTAGTGTTGATCATGTTGTTAACCTATTATGTACAATGTGTCCTTATAACAAAATGAATTTTTATCTTTATTCATGTTCCAGTCTGAGTCTTATTGGAGTTTCTGTTGAATGAATCAACAAATATAAATTGTGAATATCATGCTACATACACTGCTTAAAAGGCAGAAGAGGCCTGAGACAAAGACATTTAGAATTAAACAGTTCTCAACTAGGTGTAACAATTGGATTTTCTCCCCCCACCCCTTCGCCTGGAATAATAAGACACTATTCTCAGTGAAACAGTACAAATGTTAAGTAATTAAATATGATTTCTCATTTATTTTGGTAACAAATATAAACTTATAATATCACAAGAGATCAAGCTACATCATTTTTTATATTTGAGGTGAAAATAACCAAATCCAAGAGCTTCCTTCTTTTGATTAAATGTCATGAAATATATACATAATTATACATGTATATAATTATATAATTCTTAAATTCAATGCTTCTTTTCAAACATCACTTTGAACTAACTTCCCAGCAAGTAAAATTTTGATGGAGGATATTTTTCAGTTCAGTTTAGTTAAGTCACTCCGCTATGTCTGACTATTTGCAATCCCATGAACCGCATCAAAATTCTCCAAGCCAGGCTTCAGCAATTCATGAACTGTGAACTTTCTGATGTTCAAGCTGGTTTAGAAAAGGCAGAGGAGCCAGAGATCAAATTGCCAACATCTGCTGGATCATCAAAAAAGCAAGAGAGTTCCAGAAAACAAAACAAAACATATATTTCTGCTTTATTGACTATGCCAAAGCCTTTGACTGTGTGGATCACAATAAATTGTAGGCAACTTTGAAAGAGATGAGAATACCACACCACCTGAGCTACTTCTTGAGAAATCTATGCAAATCAGGAAGCAACAGTTAGAACTGGACATGGAACAATAGACTGGTTCCAAATAGGAAAAGGAGTATGTCAAGGCTATATATTGTCACCCTGCTTATTTAACTTATATGCAGAGTACATCATCAAAATGCTGGACTGGAAAAAACACAAACTTGAATCAAGATTGCTGGGAGAAATATCAATAACTTCAGATATACAGATGACACCACTCTTATGGCAGACAGTGAAGAAGAGCTAAAAAGCCTCTTGATGAAAATGAAAGTGGAGAGTGAAAAAGTTGGCTTAAAGCTCAACATTCAGAAAATGAAGATCATGGCATTTGGTTCCATCACTTCATGGGAAATAGATGGGGAAACAGTGGAAACAGTATTAGACTTTATTTAGGGGGTGCTCCAAAATCACTGCAGATGGTGATTGCAGCCATGAAATTAAAAGAGGCTTACTTCTTGGAAGGAAAGTTATGACCAACCTAGATAGCATATTCAAAAGCAGAGATATTACTTTGCCAACTAAGGTCTGTCTAGTCATGGCTATGGTTTTTCCAGTAGTCATGTATGGATGTGAGAGTTGGACTATAAAGAAGACTGAGCGCCAAAGAATTGATGCTTTTGAACTCTGGTGTTGGAGAAGACTCGTGAGAGTCCCTTGGACTGCAAGGAGATCCAACCAGTCCATTCTGAAGGAGATCAGCCCTGGGATTTCTTTGGAAGGAACGATGCTAAAGCTGAAACTCCAGTACTTTGGCCACCTCATGCGAAGAGTTGACTCATTGGGAAAGACTTTAATGCTGGGAGGGGTTGTGGGCAGAAGGAGAAAGGGACAACAGAGGATTAGATGGCTGGATGGCATCACTGACTCGATGGACATGAGTCTGAATGAACTCTGGGAGTTGGTGATGGACAAGGAGGCCTGGTGTGCTGCGATTCATGGGATCACAAAGAGTCGGACACGACTTAGTGACTGAACTGAACTGAACTGAACTGAACTGCATCATGCCAGGCTTGACTCTCCATCCCCAACTCCTGGAGTTTACCCAAACTCATGTCCATTGAGTCGGTGATGCCATCCACCCATTTCATCCTCTGTTGTCCCCTTTTCCTCCTGCCTTCAATATTTTGCAGCATCAGGGTCTTTTCAAATGAGCCATTCTTCACATTTGATGGCCAAAATATTGGAGTTTCAGCTTCAACATCAGTCCTTCCAATGAACACCCAGAAGTGGACTCCTCTAGGATGGGCTGGTTGGATCTCCTTACAGTCCAAGAGACTCTTGAGTCTTCTTCAACACCACAGTTCAAAAGCCTCAATTCTTCAGCACTCAGGTTTCTTTATAGTCCAACTCTCATATCCATACATGACTACTGGAAAAACCATAGTCTTCACTAGATGAAACTTTGCTGACAAAGTAATAATGTCTCTGCTTTTTAGTATGCTATCTAGGTTGATCATAACTTTCCTTTCAAGGAGTGAGCATCTTTTAATTTCATGGCTGTAATCACCATCTGCAGTGATTTTGGAGCAGAAGAAAATAAAGTCTGTCACTTTTCCACTGTTTCCCCACCTATTTGCCTTGAGGTGATGGGACCAGATGCCATGATCTTAGTTTTCTGAATGTTGAGCTTTAAGCGAACCTTTTCACTCTCCTCTTTCACTTTCATCAAGAGGCTTTTTAGTTCTTATTCACTTTCTGCCATAAGGATGGTGTCATCTGCATATCTGAGGTTATTGATGTTTTTCCTGGCAATCTTGATTCTGGCTTGTGCTTCATTCAGCCTAGCATTTGTGATGATGTATGCTGCATATAAGTTAAATAAACAGGGTGACAATATACAGCCTTAACATACTCCTTTTCCAATTTGGAACTAGTCTGTTGTTCCATGTCCAGTTCTAACTGTTGCTTCCTGACCTGAATTTAGGTTTCTCAACAGACAGGTCTAGTGGTCTGATATTCCCATCTCTTTCAGAATTTCCCACAGTTTATTGTGATGCACACAGCCAAAGACTTTTTAATAGTCAATAAAGCAGAAATATATATATATATATAAAATTTCCTGGAACTCTTGCTTTTTCGTTGATCCAGGAATGTTGGTAATTTGATCTCTGATTCCTCTGCCTTTTCTAAAACCAGTTTGAACATCTTGAAGTTCAAGGTTCACATATTGCTGGAGGCGGCTTGGAGAATTTTGAGCATTACTTACTAGCATGTGAGATGAGTGCAATTGTGCAGTAGTTTGAGTTTTTTGGCATTGCATTCCTTTGGAATTGGAATGAAAGCTGACTTTTTCCAGTCCTGTGGCCACTGCTGAGTTTTCCAAATTTGCTGACATATTGAGTGCATCATTTTCACAGCATCATCTTTTAGGATTTGAATTAGCTTAGCTAGAATTTCATCACCTCCACTAGTTTTGTTCGTAGTGATACTTCCTAAGCCCCATTTGATTTCACATTTCAGGATGTCTGGCTCTAGGTGAGTGATCACACCATCATGATTATCTGGATCATGAAGATATTTTTTGTACAGTTCTTCTATGTATTCTTGCCACCTCTTCTTAGTATCTTCTGCTTCTGTTAGGTCCGTACCATTTCTGTCCTTTATTGAGCCCATCTTTGCAAGAAATGTTCCCTTGCTATCTTTAATTTTCTTAAAGAGATCTCTAGTATTTGCCATTCGGTTGTTTTCCTGTATTTCTTTACTCTGATCACTGAGAAAGGCTTTCTTATCTCTCCTTGCTATTCTTTGGAACTCTGCATTCAAATGGGTATATCTTTCCTTTTCCTCTTTGCGTTTCACTTCTCTTCTTTTCACAGCTATTTTTAAGGCCTCCCCAAACAGCCATTTTGCTTTTAGCATTTCTTTTTCTTAGAGATGTTCTTGATCCCTGTCTCCTGTACAATGTCATGATACTCTGTCCATGATATTTTTAGGACATGGCTAAAAAATAGTTTTAATAATCTTGTTAGTTCTTCATGGATATTTAATCTAATACTTTTTTCTTGTGTGTGTGTTCTACGTTACTTCAGTAGTGTCTGACTCTGTGTGACCCATGGACTGCAGCCCGCCAGGCTCCTCCATCCCTGGATTCTCCAGGGAAGAACACTGCAGTGAATTGTTGTTGCCCTCCTCAATATTTTTCTCATAAGACACTTATTCATAAGCAATGTACACACACACACACACACACACACACACACTAGAATTTTCCACAGTTTACTGTGATCCACACAGTCAAAGGCTTTGGCATAGTCAATAAAGCAGAAATAGATGTTTTTTGAATGAGTAGTCTGAGTAAAGCAGGTTTCCACCCTGAATGTTGGGTGGGGCCCATCCAATCAACTGAAGACCTGAATAGAAGAAAAAGATAAGTAAATAGGAACTCCTGTCTGACTCTAGAGCTGGGACATGGGTCTTTTCTAGCCTTTGGGTTTTCTAACTGAAACAAGGGTTCTTCTTGCTTCTCATGCCTGGCGACTTTCAGACTGGAGTATATACCATAGACTCTTCTAGACCCAGGTGGCTCAGTGGTAATGAATCATCTCACAAATGCAGGAGACTCAAGAAGACGCAGGTTCAATCCCTGGGTTGGGAAGATCCCCTTGAAGAGAAAATGGCAGCCCCCTCCAGTGTTCTTGCCTGGAAAATTCCGTGGACAGAGGAGCCTGACAGGCTACCCATGGGTTCGCAAAGAGTCGAACACAACTGAGCATACATGCACAGAACTTCTAGTTCCCAGACTTCAGACTCAAACTGAAAGCACATCATCTTCTCTTCTGGGTCTCTAACTTGCTGACTGCAAATCTTGATATTTTTCAGCCTCCGTAACTGCATAATACCATGTCTCCTAATAAATCATTTTCTATATATATACGTGTACATATTGGTCCTGTTTCTCTGGTGAAGTCTAAGTCAGAGCACTAATGCCCTAATTTATAAAACAGGCATATTGAGAGAATTAGGCCAGAAAAGTATGCAACTATTGCCAGCACATAGTAGGCATCCAATGAATGTGTTTGTTCCCCTTGCACAGTTGAGGGATTGAAAGCATAGGTAGTAGAAATAAAATAAAGGGTTATCTTCCTAATAGACATCCTTTCTGCTTCCAGTCTTTAATAGAGTCCATTAATATCTATCAAACAGTCCTGGGAATGGAAATATAAAGATATCGTTGCTATATATGTGGCAGCCTAATGAGCCAGCTTCTCCCAGTGATGCAATAATTACTCAAAGGTCCCAAAGTGACCAGCATGAGTTAAGACAGCTTTCCAAATTGACCAGTTCTTGCACAAAGAGATTGCATTATTATGCTACCGTTTCTGTGTGATTTGCTCAACGAAGCTCTGTGCAGGATAAACCAATGTGATATCTGTCCTCTAGGACCTTTCCCTGCAGGGATTTCAATGCCAGCTTCAACCCCTCCCCAAATCATGCAGCCAGCTCTCCTAGTTTTAAGCCAATGTAGTTCTCTTAAACCACAGCTTCTGACTATGTCATGTATATCCATTTTCCCGGGGAGAGGAGGGAGGGGCAGAAGTGGCAGGGGAGGTGGTGGTAATGAGGGTTGGAGGAAGGAAGACATTGGACAATTTCTCAAGCTCCATTTCTCAGTAAAATGTCTCAATATTTGTGTGCATAGGAGCGTTTTTATGTTGGCCAATCCATATTGGGTGATGATATATGTCACTTCACAGTGATGGAAGGCCTGGCTGCAGAAGCCATTTTCTGAAGTCAAGGATTGCAGTCCCCGTGCTAATTCGGCAAGAGATATATTTATGACCTTAACAATGGTACCAGAAGGCTCTCCATCTCCTCTTTTGAGTCTGGACAGTGCTTGTGGAAAGACTGGATTGCATTTTCTTCACCAGAGTTTGATGTTTAAACATATTAGAAAGTACTTAGCCAAAAATGACTGAATAAAATGGTATCAAAAAAGAATCTAGTAGAAAGAGGAGTGGCTTACAAAGCAGAAAACTAAGTTATCAGACTTCTTCCAGTCCTAACTATCACTGTCACCTCAGGCAAGTCACTTACTCTTTCCATGATGAAACTATGCGACCTGAAAAATGGGTTAATAGTATCATTCTAACTTTAAAGCCTAAAGAAAGTAAAAAGATTTCTTGAGGTTCTTTCTTGCTCTATTATATTCAAAATTGTGCTTTTATTTCTGTGTAAAGGGAACATTAATCACCATCAGTTTATTAATACTTGATAGACTCCCTTTGCATAGTGCTTCTGATTTGATAAGTATTTTTAATTTTATTTATTGAAATATATATAGCTGATTTATAATATTGTATTAATTACTGCTGTATAGTAAAGTGAGTCAATTATATATATATATACACATTCTTTTTTTTATATTCTTCTCTATTATCATTTCTAGGAAAAGACAAGTACCATATGATATCACTTATATATAAAATCTAAAATATAATATAAATGAACCTATCTATGAAATAGAAACTAAATCAAGGACATAGAGCACATACTGGTGGTTGTCAACAGGGAGAGGTTTGGGGAAGGGGAGGCTGGGGTTAGCAGGTGTCAGCTTTTATATATAGAATGGATAAACACAAGGTCCTACTGTATAGTCTGAGTGAACTCCGGGAGTTGGTGATGGACAGGGAGGCCTGGCGTGCCGCAATTCATGGGGTCGCAAAGAGTCGGACACAATTGAGCCACTGAACGGAACGGAACGGATAAACACAAGGTCCTACTGTATAGCACAGAACTATATTCAATATCCTTGACAAAGTATGTTTAAGTGCATTGCTAATGCAGCACACATGCATTGCTCTTAAACTGGCAAAATGAAATTTTCACTTTCATTGGGAAAGTGAGGAAAAATGAAAACTAAGAAGGATAAACGACTTACTAGTGTAGTTGCTCAACGAAGGTACCGAGTACCCTGTTGCCTCAGTCCCTTTGAGGTCACTCTTACCTGCCACACTTTCTCAGCTAGCTACTACCTGTTTCTCTTCTTTATCTTATTCAAGACTCTCAACTCAATCCCACATTTTTTAGAGAGTATTTCTTCCCTGATCACCACACACAAAAAAGCATCACTCTATCCCTTCATCTTGCTTTATTCTTCTTCAAAGAACATAATATTTCAAGAAAAAGTTATCCTTTGTGTGTCTACTCACATACTGATCCCTTGTCTCCACTTGTAAGCTCTGTAAGACTAAGAACTTTGTATTTTGCTCATTCTTACATTCCTAAAACCTAGAATAGTGTCTGGTCAGTATAGGCACTCAATAAATATTGTTAGTGAATGAATGGACAAATGAGGTGGAACAGAGAGGCACTGAAAACTTTGGTTTTTATCCTTGGGAAAAATGGAGGGTATCCATGTCCCTTAACTGTTTGAGTTTTGGTTCATTTCCTAGAATATCTTGATTGAATTTTATTTCACATATACTTTTTATCTGTACTCATGAAAAATTAAACCTTATTTTATTATTTTTTTCTTAAACCATGGGGAAATGTAATTTTTCTGGTTCAGGATTTATAAGAGTGGTCCTTCAGGTAGAAAATAAAAACAAAGATCAGTGATTTCCAAGTCTGGCTATATATCAAAATCACCAGCTGACATTTTTAAAACTCTAAATTCCTGAGCCTTACCCTTGAAAAACTCTCATTCTTTGGTAAAACCAGAATTTGTAAATTTCAAACATTCCCTCGTTGATTCAAATGCACAGCCATGTTGGAGAAATAATGAGTTCTCTGAGAAATTCCTTTCTGCTCTGCATATTACTACCAGAGGCTTGAGCAAGTGCCATGATGGCTGAGTCACAGCCACAAGATCTGTTTTGGAAGAATAAGAGTTATATTCGCATCAGATACCACTCAAATTGAGCTAGCCATGGGGATTTCTGATTAAGTGGATAGAGCACAGAGGTCAAGTAGGTGTGTTTTCCTCATGCTAAAGATATATCCTCAGGGAATAGAAGCTCATTCATTTTTCTGGGTGTGGAATAAAGCTTTTGACTCCATGAAGAAAACGAAAATAAAAGGTCGCACAACTCTAAACCTAGAAGCAGAGGTTAAGGCAAAATCTTGGCTCGATGCACTGGAACAACATGATGGATGGCATGAGGTGAATCTGAGAATATGCATTCAGCCTTCTATGGATGGCTATTGAGCACCTACTGGGTCTAGAAATATAGCAGTGAGGAAAGTGGCCTCCGAATTCTAGAAACAAACACTGAAGTAAGAGCAAGAAACATATTAAACATAACATCACAGAAGAATTAGATTCCAACGGGTGAACATTTAAGATATGTTGCCTTACTAATGAGATGAGGAAAGGTAGATCTAAGTTAAAAATGCGTTCAGTTCAGTTCAGTCGCTCAGTCATGTCCAACACTTTGCGACCCCATGAATCGCAGCATGCCAGGCCTCCCTGTCCATCACCAACTCCCAGAGTTCACTCAGACTCATATCTATCAAGTCGGTGATGCCATCCAACCATCTTATCCTCTGTCATCCCCTTCTCCTCCTGCCCCCAATCCCTCCCAGCAACAGAGTCTTTTCCAATGAGTCAACTCTTCGCATAAGGTGCCCAAAGTACTGGAGTTTCACCCTTAGCATCACTCCCTCCAAAGAAATCCCAGGGCTGATCTCCTTCAGAATGGACTGATTGGATCTCCTTGCAGTCCAAGGGACTCTCAAGAGTCTTCTCCAACACCACATTTCAAAAGCATCAGTTCTTTGGTGCTCAGCTTTCTTCACAGTCCAACTCTCACATCCATACATGACCACAGGAAAAACCATAGCCTTGACTAGACGGACCTTTGTTGGTAAAGTAATGTCTCTGCTTTTACATATGCTGTCTAGATTGGTCATAACTTTTCTTCCAAAGAGTAAGCGTCTTTTAATTTCATGGCTGCAATCACCATCTGCAATGATTTTGGAGCCCCCCAAAATAAAGTCTGACACTATTTCCCCATCTATTTTCCATGAAGTGATGGGGCCAGACGCCATGATCTTTGTTTTCTGAATATTGAGCTTTAAGCCAATTTTTTCACTCTCCTCTTTCACTTTCATCAAGAGGCTTTTTAGTTCCTCTTTAGTTTCTGCCATAAGGGTAGTGTCATCTGCATATCTGAGAATGGGTTAAAGATGACAAATAGGAAGTAGAAAGAGGACAAAGAGTGTTGCAGAATGTAAAAAGAACAGGGAGGTTGGTTCAGACTTATGCTACAGCTTTAGTACTTAAGGAAATGAAACTGTAGAGAAAACAGAGTGACAGAGATTATAAATCTGAAGTGGAAGGAGATAATTTTGTTTGGAAGACCATGGATAAATTTTTAATGTAGTTTTTAAAGGGAAATTCAGCAAATATATATTGAGTTCATACAATATATAGATTGTGCCTAACACAGGTCATTTATTTTTCTTGGCATTGGGGATATGGTGGGAAAAAAAGACCAGATCTTGGAAACCTCAAAATTAGCATCTAAGTGGTTAAACAATATACAAGTAAATAAAAATGTAACCATAGTTTAAGCAATGGTGATTTAGGCTGTTTGGTAATGGATATGGAGAAACTGAAGAAGACATAAATAACCATCTGCAGAGGTACAGCATATGGAACAGTGTCCTTATAGAGGTCACCTGACCCTTGCATGAACCTGATTCTTTCTGGATGAGTGGCTAAATTCTAAGCTCTCCTATACGAGGGATATTCAACTTTATATTCAACCTGTTTCAGTGCATGGATTCCAGTTCAGTGGATCCGGTTATAACGTTCTAGGAAGAAATTACTTGAAAGAGTTGAAACTGGGGCTGCCCCCACTTATTTTTTTATAAAATAAAAAAATCCTATGCATTTGGAAAGCTGCATAATTAAATCCAAATACTGAAGTAAATATGACACCCAAATATTCTCTCTAAATTACAGTGACCACTGAACTAACCTTAAAATAATCTTGAAAGTGACAACAAAACAAAAGGTTTAAAGTCAAGATTAAACCTATATTTATCTTGGTTTATTTTACAATGAGGTGAACTTGTTTGTTATTCCCTTGAAAATCAGCTTTTTGATAGCAGTACACCTTTTGAGTTATTGCATTAAGATCTTATAAATCTCTTTTCAGCCTTGCATGTGAATGATTCATAGGTGTAAAATGAAAGGGCTGGCTTATAGGAGACGGAAGAAAGTATCCATAATCCAAGTGGACATAAGCAAGAAGAATTAAATCACAGTAAGACCAACAAAAGAGACAAAATCTGAATGGGTTAAGAGAGGTTAATAAAAATGTGTTCTCACTCCAGGAAAAAAAAAAAAAGAGGAAGTGTAAAATAATTGGTAGCCTCAGGAGAAATCAAAAGCTATGGGTAAAACATGCACCCTAGAAAGACCATGTTAGGAAAAATAAGGAAATCTGGATGCAATAGTTTTAAGAAAAAGCTGTTGTAACAAAGGCAAAGTCAAGTAACACAAGATTGTGCTTTACTTTGGGTGTTTTAATTTTCTTCTCAATCACTCCAAGAGATTTCTTGTCTCTCCTCCTCAAGTCTCTCTTTATCTGTTTCCTATATTCAAGCTACATTGGAATAACCTTGATCTTGTGAGTTGATTTCTAAATGTGTTTTCAAAGTAGGTTCATCTTCACCACTTAAAGAGAGTTTTATCTGCTTTTTGCCAGACAAGCTTTTTGATCAAGTCATTTAATATCACATATTTGGAATACAGGTAATAAATGTTGAGATTAAGAGAAGTTTTTACACTTAAAATGAGTGTGTTGTTGATCGACTTGTAAGAAAATGCAGTGTCCTGTTTTATTTGGGAGTTAGATGAGAGACTAGTTTTTACATCTATTTTTATGTTTGACTTCCAAGATGGTTCCAGAAGATTCCATGCAATCCACAAAAACAAATATACAAACTACAGGATAACATAAGCAAAAATTACCTGGACATTTAAACCATGATAGGTACATACAAACTCAAGCTGAGCAAATTTTTAAACAGTAGGAAATTTTAGATACTTTTATATGATTGAAATAGTTGCTAAAGAAACATTATATTAGCATACATTGTTTAAAACTTAAATGATAGCTTGGATTTCCTCATTCATTGGCTCCCTCAAAGTTCATCTTAAACTTAGGAAAATACCAAGCTATAAAATGGGGTTAAATGGCAATATAAACCCCATTCATGATTCGTAATTGTGAAGAAATTTTGAAGAAACATACCTAATCAGTACCAGAAAGAAAAGCAGCTGAAGAGGCATACCAGTGTAATTAATATATGTTTAAATCTATAAGCTGACTTCTGAATAAGATATCTAAACTGATAAAGCCATTTTATCTATTGTCTCACTAGATGAAACTGTAATTCAATTAAGTGTTACTGGAAGAGTCTCTTAAAGAAGTTATTTAACAGAGATATGGAAAGAAAAAATGCAAAAGCCAACTCCAAGGTAGACATTGGCTCCAGTCTGCTTTCCCTGTTTCTCAGTACGACCCCACCTAAGCTGTCTCTTTCTCTCCTAAACCCCCTTAGGCATGTAGTCTGGAAGTAAAACATCCAATTTGGGGTAGTTAGGATCTTGTAGTTTTCTAGCCTCTGTACATAAAGAAGCAATCCTGACACTGGGAACTTGACCCAAGTAACTTAACTACCTAAGAAATTACGCTTGGTCACCCACCTTCTTAAAGAACTCTGTTTCAGCAAATCATTAGCAGAGACAAAGTAGAAAATTTCATATCTATAATACTGAACCAAAGAATCAAAATTCCTATTTCTGCAGGAGCTAAATTTTGAAAAATTCTATCAATAGATCTTGGAGAGAAATATGGTATATAAAAGTAGAATGGCGTGATTGCTACATTTCAGCCTCCTTCAAAATGCTGAGCTTTCCTTATCCTGATAGTTTTCCTTTCAGTATACATGGAATGGAAAGTAATTAAACCCTTCTGAGACAGTCAGTGAACATACTCAATAACAATCATCTTTATTTCTCCTTTCAGGACATGCATAAAGATTAAGTTTTAATGTTACTGAAAAACAAGACTATATATAACTAGCTTCCATCAGAACAATGGCAACACATGGCTAGACTAACATTTCTAAAGGCATTCTATATTCCAATTTCTAACAAGAAATGTGGTCAACTGAAACCCTGGTGTCCACAAGGATGAAAATCCAGCACTTGAGGAGATTTTGAAACCCTGAGATCTAAACCCTATATCTCATATATGAAGAATCTAGTGAGTTGCATAGCTAGTTAGCTGTAGAGATGAGAAAGCAAGACAGCAGATTTCCAGACCATGGCTTTTCCTAGTCCACTCTCCTGTCTCTCTTTGTACCTTCTTATAAAATGACTTGCTCACAAAATCAGTAAAGGCATGGTGATTTTCAAAGGTCATATGATGCCCGTTGATCTTGGAAGATCATTATGGAGAGAAAGAAAGGGATATTCTTAATATCTGATGGGAAAAGATCGAGTTATTAAATATGATAATCTACATAAAGTTTATTAGAATACTGCCTAGCAGGCAGAAAGTCTCCCTTGCGACCCATAACCATAATACATGAAAACCACTATTGCCTTCTTCATCGTAGTCTTTTTTCTTTTTTCTCCTCATCCTCTCTTCCTCTCTTCCTCCCCTCCCCACTTTCTTCTTCTTCTCCTTTTTCCTCTTTATTATACTCATCACTACCATCGTCATCCATATTTCCTTCACTTCGCAATAGCCTTAGGACAAGGAACATGGGCAGGTGCAAGTTTTACTAGCACCAGAGTGTGGAGTTCTTCATCTGCATTTTGGACCCACTTATTAGTAGCCTTTCCTTGATTTCTTTGGTCAAAATAAACACATCTCCACAAATCAATATCACATTGTTAGCATCCTCAAAGCACTGTTTCCTAGTGTTTGTGTTGAAATAAATGTCTTTGAAGATTTTTCTTCCTGGAAAAAATAAACAATTTTCCTGAAACAAGCCCTTCACCTCGAGCAAGGATGATAGAAAAGCTAACCAGACTCCTCAGAAGGGATGAACCTGATTCTAATGCTCTCTTTGCATCTTTGGCTTCTTTGTGTGAAAAGACAATTATGACATTTCAATATTGAAATAAAATTAGTTTAGGATTTATTTCTCACTCTTGAGAGGAAATTATGCTCCATTTTTAACTGTGCCAGACAACTACCAATTCATCTGTGGAGTGATTGTGTTATTTCTGTGCACATACAGCTAACTGTACACAACTTCTGCTCAGGGCTTCTCTTCTTAGGTGCAACTTGGCATCCAAACTCCTGATTATAGAAACTTTTATAGAAACCTCACATGCTGCAATGCCAGCACTGCCAACTCCTCCTATTGGTTAAATTTCTTTTTTTTTTCAATTTTTAAATATAAATCTATTTATTTTAATTGGAGGTTAATACTTTACTATATTGTATTGGTTTTGAAATACATCAACATGAATCCACCACAGGTATACACGTGTTCCCCATCCTGAACCTTCCTCCCTCCTCCCTCCCCGTACCATCCCTCTGGGTCATCTCAGTGCACCAGCCCCAAGCATCCAGTGTCACGCACTGAACCTCATCTAGAGTGGCAAAATTTGTTTGTATTCCATATTTGTGCCTTGTTATAAAGGATCAAATAAGAGACTTAGAGAACTATCTTATCCAGTTTAATCTAAATATTTTTATACCAAATAGAGTATGTGGAACTTCATAATATCTCTAGATAATGAATCATATATTAAGGTATTGTTTAATATATTAGTAAAGTCTAAAAACAGTATAATAAATATTAAAGACCCCAGAGTCAACGTAGTTTCACTACTCCTTAAGTGCCTCTGGCAAAGACTTAATTTAGATTTAATAAAAGGGTTATTATATTATTTATTTGATTATAAATATGCTAATATAAATGCCATGTTATAAATACTTCTGCTAATTAAATACTAGCTGACTTATGGAGGTTTATTTAGGCGCAACTAGCAGATTATTAAGATCTATGAGTTGAAGTTCAATAACCATGTTCTCAAGAATCCATTGATATTTAATAGGTAATAACCACATTATACTCAATGCATTGCCTTTAGATGTATTCTTTCTACTGTTAGTTTAAAACTCATTATTAGTAGCATATTTACTTAGCTTTGATTGTTTAAGAGATATTCATCTTAATAAAAAAGATTGCTATGCTCCAATAGATATTCATAATAATCAGTTTATATTTAATTAACATATAATAACTCCCTCATTAAACCTAAATTAAATCCTTATTTGAAATACTCAATTTAAAGTGTAACTGAAAATATTGCTGTAGAAAATTACACAGCATTTGTTGTTATTGTTGTTCAGTCACAAGTCATGTCCAGCTCTTTGCAACACCATGGACTGAAGCACACTAGACTTCCCTGTCCTTCACCATCTCCTTGAGTTTGTTCAAACCAGGTCCATTGAGTTGGTGATGGTATCTAATGATCTCATCCTCTGCTGGCCTTTTCTCCTTTTGCCTTCAATCCTTCCCAGCATCAGGGTCTTTTCCAATGAGTCATCTCTTCACATCAGGTGGCCAAACTCCATCAGTATTTGAGCTTCAGCTTTAGCAGCAGTCCTTCCAATGAGTGTTCATGGTTGATTTCCTTTAGGATTGACTGGTTTGAACTCCTTGCAGTCCAAGGCCCTGAAAAGTCTTATCCAGCATCACATTTCAAAAGCATCAGTTCTTTGGCACTCAGTCTTCTTTATGGTCCAACTCTCACATCCATACATGACTACTGGAAAAACCATAGCTTTGAGTATACAGACCTTTGTAAGCAATACATCAGGTGGCCAAACTCCATCAGTATTTGAGCTTCAGCTTTAGCAGCAGTCCTTCCAATGAGTGTTCATGGTTGATTTCCTTTAGGATTGACTGGTTTGAACTCCTTGCAGTCCAAGGCCCTGAAAAGTCTTATCCAGCATCACATTTCAAAAGCATCAGTTCTTTGGCACTCAGTCTTCTTTATGGTCCAACTCTCACATCCATACATGACTACTGGAAAAACCATAGCTTTGAGTATACAGACCTTTGTAAGCAAAGTTCTGTCTTGGCTTTTTAATACGCCATCTAGGCTTATCATAGCTTTCCTTCCAAGGAGCAAGCATCTTTTAATTTCATGGCTGCAATCACTATCCACAGTGATTTTGGAACCCAAGAAAAAAAAAATCTGTCACTGCTTCCACTTTTTTCCCTTATATTTTCCATGAAGTGATAGGACTGGATGCCATGATCTTCATTTTTTGAATGTTGAGTTTTAAGCCAGCTTCTTCACTCTCCTCTTTCACCCTCATCAAGAGGCTCTTTGGTTCCTCTTCACTTTCTGCCATCAAAGAACTATCGTTACAGGAAATTACACAGCTTACCCTTTCATAAGCACAGTGAGAGATGATCCTAACCACCCAAGATGGAATTTCACAGGACATTGAAGAATGTTTATAGAGTACTCTTTAAGACCACATATATAGATCATAAAATAGGACAAAGTAAGTGACATTTCTCATTGAATTCATAAATATTTTCTACAATCAATAAATTCTAATTAATTAGGAAGTAAATGAAATACTGAAGCATTTGATGCTCTTAAATAAGATATACCAATTAAGGTGAAAGGGAAGCTGTACCAGATATTTTTCATTTCTCCCTTCAGACCCTCTCTTCACACTTCCCTATTAATGTCTTTAACCCATGTGGCTGACCTCTAAGGAATAGCTCATCAGGGTTCCTTGACCTCTAGATTCCAGTTGGGTTTGGCCAACAGGAAGTTCCATCAAGAAATTGCAGTGAAAAGGTAGAGTTTAGGGTCTCTATCCTTTCATCTCTTTTTGCTTAGTTATGTTTGCCAGTGTTTATGTTTCAGTACTTAGAGCCATAGGTTCTATCTGACAGTCCTTCTGATAGCTTTAGTTCTCACTGCATTTTAGCATCTCTTCCTTCTCTCTGCTCTTTCAGGTTTGCGGAAGGTAATGATTTCCTATGTTTGCTAGTTATAGAGTGTTTCTCCCTTACTGGTTCCCTTAGCCCTGCCCATATCTTTGCAGTATTCTATTAATAAAATTATCTCTTTTTAATCTCCAGTTAATCCTTTTGACTGTGTTGCCTATTTCCATCTATTTCAGAACTTGGACTGATATACAGCATAAATTATTAAATAATAACTAAAATAGTAGCAACAAACCTTTGCAAAACACTTTCATGTGTATTGTTCCATTGGATACTAAAGAAATTTATTTTAGGCCAGACAAGTTTTCTGCACATGGTTAATAAATGGAAAAGCCAAAAATCAAATCCAGATCCCCTGATTCTATATCCTGTCTTCTATTATATCAAATAACCAGAAAAATTAAATCCTACTTAGTTTTAAACAACTTTAGTTCTACTAAAGTGGTAGTTGACAAGTTTTTGAAGCCATAGAATCCCTCTTCAAACAAAATACAAAAGATTTCAACAAATAAAACAGATAAAAGTAGAGCATCTTTGGTTGAGGTAATCTTTAGTAAAACTTTTCAGACCATGTGGAGACGATGTCAGAAAATCCTGCTCCTGAGTTTGTCACAGGTTCCCAGCCTGCCCATGTAGAACACCCTATATCCCTGACTATAGTGACTGGTTCACCAAAAACACACCGTCCAAATGTCTAATGTTTTCCCCCTATGGCTACTTTTTTTCTGGAATGTCAAGCTGAAAATATAATGAAAGCCTTAGATCTATCAGTAGCTTTCTTGAGGTCATACAAACAAAACTAGCCAAATATAGAGAAATCCTGAACCAAGTGGAGGGGATCAGAATGTCTTAATAAGACCCTTTGAACCTATGGATTCAAGTAAGACCAAAGACAGTGCTATCTTTGGAATTAGCAGGTATGGGAATCAACCAATTCTCTTTCTGATTAAGTTAGTTTGAATTGGATTTCTATCACTCACAACCAATAAAACAGAGCTTCACAAAAGTTACTTAAGTAATTAGCTCAGTTCAGTTCAGTTGCTCAGTCATGTCCAACTCTTTGTGACCCCATGAATCACAGCACACAAGCCCTCCTTGTCCATCACCAACTCCCAGAGTCATTCAAACTCATGTCCATTAAGTTGGTGATGTCATTCAGCCATCTCATCCTCTGTCGTCCCCTTCTCCTCCGGCCCCCGATGCCTCCCAGCATCAGGGTCTTTTCCAATGGGTCAACGAGGTGGCCAACATATTGGAGTTTCAGCCTGATCATAAGTCCTTCCAATGAACACCCAGGACTGATCTCCTTTAGGATGGACTGGTTGGAGGATCTCCTTGTAGTCCAAGGGACTCTCAAGAGTCTTCTCCAGTACCACAGTTTAGAAGCATCAATTCTTCGGTGCTCAGCTCTCTTCACAGTCCAACTCTCACATCCATACATGACCACTGGAAAAACCATAGCCTTGCCTAGACGGACCTTTGTTTGTAAAGTAATGTCTCTGCTTTTGAATATGCTATCTAGGTTGGTCATAACTTTGCTTCCAAGGAGTAAGCATCTTTTAATTTCATGGCTGCAATAACCATCTGTAGTGATTTTGGAGCCCCCAAAAATAAAGTCTGACACTGTTTCCACTGTTTCCCCATGTATTTCCCATGAAGTGATGGTACCAGATGCCATGATCTTCGTTTTCTAAATGTTGCACTTTAAGCCAACTTTTTCACTCTCCTCTTTCACTTTCATCAAGAAGCTTTTTAGCTCCTCTTCACTTTCTGCCATAAGGGTGGTGTCATCTGCATATCTGAGGTTATCAATATTTCTCTTGGCAATCTTGATTCCAGCTTGTGATTCTTCCAGTCCAGTGTTTCTCATGATGTACTCTGCATAGAAGTTAAATAAGCAGGGTGACAACATACAGCCTTGAAGTAATCTTTTTCCTATTTGGAACCAGTCTGTTGTTCCATGTCCAGTTCTAACTGTTGCTTCCTGACCTGCATATAGGTTTCTCAGGAGGCAGATCAGGTGGTCTGGTATTCCCATCTCTTTCAGAATTTTCCACAGTTTATTGTGATCCACACAGTCAAAGGCATTGGCATAGTCAATAAAGCAGAAATAGATGTTTTTCTGGAACTCTCTTGCTTTTTCCATGATCCAGCGGATGTTGGCAATTTGATCTCTGGTTCCTCTGCCTTTTCTAAAATCAGCTTGAGCATCAGGGAGTTCACGGTTCACGTATTGTTGAAGCCTGGCTTGCAGAATTTTGAGCATTACTTTACTAGTGTGTGAGATGAGTGCAATTGTGCGGTAGTTTGAGCATTCTTTGGCAGTGCCTTTCTTTGGGATTGGAATGAAAACTGACCTTTTCCACTCCTGTGGCCACTGCTGAGTTTTCCTAATTTGCTGACATATTGAGTTCAGCACTTTCACAGCATCATCTTTTAGGATTTGAAACAGCTCAACAGGAATTCCATCACCTCCACTAGCTTTGTTCGTAGTGATGCTTTCTAAGGCCCACTTGACTTCACATTCCAGGATGTCTGGCTCTAGGTGAGTGATTGCACCATCGTGATTATCTGGGTTGTGAAGATCTTTTTTGTACAGTTCTTCTGTGTATTCTTGCCACCCCTTCTTAATATCTTCTGCATCTGTTAGGTCCAGACCATTTCTGTCCTTTATGAAGCCCATCTTTGCATGAAATATTCCCTTGGTACCTCTAATTTTCTTGAAGAGATCTCTAGTCTTTCCCATTCGGTTATTTTCCTCTATTTCTTTGCACTGATCACTGAGGAAGGCTTTCATATGTATCCTTGCTATTCTTTGGAATTTTGCATTCAAATGGGACTATCTTTCCTTTACTCCTTTGTCCTTTTCTCCTTTCACTTCTCTTCTTTTCACAGCTATTTGTAAGGCCTCCCCAGAAGCCGGTTTGCTTTTTTGCATTTCTTTTCCATGGGGATGGTCTGGATTCCTGTCTCCTGTACAATGTCACGAACCTCCATCCATAGTTCATCAGGCACTCTGTCTATCAGATCTAGTCCCTTAAATCTATTTCTCACTTTCACTGTATAGTCATAAGGGATTTGATTTAGGTCATTCCTGAATGGTCTAGTGGTTTTCCTTACTTTCTTCAATTTCAGTCTGATTTGGCAATAAGGCCTTCATTATCTCCCAGAAGCCGGTTTGCTTTTTTGCATTTCTTTTCCATGGGGATGGTCTGGATTCCTGTCTCCTGTACAATGTCACGAACCTCCATCCATAGTTCATCAGGCACTCTGTCTATCAGATCTAGTCCCTTAAATCTATTTCTCACTTTCACTGTATAGTCATAAGGGATTTGATTTAGGTCATTCCTGAATGGTCTAGTGGTTTTCCTTACTTTCTTCAATTTCAGTCTGATTTGGCAATAAGGCCTTCATTATCTGAGCCACAGTCAGCTCCTGGTCTTGTTTTTGCTGACAGTATAGAGCTTCTCCATCTTGGCTGCAAAGAATATAATCAATTTGATTTCAATGTTGGCCATCTGGTGATGTCCATGTGTAGAGTCTTCTCTTGTGTTGTTGGAAAGGGTGTTTGCTATGACCAGTGTGTTCTCTTGGAAGAACTCTATTAGCCTTTGCCCTGCTTCATTCTGTATTCCAAGGCCAAATTTGCCTGTTACTCCAGGTGTTTCTTGACTTCCTACTTTTCCATTCCACTCCCTTATAATGAAAAGGATATCTTTTTGGGGTGTTAGTTCTAAGAGGTCTTGTAGGTCTTCATAGAACCATTCAACTTCAGCTTCTTCAGCTTTACTGGTTGGGGCATAGGCTTGGATCACAGTGATATTGAATGGTTTGCCTTGGAAACTAACAGAGATCATTCTGTCGTTTTTGAGATTGCATCCAAGTATTGCATTTCAGACTCTTTTGTTGACCATGATGGCTATTCCATTTCTTCTAGGGTTAGTTAGTTAGGTAATTAGTTAGTTCAGTAGTGACTTATTTGTTATCCAAAAGGCATGATTGTCCATTATTTGGAGATTTATCTGGAGATTTGATGGCTTATTTCAATATAGATTTTTCTTGATGGTAGTTAATTTGATCTTTGTAAAGAATTAATACAATAGAAAATTTTCCAAAATATATATAACTCTTTTGTAGAGAGTCAAAAGAGCACTAAGACTCCAACTTTGTATTTGTACTCTTTGCAAAACTTATTCTCCTATTCTGAACTATAATTCCTCACTGACCAAGAAGTTAATATTACTAGTCTTGCTTTTTTCACAGGGTTATTGTGAAGCTCAAATTAAAACTTTTATAATGTAGCAAATGTATTGTACAAAATGTAAGGCAAGCTGTTAGTAGTTTACCAAATGTCCATTTTAATTATTTTCAATATTTTTATGCATAAAAGCATATCAGATTATATTTCTGTGCCATATATTCCAAAAGAGATGTTTTAAAAAATATGTCATTATTTGTTTCTTTTTCAGTATGAATCCTGTAGCTAATGTTGTTAAAGATTTTACAAATGTTAATGATTAAGCCTTCTTAACAGTCCTCTGACACATCAGTGTTGTAAAGGGGAAACCTTCCACTGCTATAATGCAGACTTGTATTTATTTTTTAGATTTTTAAAATTCACTCAGGGAAACTCTAGACATTAAAAATCAATTTAAAGTACAATTAAACTATTAGTGTATCCAGAAGAGACCAATAGCAACATTAGACTATGTCTGTTCTTGGGCCAAATGAGTGGGGCGTACAGGCAAATATCCAGACACTTAGAACATAATGGCCTAAAATGTCAACTATGAGAACAGAAAAAAGATGGGCAGACTGCAGTTTTCCAAACTAACTCTTCCGAAAGAAATCCATGTACATATTTTTCTACCTCCACATGCCTAAATAAACCCAACTCTGTCTTTGCTTTGTTTTATAAGCCTAAAGCTCAGTTAGTATGTGATAGGTAATAGCCACCTTATACTTGAGGTATTGCATTTAGATATCTTATTCCTATTGAATTTTTAAACTAATTATTGGTAAATTTATTTTTTACAATCAAAGTATATTTCCATCTTGCAACCTCATCTACCCACATGGTATAAGCATTCTTGCGGTCAAACTGGGATTTCCTTCCACTTGACACAGATCACATATTTGTCTGGAGCATGAGTGAGCCCAAATTTAAACTCATTCCACCGTCCTGGCTTCAGCTCCTACAGGGAAAGAAAACAATTTAGTGTTTGCTGGCTTTTGATGACCTAAAAAATACTTTCTTAGTAGACAAAATTAAAATTGACACGTTTCTTTGGATTATTTGCATATTCTACACATAGATAGCATATTAAAAAGCAGAGACATTACTTTCCCAAAAAAGATCCGTCTAGTCAAGGCTATGGTTTTTCCTGTGGTCGTGTATGGATGTGAGAGTTGGACTGTGAAAAAAGCTGAGCGCCGAAGAATGGATGCTTTTGAACTGTGGTGTTGGAGAAGACTCTTGAGAGTCCCTTGGACTGCAAGTAGATCCAACAGTCCATTCTAAGGAGATCAGCCCTGGGATTTCTTTGGAAGGAATGATGCTAAAGCTGAAACTCCAGTACTTTGGCCACCTCATGAGAAGAGTTGACTCATTGGAAGAGACTCTGATGCTGGGAGGGATTGGGGGCAGGAGGAGAAGGGGATGACAGAGAATGAGATGGCTGGATGGCATCACAGCCTCAATGGATGTGAGTTTGAGTGAACTCTGGGAGTTGTTGATGGACAGGGAGGCCTGGCGTGCTGTGGTTCATGGGGTCGCAGAGTCGGACATGACTGAGCGACTGAACTGAACACATACAAGACCATTGCTAAAAAATATTATTTTGTATTTATCAATTATCAAGGAAGGGCAAAGCAAAAAAAAAGAGCAAAACAAGATATCTGGGAGTAATGGTATGAGATTAACACTTTGCACAGACTACAAGTGATATCCTCTCACATCCTTCTACGGCTCCAAGATAATTTTTATATGTACACTACTGACCGGCATAAATAAACTCAACTCACTTTATGTCTACACAGCAAATAATAAATGTTATAACATTTTTGTTTGGGTCCAGATCTCATAACTATAGTCTCATAAAATCACTAGATTGTTAGAACAAGAAGCTCTGTAGTTGTCTTTCCTCCCCACAGAAGAAAGTACAGAGTAGAGCTTAGGTATGGGTGCTCTCTTTTCAGACTGCCTGAGTGTAAACTGACCTCATCTCTCTCTCCCCTTGTACTTGACTTCTTTGCATTCAACTTCTTCATATGTGGAGGTAATGATAGAGCCTGGATTATGGAAAAGAACCTGATGTGTGCTTCATATAAAAATAATTATTATGATTATTCACTTAATAATTTGTTGCCTAAGTGAGCAACAAATATTAACACTTGTAAGCACCGCCTGGAATATTAATTCTGCTTCAAATCCCACTCTGAACCTTGTCCAGTTAGCTCCAACTCAGCTTTTAGATTTCTTTTGGTCACACACACCTCAGTCTAGATTCTGCCTTCATGTTAAAAGTTTTCATATAACTGCATTTTTTTTTCAGAGATATGATTACTACTTATTAATGTATACTTTTGAGTATTTATGTATACTTTTGAGCTTCCCTGATAGCTCAGTTGGTAAAGGATCCACCTGCAATGCAGAAGACCCAGGTTCGATCCCTGGGTGGGGAAGATCTGCTGGAGAAGGGATAGGCTACCACTCCAGTATTCTTGGGCTTCCCTTGTGGTCCAGCAGCTAAAGAATCCGCCTGCAATGTGGGATTCCTGGGTTTGATCCCTGGGGTGGGAAGATCCCCTGAGAAGGGGAAGGCTATCCACTCCAGTGTTCTGGCCTGGAGAATCCCCAGGCATGATAAGGGAGCAACTTTCACTTTCACTTTGAGTTCTTATAATTTAGATATTTGTATTCTCCCATAAACTCTAAGTTCCACAGAGAAGAGGTGATGTTTTGCTCACAATTTTGTTTGTAGTGCCTAGCAGTGTCTGTACACAATAGGACTTCAATAAACACTTGCTGAATGAATAAAGGAAAGAATAAAAGAATCATTATAATTTAGGTCTTATTTTATTTCTCTTTACTTCTACATATTTTCACTCCTGAACAACTAATGCTTCATAAATATGGTCTTCTTTCCTATTCAACCTTTTTCTATAATTCCACCTGCCTTGCCTAAACTATTGACTTATTTTTCTTGATGCCATTAGGCAAAATCATTTCTAAACTCAGCATTTTGTTAGACTTATAATTTGACTAAAACAGAGCACAAGCAATGAATTTCCTAATAGCACTCCCACATTGATTCTAACATAGTCTCTTTTTTTTTTCTGCAGCAATATAATGGGACTAAATTATAAGGGACTAAATCCCTTATATTGCCACAAATTAATCAATATGCATTTTCATGCCCACTATGGCTTACTCACTATGGCAAGGTGTCCTAGTTATAACAGATATTGTGTCTGCTTCAATTGCTTTAGGTAGCACACAACTATGTAAAGATTCAATGACAAATAAATACATGTTGATGTCAATAGATAAATTGGTGGCCACAACCAGGGAAAATTCCGGAGTCAGAATTGCAAGGAGTTAATTGCCAAAAGGCAATAAAACTGCTTAGGAGCTCCCCGTGGAATGGACATTGGAAATTACAAATGCAGTACGAATATTAGAGAGGTCCACATCTGAGCAGAGTCATCACCATCTCCATGGAAACCATCCCCTGCCCCCTTCTAGGGAGAAAACAGCAGCTGTTCAACAGTACGCAACCAAGAAAAATGCAAATCAGTCGGAAGTGGAAAACTGAGGATCCATTTCAAATTGTTAAGGGGATAAAATCTGAGGTAAAGGAATGAGATTAAGGAAGCCATGATTTAGCAAATAGGCTCCATAAGCCTCCAGTGCATTGTGAAGAGTGCCAGGGAGGTAGAGGGTCAGGGAACAAGAATTTCACATCAAACATCATTACATTGCTATGTTGGAATAATACATGGGAAGAATTTTGAAAAGTGCAATTGCAAGGAGAAAAGCATAGTGTCTTTTTGTTTTTTTTTGTTTTTTTAAGAAAGAAACCAATGGAGATATGTTTGAGGTTAGTTTTGAAAAAGAATGAATAAAAGAAAGTTAGGTATGCCATTAAGTATCATATAGAAAAAAGTTGGAAAAGGAAGAAAAATAAAAGATTGTATCCTGTGGGCATAATTGATAAAGATGGTTGCTTTATATGTTTCTTTCATGTGCTTTTATGAGTTTTTATGTGTTTCTCATGTATATATGTTTGAAAATAATGAAGAAGATTCCTTGATAACAGGTGAGATTACAGATAGTTTCATCTGTGAATCAGTTTTTGTACTTACCCAAAAGTGACAGTGATGCTAGATATCTGTATAAAAAAGTTCTGTATTTTGAATGCCATTCACCATTTAACTTTTGTGAAAGACAGAGAACACCATTCCAATAAAAAATATCTCTGCTTCTAGATATCATAAATCCTACGTTCCGGTACAATGAAGCTTTAAAAGTACATATTTAAAAGAAAATGCTGACTTCCTGATAAAATATTAATACTGTTACTCAATTAAGTCACTAGGTAGGATGCAAAGTAGACAAAGTTATTGTTAGGTTTAGCCTGACAAAGCCTAAGTGGCTTTGAAGGAAAAATAGCAACCTTCACTTAGTGAAAAACACTTATATGATAGCCAAGTTCCTTAACTCTGTCCAGCACATTCTGCAATTTCTTAGGATTTTGGGTATGAATAAAGAGGCAGGGGCAGCACCAATGGAAACTGGGCACAAAGCTCCAAATCAGGAAACAAGAAGCACATTCTAGAAACACACCCCAATCTTGCTTATCTTTCACCCATTTCTATCACCTGTCACCTCCTGAGACTCCTCTCACTATTTTGTATTATTTTATCATTTTCCGTGGGTGTGACAAGTGATTTAGGATACAAGTGTCTTGGGATCCATGTGTTATTAAATATCATGTTATAAAGATGCTAATATAATCTTTAATAGTATTCATACTATATAAAGACAAATTCTTACTTTTCCCATTTAACAAGTGATGCATATGGTTTCATTTACTTTAAATTAATTATGTAATAAAAAGCATGAATTGTCAACAAATAAATTCAAAAATGAAATATATTGTTTTTGTTTGGAGAACTAATGAGTACTAAAATGTAGATTAAAATTTAACCATGTCTCAAAAATGTAAGATGAAAAACTTTTCAGTGACATAATTTGGAGTCTTTGGAAACTGCATTTAAAGAAACAACTGTTTTATTTTTAATTTGCCTATGATTTTTTTCTACATGATGGGATATAAATGTTCTTGGGTTGTTTTTTTGTTTTTGCCAGCAGATTGTAAATAGCAGGCTGAGGATGTAAACACTCTTTATTCTAATATATCAAAAGCCAATTGGATTCAATTATCACTATTTCTTCAAGTATCAGGTAAGTCATAAAAGAACATCTGACTTAACGCAAAAATACATCATGTTCCTGGAAGGAAAGACTTAATATTGTAAATACATGAATTTACCCCACATTAAACTAAAATTTCAGCCAAATATCTTTTAAAACCCCAAAAAGAGTTTTTATAGAATTTGATAAAGTGATTCTACTGCTAAAAAATAAAATGTTCAAGAGGTCTTGGAAAAAAATTTTTAAGAGAGATCTTATTTTACCAGATAACAAGATATATTATACACCTATGGAAATTCAAATAGTATGATATTGGTATGAAAAATGAGATCAAAGAGAAACAGATTAACTTACCTATGCAAATATGTTAGGTGTTAAACTTGATATATCAGATTTTGTGGGCAGAGCATAAATAAACAATTCAATAATGTTGAAGTAACTAGCTCACCAGTTTCAAATATTTTTATGACTTTGGTTTAGGAAAATCTTAAGATGCAAAAATAAATACCAGCAAGTATTTGATGAGAGTTAAATTTTAATTCATTATTTTTTGTGTGATTGAAGATGATCATAAAAAGAGTCAAAATATACACAAAAGCACTAGCATCATAGGTAGGAAAGGATTTACAGTAACAAAATAGACTGTCTTTAACATAAAATGAAATAATCCAATAGAAAATTATAAGTAAAAAATTCATAGATGAGGAAATATACAAATTACCAAAAGCCCCAAAATGAATTATTAGTATTTAATGTTGGTCAGAGTATTTTAAAAATATACTTTCAAGTTTATGGGATTTTTGGAGGGAAATTTGACAATATCTTATTTTGCAAGCTTATAAAATGTATTCCCTTGACCACCATTTTATTTGTAAGGAGTTGTTATACAGAAATATTAGTATATTTGAAATGCTTAAACAGTAATTAGATATTCGTTACAAGTGATAAAATCTGTAATACATATGCCCATATAGATGTACATATATGTATGAATGGGTACAAATAGATTTTTGGGACCTGCGCTACACCTCCTGATTTACTATTTGGGTGGATGGTATCCAGGATTTTTATGCTTTTAATACTTCTCAGAAATTTTCATGCAGCTATATTTACAAATCACTGGAGCTAAGTCCACACAAAGGAGAACTCTTGGGCAGCCACAGTGTTCATTCATTCAGAAATATTAATTGATGCTTATTATGCGTCAGTACTTGTTCTAGTCTCAGGAAGGTCAGTAGTAAACCGAATAACAACTTTGATTTAACAAAGCCCCAATTTTATCAGGAAAGAAAAAAGACTAAATATACAAAAGGATTGCCAAGAATTCCCAAAACTAGGGGTGCATTTGCATTTTCTTATTCAATAGTTACAAAATATACAGCCACACACTTTCAAAGGTATTGAACATTTGTTATGTGAAAGAGTTCTTTACACTGAAAACCAAATAAGAAGAAGAAGGAACCATTAATTCAGATCTTTATTTTCTAGTTAATGAACTGTATACTGCCCTGGGTTTCAAGAAATCATTTCAGAATATTCATACCAGTTAAAGTAATGGTGTGTTAGTTTTGCTTATACCAGTAACAATCATTGTTGAGATTGAAGTGGAATTTATTTAAATGAGAGAGTTTCATGAAACAATGACAGAGGGAGAACACGTGCCTCAGAGTTATACAAAAGAGGTATATACTTATACATCAAGTCTTATTACCCATAGAGTGAAGAGGAATTTCTGGGGTAAATCTAAAGTGAAAGTGAAGGTTTTAGTCACTCAGTTGTGTCTGACTTTGTGACATCATGAACTGTAGTCCACCAGGCCCACCGGGCTCTTCTGTCCATTGTACTCAGTCAAGAATCTGGAGTTGGTAGCCATTGCCTTCTCCAGGGGATCTTCCCCACCCAGGGATCAAACCTGGGTCTCCTGCATTGCAGGCAGATGGTTTATGCTCTGAGCCACCAGAGAAACCCAACTCTAATCTCACCTGGGGTAATTTTCCATAACCCTAGTCATATGGGCTTCCCTGGTGGCTCAGATGGTAAAGCATCTGCCTACAATGTAGGAGACCCAGGTTCGATTCCTGGGTGGGGCAGATAGTTTTCACAGTTCTGGAGGCTAGGAAGTCCAGGATCAAGGTACCAGCCAATCCAGTTTCTGGTTGGCAGAGTGACATCTCCTTGCTGCACCCTCATACAGTGGGGAGAGAGAGAGGGGAGCAGTTCTCTTGTGTCTCTTCTTATAAGGGCATTGATCCACTCATGAGGGCCCGATTCCATGATCTGATTACCTCTCACACACTATCTGCAACATATAACTACCCCTTCCTCTGGAAAGACAACTCTTGTATTCCCATCAGACTCCTGTAACTTCCTTCCCCAAGCTTCCCAAGTGGAGCTAGTGGTAAAGAACCCACCTGCCAAGGCAAGAGACATAGGAGACAGGGTCCAATCTCTGGATCAGGAAGATCTCCGGGAAAAGGCAACCCACTCCAGTATTCTTGCCTGTAGAATCCCATGGACAGAGGAGTCTGGCGGGCTACAGGGTTACAAAGAGTCGGGCATGACTGAAATGACTTGGCATGCACACACATAGCTTTCTTACCCACAGCTCAGTTCCAGTCACTTTCAGTCAAATATTTTCAATGTGCTTGTGAACTGAGAATCTTGTTGAGCATGATGTTAATCATGTGCATGTCTTTTGCTCAGGCATGCTTAGCATCATTCTCTTCTATATGAGCATCATGCTGCACATTTCAGATCCAAATTTGAGTTTTCTATATGAAACCAAGAGCTATTAAATAGCTATATATAAATGTATAATTGTTTTTTTTTTTGTTTTTACAAATAGAATGCAATTTTTTGGAATTAGTAATTAGAGTTTATCAATATTGTAAAGTAAAAAAAATAGCTTATCAAATTTGTTTAATGTAGGTTTTTACACAGTCTCTACTGCACTAAAATGTCAAAATAAGAAATATAACAAATCTGAGAATGACAATACCTACAAAAAAGAGATGAGCTGTAAATCACTTAGGTCATCCAGGTCCTTGGTATTTTCCAAAGTGTAGGTCACTGATGACCTATATCATGTATGTGTGTATGTAAGAATTTTAAAAATATAACTCCAGTCAATATTTACCTTCATATGAATTTCAGAGGAAGAATGAAAGGGGTAAGAAGCATTAAGTACTATGCTTGCTTTTTAATCAATATACTTTTATATTGTTGGATTTTAAAATAACATTTTGATATTTCATGTTTAATTAAAAAAATATGTATTGAGCATGCATCAATATTTTATAGAAGGATTTTGATCAGATAAATGATCTGGGTAGATCACCTAATGATGAATTTCTATTTTTATTTTATGCTTATTAATTTGTGTTTAAACAGCAGGGTTCTTTGTGAACCCTGTGCTTAAATAATTATAATTTGGGTATAAATTAAAAATGTATCTACATATATATATGTATAATATAATTGCATGTTCATAGAAACCATAAATATCATGCTGGCTACCAAGATTTAGTTGAATGATGTGTTTAAGACATGATGTATTAACCTGATTTCCATTCAAACCACCATCTAGTCACATAGAACATACTAAGAAGTTCTCTGAATCTTTAGTGTTCGTGATGGTGGTATAACGGGATTTATACTTGTGGTTTTTTGTGTTTTAATTTTTAAAAAAATCATAAAAATGAATATAAATATCATTTGTTGCAGGTACTTTCAGTGTCTGACCTATAAACTTTTGACCCTTACCATTTGTATTAGTTATGGTTCTCCAGAGAATCAGAATATATATACATATAGTTATAGATAATATATATTATAATCTACATATGCATTACACACTATATATATGCAATATATGTATATAGTACTCACACATATATGAGGGTGAGAAAGAGAGATCAATTTGAAGAAATTGGCTCACCCAGTTATGAAGTTAACATTTGAAATTGCATAGGGCAGGCTGGGAACTCAGGCAGGGTTTCGAACTTCAACCTTGAGGCAAAATTTCTTCTCCCAAAAGCTCAGTTTTGGCTCTTAAGTCTTTCAACTGGTTGGACGAGGCCCATCCACATTTTTAAGCATAATCTCCTTTACTTAAAATTAACTGATTTTAGATGTTAACCACCTTTACAAATTACCTTCACAGCAGCACGTAGGTTAATATTTGATGAACTAATTGGATAACATAACTGAAAAAAATTAACAACTAAGACTAACCATCACATCCTTTTAATACCCAGTTTCAAATGTGTGTGCAAGCTTTTTCTAAGGGCTTCCTTAGATTCCTTTTCTGCATATGCGATCCTTCTGTCTCTGTTAGTCACTCAGTCGTGGCTGACCCTTTGGACCCCACAGACCATAGCCCACCAGGCTCCTCTGTCCATGTGATTTTTAGGCAAAAATAGTAGAGTGGGTTGCCAATGCCTTCTCCAGGGCACTTTAAGCCACCTAGTCTATGGTATTTTGTTGTAGCAGCCTGAACTGACTAAAACAATCCCAAATAGCCAAATCTGAAGGACTACTGGTCTAAGATAACTGATTAAGAACTTGAGAGAGGGCAATGGTTCTAGTTAATGGGCCCAGGCACCATAGGTCAGCAACTTTCTTGACTTACAAGGACAATGGACAGTTTATTAGGGGAAAACTTGTATCTAAATTCCTGCTAATAATTCTCAACTGATCCAATGTATCAAACAATTCAGAGCTCATAAATATTCTATTTCTCAGCTTACCAGTGACCTGTTGAGTCTTGTTCATGGCTGGTGTGTTCAGCAAAACACAACTTCCATATAATCTAATGGGTTAGAGAGTGCATTTTGCAAATAGAACAATATATGCTGAATTTTCTCCTGCTGAGAAAGCTTCAAAAGATGTAGCAGTCCTCCAATATAAAATCCAAATATGGATGAGTTGTATTAGAATAAAAGTAAAAGTGTTAGTCAGTCAGTCGTGTCCGATTCTCTGTGACCCCACAGACTGTAGCCTGCCAGGTTCTTCTGTCCATGGAATTCTCCAGGCAAGAATACTGAAGTGGGTTGCCATTCTCATCTCCAGGGGATCTTCTTGACCCAGGAATTGAACCTGGGTCTCCAGCACTGTGGGCAGATACTTTACTATCTGAGTCACTGGGCAAGTCCATGAGAATAAAGGTCTGTAACAAAATGATGAATTTTAATTCACTCTCAAGATGGAATTTATTCCCTAAATGTAAAGTAAAAAGACACCCTTTATAAACTTCTGTTTTAATCTTCCATTTACACAGGTCAGTGTCAACAGCAATTTCCTGTAAGTTATTTTTTTAATTTCTAAAGGAAAACAATATAGTACCTTTATACAACTACAATACTTGACAGAGTACTCAATCATACTTTACAACCCCACTCATAAATGTAACATTCTTAGGAGTCAGCATTTAGGATTTTCAGAATAACAGGTAAAATTAGGTAGTAAGAACCCCTAAGCTGATAGTGTGGAACAGTCCACCAGTACATGATCACGTACACATGCATATATTTCTTATATTATGTATGTATATGTATGTAAATGTGTATTATTTGCTATAGCTCATTTCACATGTTTAAGGAATCTATATATACATACATATATGACACATAATATACAATATGCCCATAGATAAGAAATAATATATAGATATATACACAGAATAGGAATATATAATTTATACATATGTACAATATGTATTTAGAAACAGGAAGGCCCTGAATCCTTCTGTTTACTGAGAGACAACTGAGGTCCAAAGAAAATAAATGACTTAAGGTTACAGTAGTGAGAAAAAAAACAAAAGCCTAAGAGTCATGACTGTAGGCCAATGCTCTTCCTACATAATATTATGATTTTATATTTTGAACAAAGAATGAAATGCAGACACCTTCTTTTGACCCCAGCTTTCAGGTACTGAAATTCACCATCTCTGAGATTTGGATCCTTTTCATAAGGCTCTGTTTTGGAAAGACCACTTGCCATTTTAATGCTACTTACTGATCATGCAGACAGCCAGCCTCTCATAAATCATGTAAAGTACCTGAAAATATGATTTATGAGCTAAGTTATGGGAAACGGGGTCCTTTAATATCTTAACTCTTCAGAATGTTGCTACCTATCAGAGTCCCCTTTCCTGACTCAACTGAAGGTGTGTCTGTATGTTTTCATCCCTAACTGCCCCTACCTCCACCCCAATGAACACTAACTTTTACCCATCCCCTCTCATCCATAAAGGGTGTGCAGCTTCTTTAATTTCATCAGCTGGGTATGAATTCTTCATTCAACCCTTACTCAGCTTGTGCCTCTTTCAGAATACCTTACTGAGGCATTGCCTCACGTGGTAATTAAAGAACTGCACCTAATAGCAACCTACTATAGAATTAAAAGAGCCCAAGAATTATAGTTTGTTGTAGAAAATAGCCCACAAAAGATCCTAGAAAACCCAAGATGAAACTAATTTAAACCATATGCCTTGTTGAAAAGGAATATGGAAAAAATGTCTGTAATATGCAGTAAATGAGGCCCATAACTCATTGGGGCCTCCAATGAGTTATATGTTAAATCCATATTTCACAACATGGTCATGCAGTTTTTTAGATCTCCGTGTCTATTAACCCTTTGCTTTGTGTGGGAGTTTCTAAGAATAACATAGCTCTGTGGGTATTAATATATTCACATATGCAAGTAGAAATCCTATACCAATAGTTTTTTTTAACCCTCTCCCTTATGGCTCAATATATTATCGCTTCACCAAACCAACAAATTAAAAACAATTTCCAATTTCTTCCACAAATACCTAGTGGCTAAATGTTATTAATGCGTTTGTCTGAAAGGCGCATATTCAAACATTGCTCAGTTAGGGAAGAAGAATATACAGTGCTGATTGCTTGCAATCAGTTTCCGTAATCTATATTTCCTTCACGGAGGTGAAAGTTTATCTTGCCATAGAACAACAGTTATAATTTTGCTTCTATCATTCATCAACTCTGATATTTCAGTGTCTCAAATCATCATTTTCTGGAGCTATGGAGTAAGCAAGTTGTTGACTATTTTCTTTTTAACACACTCCTTTAAAAAAAGAATGTTTGCCTGCACATTATGGTTTATTGTCTGTCTGTGAGAGACCCTAATAAATCACATTTGCTTTCAGCTATCATAGATTATTAGGCTTTTATAATCATGAAATAAACCCGATAGACTATTTCTATTTTCAGAATATTGAAAATCACTAGGCATTTGCCTTTTTGTATGAGTGTGTGATTCCCTCATTCTTTAGGAGTGTAGTGTTACATTTAGACTCTGTCACATATTGTTTGTACGGCAATGATGCATCCAACAAACTGATCCAGGACAGAGGAGAGGGAGTAAACACAGGAAACGGGGCTTGAATCGGCCTCTACCACCCTTCTGTTAGAAGCCTGAAGTTTATTTCACAATGTTAATCTCTCAGCTTGTTCTCTTTCACCCTGGCTCTTTTCATATACAATAATTGCTGATAATCTTTTGAAGAACAATACTTTGAAATCATTTCAGTTTTAAGAGAGTACATTAAGGCCATCAAATGGAATGAAGCCCCTAAAGGCGATTTATGTGAATTCTTTCTCAACGCAATTACTGCAATTAGATACACGTATACCTTTGTGTCCTTAATATTGTAATTTTCATGGGGTGATGATTTGAAGGAGTTTCTTACTAGAAATAGATCTAAAACACAGGGTTTTGATGACAGTCTCAGCTAAACTAATTGTGTGAGCTGGGAACAAGGTAATGAGGACAGATGTCAAGGTCAACATAATTACTAATTTCTGAATCTGGGTTAATATTTCCAACCAAGCACCTTGCGTATAAGTTACAATGTATAACTACCACTAATGGAAAATTCAACTTTGGTTTTCTGGTATAGATGTAGTGGTTGCTTTTTTCCCAATTGTGTCCCCAAGTGAACTTTATTTGTCAAAGAAACAAAACCAAATCTACTTTCTTGTTGACTCTTCATCATATCGAAAGATGCAGATGTGAACAACAAAAGAAGCACTTGGCATGATCCCTGGAAATGTGTGCATTCCAAAAGCAGCTCATAAATATCATATTTATCCCTTTGAGAGGAGACAGGCATAAAAGGGGGAAAATTCAAGGAGGAATTGCAGTGTTGGATTAGTTACATTTCTAATAGTCCTGAAATTATTAGATAGCTATTTTTTGGATCTTTTCTTCCCTACCAGCCACAGACTGTCTTTGCATCTTATGTCCTAATTGCTATGAAAGGACCTTTTTCCAAATGACACTCATTTCTAGGTGTTCATGCCTAAGTTGTTGGATGATCAGCAGCTTCAAAGTGATATGAGTATTCCAGAAACAGTGTCTTAGAACTCTATCCACTCATCTTGGCTAGGATAAATCAACAAAGGTAGAGAGGTACTGATTAAAAGGCATGCTTCAATGGAAAATTATTTTAAAGCCAAAATGAATAGAAACTGTTCAACTAAACAGATTTAGGGGCCTGGGGAAAACTGGCATATAATAATATACAAAAAGGAGAGCAACAGAATCAATTCCTCTCTTTCTCTCACATATACACTCAATAATAATACATACTTATCTTTATATTTCATATTTTAAAAGTTTCTCTTTAATTGGAGTTCTTTATTAAAATGTGCTTGTTGAACAGAATTCTATTCAACGCAATATTTCAGTGTTCCATAGAGAGTGTGGATGGCAAGCTCTATGAGTTGTAATTGTCCAACAGGTTTCTGGAACTAACTGGCTAATTCAGAAAGGCATCTCCTGCCTTAGGCTTGGTTGACTCTCCCCGTCTACAGTGTTCCACTGCCAGTCTGCCTCTGTCTGTCCTGACTTATTCCACTTTGACACTGAGCTTCGCTTTGTGCCAGTTGCTGAGTTCCACTGAGAAATCCTTCCCTTGTGGAACCAAACATTTAAAATCCTAATTAAAAAACACTTTCCAAATTCAACCAAAGAGAGAAAAGGAAATCTTTCCATCCCCCTTCCCTTTCTACTGACAACTTGTCTCTATTTTTCATCCAAATAAACAGAGCTCTGTAAATCTTGTCCAGAAGACACAGACTGAAAGAATTAATCAAAGTGTTGTTTATGAGCTGCTCAGAGCAGATTAAATGTTGTGTTGACAACACAATTTGCAAATTATCTATCAACATCAACAGACATACAGCAATGAGCCAAGCCAATCAGATACCCCTGGACACAAGAGGACTGTGTATTTCCTAGCCCTGCTTCCAAAAGTAAGTCCTTTTGAAAGAGTTTTATCCAACATTATTTACAATCTCATTGCTGCAGTTGAGTTCCTGTTACAATTTGTTTTGGACAATGTGAGCTTTCTTTTTGCCACATCCGTTTCGTTCAGTCGCTCAGTCATGTCCGACTCTTTGCGACCCCATGAATCGCAGCACGCCAGGCCTCCCTGTCCATCACCAACTCCCGGAGTTCACTCAGACTCATGTCCATTGAGTCCATGATGCCATCCAGCCATCTCATCCTCTGTCGTCCCCTTCTCCTCCTGCCCCCAATCCCTCCCAGCCTCAGGGTCTTTTCCAATGAGTCAACTCTTCGCATGAGGTGGCCAAAGTACTGCAGCTTCAGTTTTAGCATCATTCCTTCCAAAGAAATCCCAGGGTTGATCTCCTTCAGAATGGACTGGTTGGATCTCCTTGCAGTCCAAGGGACTCTCAAGAGTCTTCTCCAACACCACAGTTCAAAAGCATCAATTCTTC